>OX940810.1:27557199-28157199 GCA_954870605.1 Acer campestre
TCTATTTTGTAAATAAATGACGACACGTCGTTGCGATGTCGGTCAAAAGATGAACATTTAAGTTCGACCTCGCTAGCGTGCGAGTCATAAGGACTAGCACAGCGGCAAGTGAGGGTATCGTTCCGCAGGGAGGTGGGATTCGCCGACCGTCACCGGTTCTAGCTATTATTACAACACTCCGAGTGACCTCGTGTGTTGCGTTTACGGAAAAGTAAGTAATAATATAAATAAATAAACTAACTACCATAATATATACATGGATAGAATGGAATGGAGAGATGGCATGAAATGTGGTTACACTAAGGAAATGATTCAACCGTGACAATCCTCCTAATTAAGCTCTAGACTCACTTAGTCCCTCAATGTGCAAGTATATCATAGGCTCGTATCCCCTTAATTGATCTCTAATCTCTCTCGAGTCTTAGAAATCACATCCACACAATGCATGGATTCATTAAGTACTTTGGGATACCTACACAAGCTCTGTATGCCAGCCTAGTGATCTCTCAACTGTCTGGTCATATACAGTGGTTATTTCGTTGGGCATGTAATGCGCAACCGCGTGGGCCATACTACAGCCAATAATTCATTCACAATGGCTAACCAAATACGGGATGGCAACCAAGTGAAAGCATTAAGAATACGAGATACCCATACAACACGTATGTTATATGCTCGTGTCCCCTTAATTAATCTCTAATCTCTCTCGATGTTTTAGAGATAACATCCATGCATAAATGCTTGGATTCATTAAGGACTGTGGGACACACACACGAGCTCTACACGCCAGCCTAGTGATCTCTCAACTTACTGGTCAAATGTAGAGGATACCACGCTGGACATGTTAATGTGAACCACGCAATATATAACACACAGCCTAAATATCATCCACAAGGTGGCCAACCGAGTGAAAGCATTAAGCAATGAAATACCCCTATAACTACACAAGCAAAAGAGGAATTCAGTTTGTCTTTACTCTAGATACGGATTCGGTTTTATCAATCTCCCTAGGATGGCTAAAAATGGAAACAAGCTTACCAAACAACTACATGCAACAAGTTGATTGTTATTCATTAAGACCATTCAATTTAAGCTAGGGGTTCATTCTTTTGATTTGGGAATTATCCCTAAATCAATCCATCACCCAACCCAAACCATGGGTGAGCAATTGTGCCTTTGAAAACAAAGACCCATTAAGTACAAGAATATTGAACCAAAGTCTAATTTAGCAAGTACATGCATCAATCAAACTTCTCACACTCTTTAGAGCTAATACTCAACACTCAAATCATTCTAAACATGGTATTTTGGATCATCCATCAATCAATCAACAATTATGGGATGCTAAATTACTCTACTCCTAAATTAAATTACACTACTCCTAATCCCATTCATGGACACATTAATTTAGACCCATCACACACATAAATATCACAATAAGAGATTTAATCATGAATAAGCAAAGAGTAGAACAAAACTCAAAGAAAATTAAGAACAATCATACATATATTGCAATAAGTGTAGGTTTACAAAATTCCCAAATTGGTGATTACATCTAGGAAAACAAGAAATACAAAAAGAAATGAGTGTAAAGGAGACAACCCTTGAAGACAACTCCTCCAAGCTCTCCTTGATTTCCTAGCTCGTTTTTGGTCCAAAGACCACTCCATTCTTCTTGTAATCTACTCCTAGATGGGTGGATGTAGTGTAAAAAGGGTGGTGGAGGTGTATGGTGAGCTCCCATGGAGGAAGAACCTCCATGGGAGCTTGGATCTCTCCTTATTTGGTGGAGAAGATGGAAGAAGATGTGTTTGGGGCGGAAGAGAGAGAGAGGAGAAGTTTGGATGCAGAGAGGGTTGTGTGTGGTCGTCCTCCCTTGCTGGAAAGAAGAAGAATGGGTATCCAAAGTCTTTTTTCCCTTCTCCCAATGACAACCAACACCATCATGCTTCATAATTGAAGAGGGCCCACCAAGAATTCCTCATCATTACCTCCCCTCTCTCAGCCAAGGCAATGGTCAGAGACAAGATCCTGGTTTGCCGAAATTTGGGGGCCCAAGGAACTGAAAATTGGGCCTCACGCGGATGGGTTTCCAGCAGCGCGCACCGTTACGGAAACGGGCATAACTTCCTCCACAAATATCGGAATCGTGATCTTGAAGAACCGTTGGAAAGAATACTTCTGGATCTTTCCAACCATATGTAGACCGAAATCCAATTCGTTCGGAGGAGAGAGATATGACCCCCGAAAGTTGACCCTTCTGCAGGAAGCTTTCGCCAAACCCAAACATTGAATTATGCTCCCTATTATGCGCCCTATTCTGCTCCCTAGGGCGCAGAACTGCAAAAAGTGATTCTCTGCCAAGAAAATGCGCCCTTTTCTGCGGCCCCTAAACGCAGAACAAGGGTGCATAATCATACTTTCAAAAATTGCACTTTTGCCCCAAAATTTCTACATTTTTGCAAAAACGCCCCTCACCTGGAAGAAATCCTGAAACACTTATTTAAGCCATTAAATACCCGGTTTTACCCGGGAAACAAGCATAAAAGATGAAAGTAAGGGGTTACACAACGTGTAAAAATAAGAGTTATCAATAAACTCCGCTTAATGGCAAAAATACCCATTTTTATTTATATTGTTTTGTATTTTTATAACTACACCCCACCTATACCTATTTTATTATGAATAATGCTAGGCTTCCAAAAAAAAAAAAAAATTCCCAAAAAACATTTCAAATGATGTGACATGTGAATTGTTAACATCACATCCCTCACCACATAAGTTTAGAGTATCTTCAATGCAAAAGTGGTTTGCATACCAAAAATCGTTGACATGGTAATAATGTCAATAGACCTGCTTCCTATATGATATAAAAATAGACTTGATAAACAATCAAATTTAATCTTCAATGCTTCTGTTTAAAACACATTTATTTTTAATGACATGTCCATTTTTTTTTAAAAAAAAAAAAATTATTTCCTTACCAAAAATAGATAAAAACTTAATGTTTATTTTAAATACTTACTGAGTCAACCGAAAAAAATAGTTGTGCAATAGGACATCAGAGAGTAAAAGGTCATGTTGACAATGCCTAATATATTTTTGGTCACATCAGTGTGAGGTTGGATATGCACAGTTGCATTGGAGATACATTTTCTAATAGACTGTCTATTTATCCTATGTGGCATTTTTTTTTTTTTTTTCACAAGTCACTCTTACATTAGAGATGCTCTTATGATTAATAGACAGTCTATTAAAAAAATGTATCTACAATGCAGTTGTGCATATTCAACCTCACGGTGATGTGGTAAAAAAAATTATTAGACATTGTCAACATGACCGTCTACTTTCAGACGGCCTGTTGCATAACTATTTTTTCGGTTGAACCAGCAAGTATTTAAAATTGACATTAATTTTTTTTTTTTAATCTATTTTTGCCTTTTTTGTAAGGAAATAAAATAAAAAGAAAAAAAAAAGGAAAAAAAATTGGATACATCATTAAAAATAAATGTGTTTTAAACAGAAACATTGAAGATCAAATTTTAAGTTGATTGTGTATCAAGTCTATCTTTGCACCACATAGAATTCAAGTCTCTTGACATTATTGTCATATCAATGATTTTTTATATACAAGCCACTTTTACATTGAAGATGCTCTAAACTCGTGATTTATAAGATGTTGACAACTCACATGCCACATTATTTATGAATTTTTTTAGGAAAAAAATTTGTGAAGTCTAGCATTTCTCTTTTATTATTTAATCAACATTATTATTATTTAAAATTTTGTTATTTTATTTATTGTTTTTCAAAAAAAAAATTCTAACTCTTAAATACATAAATTATACCAAAATAAGTTGGATTTTGAGCTAATTTTAATTACAAATGGCAGATAAAAAAAAATAAATAAATAAATAAAAACAATTGCTTTTCGTGGAAATTACTCAGAATGACCACAAATATTAGGGGAAATTCGTTTTTAACCACAAACGAAATTTTAATTGTTTATAACCATTTTTTTGAGAAATTACTGAAAAACCCTCATATAAAAACCTTCCCAAAACACTCTCTCTCCTCTTTTCTATCTTTCTCCTTCTCTCTCCTCTGCTCTCTCTCCCAATCCTCTCTCTCGTTTCTCCTCTCGGTGCTGTCACCCATCTCCGGACGGCGTCGACCACAACCGGACATCGTCGCCGAGGTCACTCGACCTTCACGGACCAGTGACATTCACGTGAAAACCACAGCCTCACGACCTTCACAACAGCGACCTTCACGACCAGCGATCGGCGATAGGGTTGGGTGACCGGCGGCTTGGTGCTTTCCTGTCGCCGGTGATTTGGCCTACAAAACAAAAGAGGAACAAAAACCCTAAACCTAATTTGAATTTGGGGAAGAAGAAAATGGGGGGGAAAAACCACAACCTAATTTCAATTTAGTCCATATTTCAAGTTTGGATATTTAAATTTAGGCATGATTTCAAGTTTGGATATTTCAATTTACCATTGATTTCAAATTTGCTTCGAGATTTAAAATAAAACTATTTTTAGGGGCACTCTGGTAATTGATGGAAATACACTAAATTGTTTTTTAAAAAGTGGTTATTAACAATTAACTTTTCAAAAGTGATTATTAACAAAAAATTTAATAATTCCTATGGCTATTTATGGTTTTCTCTCTTTCTTTTCTGCCAAAGATCCGGTAATTAAAAAAAAAAATGCCCAGAAGGCTGTGTAAGGTCAATACACAAAGAGTCAAAGACTATGTATATGCTGCCACTTCACACTGATATTGAAAATATATACAAATAGAATTTTTCTCGACTCTTAGTACCCGTTTGGTACGTGGAATAGATAGAATTATTTTTATGAGATATGATTGGATTGAATTAATTTTAATGTTATCCCGTGTTTGGTGCAGTATAAGATAAAATAAAAAAATAAAATAATCATGTGTTTAGTGCAACATTAGATATGATTAAAAATAGAGTAATCTTATGTTTTGTACAGTGTGAGATTGGATAAAATATTGTAATATCATGTTTATCAGAACTCGGGAATGAATAATAATTAAATTATTTTCCTTAAAATTAATTTCTCTTATAAATAAAAACAGAGTGGTTTTATTGGCAACCTACTCATGATCTAATAATGCCTCGGTTTTTAATATTCAAAAATTTCCTTGATTTATTTCCTAAACTGTCATTTTTAATTATTTTACAAACTTAACTCACCCCATAAATGCTCTAAAAATAATAATAAAAAAAAAAAAAAAAAAAAAAACTGCTTCCTCTCTCTCACACTCGCACACACACATCCAGCACCCCTCCATTGCAATTTTTTCCCTTTATTTCGTTTATTACACTTTGATCAAATTAAATTATAATAAAACCCCAGATCCAAGAATAATGTGTTTCTGATTTTTTTTTTTTTTTTTAAAAGCTTTAAAGCCTAATCTTTTTTGCTTATTTTATTGTATACAACTTATATTATTGAAGAAACTGATAACATCATGCATTTCAAAGTAATGATTATTTAAAAGTAAGTTTGAAGTTACTTGTATTATTTTTTTTTTCTTTTCATTGTCACTAAGTTTTTTTTTTTTTTTTTCCTTTCTTTTTTGCTCTCTAATGAACACAATATGATCAAATTAATTTTTATTTTTTTATTTTTATCTTCCCTGTATGATAAACAACATGAGTGAGAAAAAAAAAATACAATGAAGGGGTGTTGGATGAGAATAAAAGAAATGGAGGGAAAAAGGTACAAAACTTAGTGTATAAAAAAATTCCATAAGAACAATAATGATATTTGAAAAGATTTTATAAATCAAATCAATATTTGAATAAAATATTTATTTTAACAATAATTCAACTTTACCTAAATTTGGTGCCCAAATGATGTGGCAACACTATAGTCCATTCATTTAAATTTCATTAGATTTGTATGATTTGAATGAATGGATTGCAGTGTTACTACATTATTTGGGCACCAGATTTGGATACTAAATCTTGGCAAAGTAGCATTACTCTTAAATTTTAAGATGAAACAATGTATAAATGATTTTATTTTGGTTTCATAAGGTTATTTTAAAGATTCATTAAATGCTGAAATAGATTATTCCATAATTATTATTTTTTTAATATATAGAGAGCATTTATGGGGTTAGTTAAGTTTGAAAGATAAATAAAAAAAGGGTAGTTTTAGAATATATCAAATAAATTTTTGAATTTTAAAAAGAGTGGTGCTATTAATAGTTTGGCACACTCACTGCTGAACTATTTATACCTCACTTTTTAAATTATTTAGTATTTTTTTTTTCCTTTATCAAATTACTTATATATATATATATACATATAAACATTCAATTTTTATTAAAAAAAAAAAATACTGTACAAAGTAAAACTAATAAAACCCACTTTCCTTATTTCAAAACCCTAATGACATAAATTATTTTAAATTGCTGAATGTTAACTATTTTTGTTTATATTTTCTTTCAGATCTCAATCTCATGTTTCCCATGTTTAGTATTTATTGATTTTATTGTTTTGTTTTGTTTTTCTTTTCAAATTCCAGTTGTTTTCTCTCGGTTTATTTTCTTTCAGATCTTCCAGGCATTATATGATTGATATCAATTCTTTTGTAGATTTTATTTAGGATCTTCCAAAGTTAGTTTAATGTCATTTACAAAAAATAAAATAAATAAAATAAAAATAAAAATAAAAAAAATCGCACCAAAAATCACAACCAAGAAAACCTAATTTATGAGAAAACGAAACCACACCAAAACCTTGCTCAAAAAAATCAGAAGATGATCAATATCACACTCATAATCTACCACAAACAATCCAATCGACTACAAAAATAATAATAATAATAATAATAATAATAATAATAAATAAATAAAAATAAAAAATCGCATCTAATAAGGATGGTTTCACCATGAAATAAAAGGAAAAAACAAGTAATGCAAATGGATGCGAGAAAACTGTATATAAAGATATGAAGTGTATTAAGTTTGAAAAATATATAAAAGGGTAATCCTAAAAATAAATAAAAAAAAAACTAATAAAAACATTTAATTTTATATAATTAAATCAAAATTTTGAAAAGTGGGGTATAAATAGTTCAGTATTAGGGTGCCAATAGCACTACTCTTTTAAAAATTTGGGTATTATTATATCATTAGTGGGTTGCCAATAGCACTACTCATAAAAATATTTAAATTTACTTGATTTTTAGAATAAATTAATTTAATCACATTTAAAATCATTTTACGTAACTTCTCAATGAGTTTTTTTTTTTTGTTTATAATCACATCTTGTATAACATTTGACAATAATAATTCGAAAAGTTGTAACCTTACAAACGCAATAGACATTGTTAAACACCAATGAGAAAAAAATGAATGAACTAAAATTAGAATCACAAATAACCAATATGACAAAACAGGAGTTTCAATGAATTTATATTTATATTTGCAGATCTATCAATGCCTTCTTTTTCATCTTCTTCATACTGTAACAACATATTGATCAGCTGCATCTGCATCCACATTCAATGTCCAGCTTTTAACTACATGCTTACACACCTTAGAAGCCCTAACACCAGAAAGGGACCCTCCAAACTCCTCCAACAATTCCCCAACACGTTCCCAAAAGTTCACCTGTTCAATACCAAGTTACCAAGTGACCAAGTGAACAGTTGACAAAATTGTTCATCTAAAGCTTATTCAAAAAGGTTGCTCATCAATGATTCAAACATCAAATATAATAATTAGAGGTAAGCATAGTTTCATATAGCCATAGAAAGGGAAGCATAAGCCTCTCCATATGTGGAGCAAAGTGATGATTCCTCAAAAGGACTGTCTACTCCTCACAGAGTGCTAGAACAATTATCAGAGGCAAGTTTCCAAAGTTGCCTGTGCACATTAATTAAAAGACAATTATGAAGATGGAGAAAAAAAGTGAACAAGTAAAATACCAGCAGAGCAACAACCAATGATAAGGCCTTGAAGATGAGGAGGGGTTCGAGTGATCTTAATAAGAATCCAAGCAAGTGCAGACC
Source organism: Acer campestre (assembly GCA_954870605.1). Taxonomy (NCBI): domain Eukaryota; kingdom Viridiplantae; phylum Streptophyta; class Magnoliopsida; order Sapindales; family Sapindaceae; genus Acer; species Acer campestre. The sequence goes on from OX940810.1 coordinate 27,565,263, forward strand.
CAATTAAGAATGTCAGAAATATATCGACTGGCATGACCATTGCGGGTTGCTAAGAACAAGTGACGGCTCGAACATGAAGAATACAATCTGATAATCAACATTTAGTAGGTTGCTATTCCTACTAAACCAAATTAACCAAGCAGTGATAAAAAATATAGCCGATACATATAGGGTTCAAAATTTAAATGTCACCATTTGGGCCTGTTTTTGGGAGAATGTCACCAAGTTACTAATCTAAGTTTAAAAGGCACCAATTAAGGTGACCAGACAAAAATACCCCCATTTGTCAGTTTGTGTCATTTTCAAACGTTGAAAAAAGAAACCCTAGAGAGAGAAGAGAGAGAAAAGGCGACGGCGCAACAGTACCAAAGGCGACCGAAATTTGACGGCGAAGTTACCGGCGACGGCGATACAGTAGTGATGTCGACGAGAACTCACGGCCAAACGCGAAGGACAGTGGTAAGTTTCTTATTCTTACGCGTTTTTTGTTGTTGAACAAAAAAAAGTTTATCTGTGCTTGATTGTGGATGGTTGATTATGTTTGCATGATGAGATGAGGTTTTAGGTTAGGGTTTTAGTTTCTGAAAAGAGTTGTTTTGAAGACGATGAAGTTCTGGGTTATCGTGAGTTTTTGAACTGTACCCGTGAGTTTTTGAACTTCCCGTGACTTTTTGAACTGTACCCGTGACTTTTTGAACTTTACCCGTGAGTTTTTGAACTGCACCCGTGACTTTTTGAACAGTTTCCGTGAGTTTTTGTACTGTTTCCGAGCCTTTTTACTAGACCCGTGCCTTTTCGAGCCTTTTTATACTTCCGTGACTTTTAATACACATCCCGTGACTTTTTATACACTTTCCGTGACTTTTAACACATCTCCCGTGACTTTTAATATACACTTTCCATCGTGACTTTTAAATAAACTTCCCGTGACTTTTAATACACTTGCCATCGTGACTTTTCATACTCTTCCCGTGACTTTTCATACACTTTCCCGTGACTTTTCAAACAATTTCCCGTGACTTTTCATACTGTTCCCGTGACTTTTCAAACAGTTTCCCGTGACTTTTCATACTCTTCCCGTGACTTTTCATACACTTTCCCGTGACTTTTCATAATGTTTCCGTGACTTTTCATACACTTTTCCGTGACTTTTCATACGTTTTCATGAACTCATGTGCTTTTTTTCTATGAATATGCAGATGAGGAATGACGAGGATTTTTTTAAAACCCCAATGGCAGATTGGTTCAAGGGAAAAATTACTCGACATGACCATTTTGATGACCTTAAAGATATTGACAACGCACTTGACAGTGTACCTGAAGATCTGAAGATTGAAGACCGACGTCGGTACACTGAGTCGTGTTTTGGTCATTTCCTTCAAATGCATCGTCAGAATAATTTTTCGGCCGGGATTGTCCATCGGCTACTTTTGCGCGAGTTGCATCACGATGGACCGGAAGATGAGATGAGATTTTTGTTAGGTAAGCATGTGGTCCGGTTCTCGAAGGTTGAGTTCTGTCTAATCACCGGTTTGAAGTTCGGAGTCATTCCCGACACGACGAGGTATGATATGGTACAGAATGGCATACACCAGCGATACTTTCAAGGTCGAGAGATCGAACACATCATCGTGTTGAGGTTCAACTACAGCTGCATGGTCGACCACTACCGGTGGGAAAACACCCATGTTTTCCTCACCTTCGGTGCTACTCCTTTGTGTGAACACTTGATTGCTACCGCTAAAGGATCCAAATTGTTGGCAATTTTCATGAGGAGGAATATCATTCCCTATCACTGTCCTCTCAGTTACACTGACACATACTTGAGGGATCACCCGATCTTCCCCTAGCATGAACTGAACATCATCGTCATTTCTTATAAATGTGCGACATGTAGTGCCAGGAACAATTGATATTGATGACAGATCAACATTGAATTTGTTTACATCATACTTCACAATGTTATGCACGATCGCCACCAATTCTTCATAAGTCATATTCTTTGACACATACATGCCCTGGTTATCGGATCCAATAAACCTCTGACTTCCGTCGGGTAATTGCTCCCACCGACCGTTGTAAGATATTACTATTCTAACCCGATTCATGATACTGTCAAATTAATCATCACAAACCATTAATAAAAACCCAGGACTGCAAAAAAATTTCACAGATTACATTTACAAAGGCTCGGATAGGGATATGGAAAAGGCTCGGACAACAACTGAAAATGCTCGGGTACGACATCAAAAGGCTTGGGGGAGGCTTGGGGGAGTCAAGAAAAGGCACGGGTAAGACATGAAAAGTCACGGGTAAGACAATAAAAGTCACGGGTAAGACAAGAAAAGTCACGGGTAAGACAATAAAAGTCATGGGTAAGAAAAGAAAAGTCACGGGTTAGACATGAAAAGTCACGGGTCAGACATAAAAAGGCTCGGATAGGGAAGACAAGAAAAGTCACGGATAAGACAAGAAAAGTCACGGGTTAGACATGAAAAGTCACGGGTCAGACATAAAAAGGCTCGGATAGGGAAGACAAGAAAAGTCACGGGTAAGACAAGAAAAGTCACGGGTAATTCATGTTTACAGATCTTACAAAGTCACGGGAAATTCATGTTTACAGAGCTTACAAACTACTCAGAAACCATATTAAAAGGAACAAATTAAAATGTGAGCAAATTAAAACGAGAAAGTTCAAGATATGTTACCTTATTTGACTGAAGGACGTGGGTTCTTTATAAGTTGAACAAGAAATTCCAGAGAGAGAGAGGGAGAGAGTAACTGAGTTAACACTACTGTCTGACAGTTTTTTTTTTTTTTTTTTCAAGTGTGGAGAGAGGAAAGTACAAAGGGAATAACATAAATGATTAAAGTGGGGGCAATTTTGGTAGTTCACAATAATAGGTGCCTTTTAAACTTAACTTATTAAACTAGTGACTTTCTCACCACATCAGTTTAAAAAGGTGACATTTCTCACCATTTCCACGATAACATATATTCACATTCCAGCAACCTAAACAAAATTAAGAAAAGAAAAAGATAAACGATTTTGAATTTGATTTGCTTGAAAAAACTGATAAGATATTTCACTTTATCTTTTTCAAGCACCGGAATAAATCGATATTTAATTTTACTCTGGTATAAGATATTTTGCATCTTATAGTTGTTTCTTTGCACTCGTACAAATCGAGATCATGATCTTATAGTTGTTTTCACTGCTAAAAATGGCATACAATATCCATTTCAGCTCTAGAGTTCATGCACAAGAAACAAGTTCAGGCCATAATCGGAACATTGCCAGTGGCAGATGCAGCTTTGATTTCCATGATCGATGAAACCACCACCAACAATATCCCCATCATATCTTTAACTTCACCTGGAATTCTTCCTCCACAACAAATGCTACCATCTATTCTCCAAATGTACTCCAACGACATGACCCTCCAAGCGCAGTGCAACGCTGCCATTGTAGGTATCTTCAAGTGGCGAAAAGTGACAACAATATACGAAAACAACAAAGACTTTTCGGCCAATTCGGGACTAGTAACTCCTCTCCGATTCACTTCGGATTGCCAACTCAGAAGTCAAACACCACTTAGCTTTCCTTCCTCTCTAACTTCGCTTTCGAAACCAGAAGCTGCCATAGAAGAAGAGCTGAAGAAGCTAATGACCAAGAGCAACAGGGTGTTGGTAATTTTACATAGTTCTTTAGAGTACTTAGCTATTCTGATTTTTGACAAGGCAAAGCAAATGGGTATGATTGAAAAAGGGTACGTTTGGATTGTCTCGAAAGAAATCGCAAGCCTTCTTCATTCGCTTGATTCGTCTATTTTCGATAACATGCAAGTTGTGCTTGGTTTTAGAATTAATTTTATCCAATCAAGCAAGTCTTTTAGACATTTTAAAACCAAGTTTAGAAAAAAGTACCAGATAAAATACCCTGAAGAATAAGAGTATTCAAATCCAAGCATTTTTGCTCTCCGAGCCTATGATGCAGTTTGGACCTTAGCACAAGCTGTAGAAAAGAAATCATCACAAGCAAAAATACCTTCTGGCAAATTACTTTAAAACATATTATCCAGCAATTTTGAAGGTCTAAGCGGAAAGATTGGATTCAAAAAGGGAAAATTAGCAGAAAATTCAACTTTTCAGATCATAAATGCGGTGGGTACAAGCTACAGAGAGATGGCATTTTGGTCACCGTTGTTTGGATTCTGTGAGACCATCATTTGCAACAAATCGATCTGTGAAAGAATTGAGTCTAGTTTATTGGCCTGGCGGGCCAAAAAGTTCCAAAGGGATGGAGTTCAAGAAGTGAAGAGCAACCATTGAAGATTGGGGTTCCTGCAAAGGGTGTTTTTAATCAGTTTGTGAGAGTTAGTTATGATCTTGGCAGTAATGGAACTTATTTCTCTGGATTTTCAGTTTAAGCGTTTGAAGCAGTTGTGGATCGTCTGCCATATCACTTGCCTTATGTTTTAGTTCCCTTCTATGGCTCCTACTATGATATGGTGGAGCAAATCTTTTACAGGGTAAGAGTTGCTCTTCTCCCGAATTGTTGATCAATACTATATATATATAAAGTGGGATGTTTAGTATTATTGTGTATATATATATATATATATACACCACATGCAGGTATGGCGATTCAAACCTGGAACATTGTCAGGTTGAGCGCTATTTACCCCCTAGTCACATATATATACCATATGCAGGTATGACGACTCAAACCTGAAACATTGTCAAGTTAAGTGCTATTTACACCTAGTCACATTGGGCGGTGGTGTTGATCAATACTATTGAATTACTTAATTCATGTACTGCATTTTTTTTTCAATTTCATATAGGGCTTGATGCTGATGTTGGGGACACAAATAAGGGTAGATCGATATCAGTATGCAGAATTTCCACAACCGTATGTGAAATCTGGACTTGTGATGATAGTACCTGTGAAACCAGATAATTCAAAAGAAACATGGCTCTTCATGAAAACCTTTACAACAAAAATGTGGCTGCTAATTGTGGGAATGCACTCTTGTTCATAGGATTTTTTATCTGGTTAATTGAACGTGAAGACAACACTGATCTCAAAGCCTTTGGATCAATGCTCTGGTTCTCTATCACTGTTATATTCTTTGTACAAAGTAAGTTCAACTAAAACTAACAATTGTATTTGCAATTAATTAATTAATGTTTATGATACTAACTGTACGAGTACCGATCAAGTACGAGATTCTGTACTTTTTTTCCTACAAAATCCTGCATCTGATAATTTTCACTTATTGAAGATATATAAATGTATATGCAGGAGAACGAACCACTCCGGGACAATTTATCTCGGTTAGTGCTAGCACCATGGCTGTTTGTGATTCTAATTGTAACCGCAAGTTTTGCAGCGAGTCTTATCTCATTGTTGATGGTCTCACGTCTCTAGCCATCAATACAGGACATTGAGACACTTCAGAGAACAAATACAGCTGTTGGATGCAATTGAGATTCATTTGTTATAAGGTATTTGATGAATGTTTTAAACTTCAAACCTAGGAATATTAAGAGAATTGAATCCATAAATGATTATCCAATGGCGTTTGAGAGGGGAGATATCTCAACTGCTTTCTTTGTTGTTCCACACGCAAAAGTCTTCATCGCAAAATTTTGCAAGGGCTACACCACTGCAGGGCAGACCTTCAAGCTTGGTCGATTCGTAAGTCTTGATTTTCTTAGTACTTGTATATATTCTCATTTTTTAAATACGTCATCCGGCCCGGATATCAATTTCCATAATCGGAAGAAGTCGGCTGCCAATAACCGGGAGAGGTTTCTGCACACTTATTGAGTTATTGTTGTTTTATAGGCAATGGTGGGAGCGGTGAAGCCACCTTATGATGTGGGGGGTATGACCCCCCAATCCCAAATTTTTTTTTTTTAAAGAAAATTATTTAAATTTTATCCTTCTTTGTTTTAATTAAAATTTCATCAATGTTTCAAATTAGTCTCCTAGACCCTCCAAATTTGATGAAGCTAGCTTCGTCATTGGCTATGACAATATATACATTGTGTTAAGGTTAATTTGATCCTTGAATGGTGGGTTTATGGAGATTGTGAAGTCTCCGGCCACCAAGTCAACGGGCCTTAGACATATATTCTCATTTTTGTGTGCCTATAAACTGATCTGATTAGTGGATTTTTGGTTTCATATAGGTGTTTCCAAAGGGGTCTCCATTGTTATTCGATATTTTAGAGGCAATTCTAAAGGAAACAGAGACCGGAGAAATTAATCAATTAGAGGAAGACATGCTATCATCTTTCAAATGCACCTCTTCTTTAACAGGCATAATTGATAGTCTGAGTCTAGGTCCTCAACCTTTCTCCAGCCTGTTATTCGTTTCCGGTGGCATTTCAGGCTTCGCATTTTTTGTTGCCATCGTGCGTCTAGCCAAAAGGGAATTGCGGATTGTTAATTTGGTACACAACATATTAATAAATAGAAGAGTTAGGAGACTGCTCAATTCTGTATAGAATTTGCATTTTTGTAGTAAAGAATTTGCAGAAATGTCAACTATCGTTGAAATTCGAAAACCGCCCTCCTGAAAAACTAGTGTAAATACTATCACTAGAAATCTATATTATTATTTCAAACCACAAAATTGAGTTCTATATATATAGCCATTTTTTCTTTTGATCATTTTTGTTATTCATATTTACATTAAACTTGTTTTCTTATTCCAATTTATACTTAGTTTTGGTAGATTAACTTTGAGAACTCGAGTTTCGATGGTCGAAACCATCAAAACGGATTGTTATATTCAAGTACTATTGCCATTTTTTACTTAATCATTTTTGTTGCTTATATTTACATTAAACTTACATTATTAATCAAAACTATATTCATATTTTGTAGCTTAACTATGAGAATCCGAAATTCAGTGGTTTTGACGGTTTCGGTTTGAAACCAAATCCGTTGAAACCACAAAAAATAGTTCTTATATATATGCAAGAATTGTTGCCATTTTTTAATTTTGATCATTTGTGGTGCTTGTATTTACATTAAATTTGTGTGTTTAGTTCAATTTATACTCATTAAAACTCAGGTTTCGACGAATTCGGTTTCAAACTAAATCCACGGAAACCACGAAATTGAGTTCTTATATTATAAGTTAGTTTTGCAGTCATTTTTTTCATTTGATCATTTTTGTTGCTCATATTTACATTAAATTTGTATTCTTAGTCCAATATATACTTAATTTTGGTAGCTTAACTTTGAGAATTCGAGTTTCGGTCAAAACCACCAAAACGGGTTGTTATATGCAAGTATTGTTCTCATTTTTCACTTCATTGTTTTTATTGCTTATATTTACATTAAAGTTGCATTATTAATCTAAATTATACTCATTTTTGCAGCTTAATTATGAGAACCCAAAATTCGGTGGGTTTGACGGTTTCAATATGAAACCGAATCTGTTGAAAACACAAAAAATAGTTCTTATATGCAAGAATTGTCGCCATTTTTAATTATGATTGTCTGTGGTGCTTATATTTAATTTAAATTTGTGTTATTAGTTCAATTTATATTCATTAAAACTCGAGTTTCGGCTGTTTTGTCATATTCGGTTTCAAACCAAATTCATGGAAACCATCAAAACAGGTTGTTATATGCAAGTATTTCTGCCATTTTTCACTTGATCATATTTTATTTTTATTTTTGTGTGCTTATAATTACATTATTAACCCGATTTATATTCATTTTCTTTGTTGGTTAACTATGAGAACTAGAGTTACGGTTTGAAAGTTAATTAGTTGAAACATGATAAATACCTGTAAAAAAATCAAAATCAAAATCAAAACTTAAAATCAAGACGGTAAGAAAACACAAAAACAGGGGCGGATTTGGGCCCAGCCCACCCTAGTTTTTTGAAAAAAAATATTAAGATTTTTTCATAGTTTTCATAGTTCTATATATATTCCATTTAGTTCCAAGTATACCCCAGCCCAATTCCAATTCTAACTTGAGTACTTAACTAACCATATTTTCCTTATCTTATTAATAGTCCAATAATTTAAAAATGATCCATCAAACTCATTCAAGCCCATCAGATTTCCTAAACAAGTGAAAAATCAAATTGGGAATTTTAAGTCTTTAATAACTCAAAAATCAAATGGGAAAATTTAAACCCTTAAAGATGCAGTACAGTTAACGTATAATCTCCAAGTCTCCAACTTTCTCCGGTCTCCACTCTCCAAGAATTTAAATTTTACATCAAAGCTTTTGGATTTGTAGAGGTATATAGACGTCGGCAGGAGAAAACCGTAAGTTATTTGATTTTTATTTTTATTTTTTTAGTTTATATTGTAAAATTAATTGTAGAATTGTGATGATAATTTTGAGATTTAGTGATTATGTTGAACAACTAGGTGATTATGTTGATGATTAATTAACTGTGATTAGTCAAAATTTAAGTAGGATCTTATTGTATTTACATTACATATGTATTTTCTTTCTTTTTTCTTGTTTTTTTCTTGATTAGAATATGTATTTGAGAGTAATGTTCATTATATCCTCTGACTATGTGTACTTTTTTATTTTAATTAATGAAAATTATCTCTTATCGTCGAGATTCACAATCAAAATGATTCGTTTTTTATTATATAGTATAATTTTTTACCTATATGAAATTGTCCACGGTCTATCCAAAAAAAAATGTCTGGTTTCGCCCCTGCACAAAAACAAATAAAATGTTATCGAAACAGCAATTTTATAATTGTAGCAAAGAATATAGCATTTAAACTTTATTCGTTGTTTGATTAATTTAACGTGATCAAGACAACTACAATCTCCAGGGGTTTTGATCAATGTTCAGCTTCTCTGTCATTGTTTTACTCTTTGCACAAAGTAAGTTCAACTAAAACTAACAATTGTATTTACTGTATATTGTTTGTGATTTTGATTGTATCGGCAAGTCATCGGTAGTAGATATTGAGACAATTGAAAGAACGAATGCAGCTGATGGATGCAATGGGAATTCATTTATTCTAATTTGAAATATTTCTTTAAATTTGGAAGTCTGATAATATCTAATTTGACTCTAATATCTAAATATGTTTGATGACTCCAAAAATTTCGCCGAACAAATTCAATAATCTCTGGTGTGATCGGAGATCTCACGTTAAGAGTGTACAATTCTGGACCTTACACCACGCAAATTCCACCATGTCACCGCAGGTCAATTGATTGAATTGCGTGCTTCACACTTTTGAAAATTGAAACCGACCAGTAGAAAATCTTTTGAGACAATCCCATTACCACTTGATAAGACCGTCTAATGAAATTACACAAAATTATAATTTAATAATATGCATTTGAGTAGTGTTATTGGCAACCCACTAATAATTTAATAATACTCCAGTTTTTTAAATTAAAAAATTTAATGGGAAAGGGGGTAATGCTCACCTCCAGTTAAGGTGGGTGAGCAAAAATAAACTCGGGTTTGAGTCTCTCCTCCTCCTTCTAACCTCAAATTATTATAATATTTTAAAAAAGAAAAAGAAAAAAAAAAAAGTAAACACATAATTACAAAGAAGAATTAAATTCATTTTCCTTTGATCTCTTGATTACTAAACCGGGTCATAATTACTTAGGTCATTGTAACGGCTGCCAGCCTAGTTGCCCATCCATTTTCCTCGTTAGAAGATAAATGTCACTTTTGCTAAAGTTTTCTTGCTAGCCAAACCGTCTTCAATTTGAAACCCAACTATCTGACCGGGAGTTGTGCCATTGTTAGTCAAATAAATAAAAAATATGGGCCTCACCAATTTATTATCACTATCGCTATTCTATATGTTGATAATATCCCATTCCAGTTTAGCCGCTAACCTTGCTAAGGACATCTTTATTCTAGCAGGGCAGAGCAACATGGCCGGCAGAGGGGGCATACACGGTGGCAAATGGGATGGTAATGTCCCGACGGAGTGCAAACCAAACCCGTCGATTCTTCGACTCAGTGCTCAACTCTCTTGGGAAGCAGCACACGAGCCACTCCATGCAGACATAGATGTTGGCAAGGCTTGTGGGGTTGGACCAGGAATGGCATTTGCCAACGAATTATTATCACGAGCCAATTCTAGCTCCCCCAGGATTGGTGTTGTGGGTTTGGTCCCTTGTGCTGTTGGTGGTACCAAAATCAGTCAATGGGTCAAAGGGAGCAGATTGTATGGTGAGTTGGTTAAGCGAGCCAATGTGTCAGTGAGTAACGGAGGAGTGATTCGGGCGATATTGTGGTATCAAGGTGAGAGTGATACAGTGAGGAAAGTGGACGCCAAGGCATATAAAGGAAAAATGGAGAGGCTTATTCTGGACTTAAGAACTGATCTCAACATCCCATCTCTCCTCATTATTCAGGTTTACTACCTCCTCCATTCTACTCCTGCTTGATGTTTTGATTTCGCTCTTATAGCATCTTCAAAAGACTCTTCTATTTTCACTCTTCAAATGTTTATTTGCTTACCTATGTGGCAATTTGAAGAGTGGAAAAAGAGAAGCCCCTCCAAAAGACTATTCAATTAGAAATAGGTTTATATTATTTTAATGAAAGCACTCAAATTCCTCTCCCAACAAATCTAATTACCCTTCATTTTTTTTCAAGTTAGATATAATAATATGTTATTATTAAATATTCAATATTAGTCTCATTTTAAAGATCTAAATGAGATATTTCTAATGGTATAATTTTAATGATGATAAAATTTATAAATTAAAACTTATTATATATTAATTGAATTTAATTAAAAAGATAAAAAGATATAGATGTCAAATATTAATGATGATATGATATAAAAAATAATATAATAATAATTGAAGAGGGAGAAGTTGCTCTTCAATATTGAAGAGAGAGAAGCAAAATCTTATTTGAAGAATCTCATTTGAAGAGTCTGTTGGAGCAAAATATGCTGATGTGGCTCTTTTGACTTTAACAAATATCTCATTTGAAGAGCCTTTTGGGGTTGCTCTTAGGGTGTGTTTATTAATCGAAAATGGAAATGAAAGTAAATCAATAAATGGAATTTAATTCCTTAAATATTGTAGAGGGGAATTAAGATCTTTTTCCTCTCAAAAATCCTAATTGGTAAAAATGTCATCATTATTATTTATTTTTTTGAACAATTACAAGAACCTACCGAGATTAACATTTCATATGCAGTCCGGATATTTACTCTCATAATGGGAGATAATTACCACACAAACCAAGAGAAAACTCTATACATATACTTATACAATATACACGACGTGATTTGAACCCTCACTACTAATGTGAAAGAGAGATACACTACCACCTTTATGGTAAAAACGTCATTACTAGACACGACAAAGAGCCACAAAAATCAAAGTGCAATATTAACTGTTGTTGACTTGTTGCGTTTGGATGCAGGTGGGACTGGCATCAGGAGAAGGCAAATTAGTGGAGACTGTGAGGAAAGCTCAGCAAGAAATAAAATTGGGGAATGTGAAGTTAGTAGACGCCAAAGGATTGCGGCTGGAATCGGATCACCTTCACCTTACCTCAATATCTGAGGCTCATTTGGGTATAAATCTGGCCCATGCCTATCTCTCTGTTTAATAAGTTACTCAAAATGTATTGAGTGAATAAATATGTTTGATTTGGGGATTAACTGAGTTTTCGAATTTTCTTATCTCAATTTGTTTAATAAGTTTCCTATTTCTGATAGAATTTTCTTTCAACGTGTTGAGATCAAGCACCGTATATACAATATAAATATCTATTCTCATACGCTAAAGATATTTATTTAGTAAAATGACATACGATGTATTTACACAATCAAAAAATATCTAATCCCAATGTATACGAGAAAAATATACCATCGCTGGTAAATATATATATATAATGGAAGGGGCTGCTACCACTAAATAAAATCCAAGTGCTCAAACAAAAGTAGATGTTAAACAAATATGATAATAAATAAATAAATAAATAAAAACTATTGATCATAAAATTGCAATAAAATATCTTATATTTTATATAAATACACGAAAAAAATATCAGTTTTAATGTAAGTACGTATAAATACTATATCATTGTGGTAGCCAAAAATGGTTCATAGGCCCAAAATACAAAACACAAGCTCGTCTCACTTGGGCCCCTTTTATATTGGATTGATCCAACAAGGAAATAAGCTACGTAACTTGGTCGTTTAGAGACCAAGTCAGCCAGCAATTATGAAAAACTGGATAACGAGATACTTAGAGAGAGAATCTCTCCAGAGATCACGCCCACAATCAGATCGTGATCTGATTAACGTTAGGTCGATTAGCCCCCTATAAATAATGAGGTACTTCACACAGAAAACATGACATTTTCTTTCTTGGGAAAAGCTTTTTTAAGTGTACCAAAACTCTGTTCTTTGGGCATTCTGGCCACCAGAATTCTATTTGACTCCATTTTATAATCATTATAAACAATTGCTTAGCCCAAGCATACCTAAGGCTAAAAATCTAACCCAACCTTTATCGATTCTTTATATATCTATTTTTCTGTTTGTTATTTTTGCGGGTTCATCAAAGGAGACAACAATCCCAGGTCGATAGACCATTATTATCTACAGGACTATTGAGGAAACGACTGCTCTTGTTCGACAAGTTCAACTAAGTTGTCTTGGGCCCAATCTGACCTGACCCAAATCACTCCAATCGTGGTTCGACCACCTACAACCATTAGCTAACTTCGTTAAAATTAATGGTTTGAATGTTTGATCAATATTTATTAGTGAAATGACTTAACTAATCATGTCTTAAATAATTAATAAATATAATGTTCTTACAAAATAAGTGTAATAATCAAAATAAAAGATCTAAAAAAAATAAAAACATAATTGGTGCAATCTCCCAAATCATCGGAGAATTGGTTGAATCGGATCTCCAATAAATGAGAGAATCTTATGTAAGAGTGTCTCACCGGTCACCTGTTAGGCCGTCCAATCATGATCACTTAATAATATTTGCTTCCGATGGAGATATAAAATCCATGGATCATGGAAAAGAGCCATAGACCCTTCCTTTATTATTATTATTATTAGGTAGGATTTCATATAAGTCTCACTTTTTTTTGGCAATTTGTCACTTTTATAAATGTTTTTTTTTATATTCATCACTTTAGTCCCTATTTTTTCTAAAACTCATCACTTTAATCCCTTTGACCAAATATTTGAAAGTCAACTATTTTAAAACCTGTGAATATACACTTTTGTCCTTATTACTATTTAATTTAACTAAAATGATTATCTTAACTTTAAATTAAAATGAAAAATAATAAAATTCTCGATAATAATATCTTAAATAAATAGATTACCAAAAAAAAAAAAAAAAACTTAAAAAAATAATAAAAAATCCATTAATTTTTTCTTATTATTTTTTTTTTTTCATAATGGATTTTTATTTAGTTAAAATGATTATCTTATCTTTAAATTAAAATAAAAAACAATAAAATTCTCAATAATAAAATCTTAAATAAATAGATTACATAAAAAAAAAATTATGAAAATTAATCATTTAAAGCTAAGATCATCATTTTAAATCCATTATAAAAATATATATATAAAATAAGAAAAAATTAATGGATTTATTATTCTTTATTTATTTAAGATTTTATTGTTTTTAATTTAAAGTTAAGATAATCATTTTAGCTAAATTAAATAGTTATAAGGGTAAAAGTGTATTTTCATAGGCTTTAAAATAGTTAACTTTCAAATATTTAGTCAAATTGATTAAAGTAATTAGTTTTGGAAAAATAGAACTAAAGCGAAAAATATGAAAAAACATTTATAAATTTGACAAATCACAAAAAAAAAAAAAAAAAAAAATGAGAATTATGTGAAATTCTACCTTATTATTATTATTATTATTATTATATTTACTCCATATATACTTATATAGATCTAAATATTCTAAATTCCATAGATCTAAAAATTCTCCTAAATCTCCAAATAAACATATTTTTGTTTTTATCTTCATTTTTATTTACTTTAAAAAATAAAAAAAATAAAAATTTGTTGCCATGTTCAAGATCTTGGTTATTGAGAGTTGGAGATAAGATGTGATGGTGATGGTGATGGTGAGGAAGTGGTGTGGTAGGTCACTGTAGGTGTTTGCAATTGTCGTTTCAATTATTTGTTTATTTGTATATTTCATTATTTTGTATAATTTTTTTCCAATGATGATGCGGCATGTCTTGATCGGATAAGAAATGTTTTTGTATTCATTTATTTCATCTTAAAGACCATTTTACCCTTCAACTGTTAAGACAACCGTTAAGTTAACTATAGTCCGCTCAATCAAATGTACTTGTATAGTTGTTGACTTGCTGTATGTAATTACCACAAAATTGGTATTGTTCGTGTTTTTATGCCAATACAGTATTGGGTACCTTACTGCAATTTACCCTAAACTTTTAGACAATCAGTTAAACCAAAATGCCGCGGTAAATCAAAATCCGCAGAGTTCTGACTTCTTTCTGAGGCAGTCAGAGAAACAGAGACGAGTGAAATGTCGGCCGGATGTTGTACACGAAACTCCGTGTTCGCTCCAACAAAATCAACTCTCTCATGGAAATTTACTTTTCCCACAAAGACCCTCCCTCCCCTTCGCAAAACGACCAAACGATTTGCCGTTTTTGCTACCTTTATATCCTCATCAAAACCCACCGTCCTCGTCGCCGAAAAGCTTGGAGAAGCCGGTATCGACCTCTTGAAGAAATTCGCTAACGTTGACTGCTCTTACAACTTGTCTCCCGAGGAGCTTTGCTCAAAGATATCTCTCTGTGACGCATTGATTGTCAGGAGTGGTACTCAGGTTTCTCGCGAAGTGTTCGAGTCGTCTGGTGGTCGGCTTAAGGTTGTTGGGCGCGCTGGTGTCGGTATTGATAATGTTGACTTGCCGGCTGCTACTGAACATGGTTGTCTTGTTGTTAATGCGCCTACAGCCAACACCATCGCTGCTGCTGAACATGGGATTGCTTTGCTCACGGCTATGGCTAGGAATATTGCACAGGCTGATGCTTCTATTAAATCTGGTTTGTCTTGAATTTTTTTCCTTTCTCAATTATTCGGTTTGACATTTCTTCGAACAGGTGATGTGATTTCGTTTAGCGAAGGTTTTCATTGTCTTACGGTAATTGCCTAATTGATTTTGATATATATATGTTCACTTTCCAATAATTCTTCAAATTAATTTAACAATTTAGCTCCCACTACATATGATTTTGACGAAACAAGCTGTGTTGAGTATTTTTGAAATTGTTGGAAATATCTGAACTTGGTAGTCTAAAATGCTATGCCTAATGACTTTAGTGAATTCTGTAGAATTAGAATAAGAGAGAGTTGTATGATTTACAATTCATTGGTGGGATTGGGTGTGTTCAGGGAAGTGGCAGAGAAGCAAATATGTAGGTGTGTCACTTGTTGGAAAAACAATTGCTGTGATGGGGTTTGGAAAGGTTGGCTCAGAAGTAGCCCGGCGAGCTAAGGGCCTTGGGATGAATGTGATTGCACATGATCCATATGCCCCAGCAGACCGTGCCCGTGCAATTGGTGTGGAGTTGATGAGCTTTGATGAAGCCATATCAACTGCAGATTTTATCTCTTTGCACATGCCTCTCACCCCTGCTACATCTAAAATTTTCAATGATGAGGCTTTCTCTAGGATGAAGAAAGGAGCCCGAATTGTCAATGTTGCTCGCGGTGGCGTCATTGATGAGGAAGCTTTACTACGAGCATTGGAATCTGGAATTGTTGCTCAGGTTCTTTGTTGATGGATGCATTATTAGCTATATTCTGTACACAAATGGAAGGAAAACCTGATAATTTCTGTGTTTGTGTAGGCTGCCCTTGACGTGTTCACAGAAGAACCCCCAGCTAGAGACAATAAGTTGGTGCTACACGAAAATGTAACTGTGACTCCTCATCTTGGTGCTAGCACCACAGAGGCTCAGGTATGCTTGATTATCTATCTTGGCTTTGGTCATAACCTTATCTTATGACTTTTGGCTATGTAGCCTTATGAATACGGAGTGTTGTAATCAGGAAGGCGTGGCCATTGAAATAGCAGAAGCAGTTGTTGGGGCCTTGAAGGGAGAGCTTGCTTCTACTGCTGTAAATGCACCCATGGTTTCTGCCGAGGTATCATCTCTTACATGTGTCACTGTTTTTGTTTATATATACTCTTGTAATCTGTTTCTTCATGCACAATATATTTTACTTGGTGTAAATTAGAATCTTTCCTGAATCATGAAAAATTGAAACTTCTCAATACAATTCCTTTCTTATTCTAATAGGTTTTGCACTAATTCCAAACATTATCTTGTGGACGTTTTGCAATGTCCATCTTACTTCATAGATATAATTTTACTCATATCTTTGTACATTTGGTGGGTACCCAAATAGCTTAATTGTCATGATTAACCACTTAAAATCGGCGTGACTTAAAATGTTTCTAGAGAACTCAGGTTGCCTCTCTCTGATTTTCAAAATCCCCCTATTACTAATGATGGAATTGTAGCGAGAATCATTTAATCGATGTATCTTGAGCTCTCCCTTCTTTTATTTATTTATATTCTTGACATTTCTCCCTTGTGTGATTTTGAATACATTAACCCTTGTTCTTATTGGATTTGGTGTACAAATACATTTAAATTTCGGCAATGATCACAGGTTTTATCAGAACTTGCTACATATGTTGCCCTGGCAGAGAAGCTTGGAAGATTGGCTGTGCAACTGGTTGCAGGTGGAAGTGGTGTGAAATCAGTGAAAGTGACTTATGCTTCTGCTAGAGGTCCAGACGATATCGACACTCGGCTGCTCCGTGCCATGATTATAAAGGGTGTAATTGAGCCTATTTCCAGTGTTTTTGTCAACTTGGTAAATGCAGACTTTATAGCTAAACAGAGAGGACTAAATATGATAGAAGAGCGTATAACATTGGATGGTTCACCTGAGAACCCACTGGAGTATATCCAGGTTCAAATAGCCAATGTGGAATCTAAATTTGCTAGTGCAATTTCAGATTTCGGTGAGATTAGAGTGGAAGGAAGAGTGAAGGATGGAAAACCCCATCTGACCAAAGTGGGATCCTTTGGAGTTGATGTTAGCCTGGAAGGCAGCATAATATTATGCAGACAGGTTGATCAGCCCGGCATAATTGGAAAAGTGGGGAGTATCCTTGGTGATGAGAATGTTAATGTCAATTTCATGAGTGTGGGAAGGATAGCTAAACAAGCAGTAATGACAATTGGTGTTGATGAAGAACCCAGCAAGGAAGTACTAAAAAAAATTGGAGATATAGCAGCAATTGAAGAGTTTGTTTTCCTCAAGTTGTAGTGCGGTCAATAATATCTTGCATTGATTCTTGTTTAATGCCAATTTTTTTTATTACCCGTTGTAGGTAATCGAGAGTGATTCTTCTTTGCCAGTCAATCTGTATGTATGGATATAAGTCATTGAGTTCCGTGTATATCAAAATCTTGACAGGAATTCACTCAATTATGTGTAATGGTTGTTGTTCTAATAGTTCATTGATTTGAATGTGATATGCTACAAATGAAAAACTTGAGTGCAACCGATGTACCACGCTAGAATTTAAAGGTGGTGCATCGGTTCCACTCAATGAGTGACATGTGGTGTTCATTTAATTTTATTTTTATTTTTTTTATTTTTATTTTTTTTTTTCATTTTCCCTCCTCATTTTTGTTTTCAGTTGAAGCCCAATTCCTCTCTCTCTTCGTACTCACAAATCTAGACGTCAACTTACTGTGAAGGCGAGATGGGAGGACGAAGAGAGAGACAAAGGAATTAGCTTCAGCTAAAAGCGAAGAAGAAGAGAGGATAACAAAACAAAAAAAATTACTTTAAATCAGTCCATGTGTCACTCACAGAATGGAACCGATGCATTGCCATCAAATTATAGCATGGTGCAATGGTTGCACCCAAGTTTTTCTCCTCTCACAGATATTTTTTGTTCTATTTCATTTCGTGTAGCTTTGTGCTGTTGGAGTTTGGACCATGAGTTGCCCATTACAAAACAAGAGGTGGGCAACGTTAGAGGCCCCAACCAATATACTTTTTACTAGAATCACTTTCGCATGTGACAGCTTTGGACTACATCATTATCACATATCTGGCTATATTTTGATTTGAGTTTATCGAAAAACAACACCAGTGTTTGACCACGTTACTCACATCCAGCCGTTGTTAAAATCAATCGTGTGGCTATGCAATCGGATAGTTGCCGGTGATCCAATCAAAATCAGCCACCACATTGGAAACGCGTCCTTATCACTTGGTTTCTTGCCATTACAAAACTATTTATATGTACATCAGGTTTCTCTTAAGAAAAGCTCTAGCAAGAAATCCACAACCACAGAAATCAAGCAACATGAACTCAACAGAGGTATCAAATCAGTCTCCTTTTTCTTGTAGTTTTAACAATTTGTTCTTTTTTTATTTTAGTGAATTTAATTATCAAAGTGTTCTTCATTTGTATTTTTTTATTTGTCTGTATAATTCCACAGGGAACCGAAGAGAAAAATGAACAAGGAGACGTGAAAACCACTGTGGAGACAACAGATTACAGGACATCAGCAGGGGAAACAGAGCCAACACCGGTGAAAGTTGGGGTAGTTCATCTGACTAGCCACGACAGTCCTGAAGCTGGAAGCAAGGGTGGTGACATCTTGACTGGTGCTGCAGACGCTATCGCAAAAACTGTTGAATCTGCTAAGGAGGCCATTTCAGGCAACCGCAAGGATAATGAGATCAAAAAATGAGTGAGGGAGACTTACACAGTAACACAAGTTATATTATGTGTTCTTAAATTTCTTGGCTATTCCTTATTTTCATTGTTGAAACCTTAGCGGTGCTCAATATTTGTAGTTCGTAACTCGCATATTGGTTTACCTTAACTAATTTGAGTCGGTTTGCTCAGTTTATAAAATAAAGTTGGAGTTGTTGGTTAATTGAAGCAGTGCGGCCTTTACACATCAAAATCTAACAGTGATACATGTAGGTTTCACTCATGTATTTTCTTAACACTCGAAGAGGAAAAAAAAAAACGTAATCCAATCCAGAAATTGAAAATCAATTTAAAAAAAAAGATAAACTGAAAAAGAAAAAATAAACATTTTTCCAGATTACACCAGAAACCGACATCTTCTAAACCAAAACCCACCACCATCCATCTCAATCATCAAACCCTAACCCTCAAATCCAAACACCCCACCAACAGCCACCCCAAACCCTTCAGCACACGGCGGCGATCCTCTGTTAAAAGATAGAAAAGAGAGAAGAGAGATGGTAAGAGAAAGATAAGGGTATGGCGGCGAGATGAGATTGAGAGCGGCGGGAAGGAGAAGATCATGAGAGCGATGGTTGGTGTGATTTCAATGGGTTTTAGAGTGGCGGTGGTTGTTTGAGTTTAGATTTGAACATTAGAGAAGATGAGACGATGAAGATGGGATTTGGGTGGATTTAGATTTGTTTTTTAATTTTTCTCCCTGTGATTATTTTTATTGTTCAAGTACATGTTGGCTAATCTATTCCCATTTTTTTAGAATCAGAATTGAGAATAAAGAAGCATTTTCATCATATTGGTATATCAAAAAAATAAAATTGTTCCATTATCATTTTGCTATTTCTCTTTAGATAAATGAGTTTGGACCGTTTAGTAACTGCGTCGCAGGCGTTGCAGATGATCTTATTATTGAGGGGTTGCTTCTAATAATACATAAAAGTACCGAACAAGTAAAGGCCTTCATGATAAAAAGATGTATGAGCACAGCATCAACACAACCAAAGCAAACCTCTCACGAACACCTAATAATTAAAAAAGTTAAGACTTTCTGCCTACTCCCAAATAGCAACCTCCATGAACCCATCTTCGCTAGCTATTCCTCTAAACATACCATTAGTATTAAACCCACAAGCCACTTCTCCATTATTTGACACAGCTATCAGTCCAGCTTTCCCTTCATCGAGTCTCTCTTTAACCACATAATCCACAGCCTCCTGCAGCCCCAACCCTTTGTACTCCATCACAGCCCCAACTTCACGCGCCAGAGTCCCGCGTATGATGGCCTCACCTTCTCCAGTGCAAGAGACACCGCACAAGTCACATGCATACGTCCCTGCACCTATGAGTGGTGAGTCACCGATTCTACCGGTCATCTTATTCATCAACCCTCCTGTTGAAGTGGCTGCAGCGCACCGGCCCTCCTTGTCAACCACCACACACCCTACAGTTTCTGGCGTGTACACGCTTATTGGGAGTCCGTTCATTTGCAACGGGCTTTCTGTGGCTGCAGCTCCGGCGCTGCAGGATTCCAATCCAACGATTGGGATTCTATAATCAAACTGAAAAATTAAATCAAAATAAATCAAAAGAATTAACAATTGGCCCCACTGAAATCTCAACCACATGATTAACAAACAGAAAGCAAAATTTTACGTACCAGAATTGAGTTTGCTTCCTTGGCCAATTTTAGCATTCCCACGTTGTCTTCAGTGATGAAGTAGTCATTGTCCACCAACTCAACACCCTGCAGACAACAAAAATATGAATCGCAAAGTGGTAAAAAGGGAAAAAATTAAATTACTGTGAAGACAGAGCGGTAAAAAAAAAAAAACAAAAAATTACCTGATTTCTGGCGAATTCTTCGGCGCCAGCGAAAGCGAGATAGGAATGTGGAGATTTTTCCATCACGAGACGAGCGAGAGAAATAGGGTTTTTGACGGTGGTGATTCCGGATACGGCACCGCATCTTCTCTTGGGTCCATCCATGATGCTTGCCTCCATCTCCACCGTTCCTTTCTCCGTCAGTGCAGATCCACGGCCAGAATTGAACAGAGGATCGGTTTCCAGTTCTCTAACCTGTATACAACAATTCCCGATCAGTGTTTCCTCATTTTTCATACAAATAAAAACTGTTACACTCACGTTGCTTTAACACGTTAATGGCCAAAGATCATACGCAAAATTTAGTATAACAAATAACATACGATACAAGGTCGCCACCTTTTGAACCCCAAAATGGGTTCTTATTATGTTTTAAAAAAAACAGTATTTTAACGAGATTAACCCAGAAAATGTATTAAATAAAAAGAACATACAACGAGTTCGACGACATCGATGGCAGAGAGATTGGAGCGAAGGGCGGAGATGCCAAGATTGAGGCAATGGGTGAGGAGACGTTTGGCTTCTTCTTGTCGCTCTGTTGGGAGATTTGGGTCCACACCAGCGCCTCCGTGCACCGCTATAGCCCACCCTCCCATTTTCTTTTCTCTACTCGCTTGCTCCCTCTCTCTCTCTCTCTCTTCTCACTCTCTTTCTCGCTCTCGCTCTCGCTCTTGCCTGTGATTCCCGTGCCCTGATTTCAACAATGTGGCCGAAACTGGGTCCGTTTTATAGGCGTTTTCCGGACTCCAAGGGTTTCTATGAGTTGGATTTTATTTTAATTTAATTTTCAATAATAGTAAATATTTCACCTATAATCCTTTCATTTTCATCCCAACACACGTGACAGTTAAGGTGTCACTTGCTGTGTGAACACACATTAATTGATCACTCACCAAGTGATACCTCGACTGCCACTTGTGTTGAGATGAAAATAGTAGGATTATAGATAGAATATATAGCATTACTGTTTAATTTTTGATTAACCACGACGTACAATTTAGTTTCCGTCTTCACTTATGTGCCTCTCTGGCTCTGCCCACTTGTTTCGGGCGCACGAGACTATAAACATTGTCGTTTCGTGTCTCAAGTTACGTTCTCGCCCTTTGTGTCATTTATTTATTTCAATTAGACAGATATAACAAAAAAAATAACGTACTTTTTATAACACGTTGATTTTATAATAACATATAAAAATGCACGGAAAATCGGACACGGTACTTTGATAATATTTATAGAAAGATTTCTTCGCGAAATCTTTAGTTGTTTTTTACATTGAACGTGACCTGACCTGTAAATTAATTCTCCTAGATATCTTCAAATGAATTTTGTCTCCTTTGCTCATTTAATTAATTAATTAATTGTTAATTTGTGATTTTCATTACTTCAAGGTTGGATGTAGAATCTAATACCACATCGGGAAGCGTAAGTGGTGGCCACTAATGCCTAATTACAGCATTATCTTCTCTGTTCTTGAACCAGCGATCTCCTTCTTCTCCGGTCCCTCACCGCCTCCACCTTTCCGTCGCTGGTTTCTCGCTGTGGCAGCGGGAGCCGGCGACGATGGTTCTTCCTCCTTCCTTTGCTAGGCTGTCCCGGTCAGATGGGAGACTCCGGCGGCTGCTACGACGGCCCTGTTCGTCGCCTGGAAATCTCTCTCGCGTCACAGGGAGGGATGTTTTGTCCTAGCAACGACGGCAGCTGTTAGATCGGCCGATCTCCGGCCAGATCTGGTGTGATTATCAACGTGAGTTGTCTGATCGGCGGTCTTGGAGTTTGTCCGGCCCCATCCTCTCCGCCGGGACACCTCCGGCAGCTATGGGGTCTTCCTTTCACTGACTTTGGGTTCAGCTTGGTCGGGTTTTGCTTAGCGGAGTCGGGCTTTGTACTGATGGGGGTTTGATTGGCGTGGTGGGTAGGGGTTTGTTCTGGCACCTTGGTCGGCGACGGCACTGGTGGGGCTTCTCCGGCAGCATGGGTCTCTCCTCCTATTGGTCTTCTGCTCGTTGTTTTTGTTTTGTGTTTAGTTTTTGGTTTGTTTGTATTGCCACTCTTGTGTGGGCGTTTTTCTCCCGTTGTGGGACTCTGTTCTGGGCTTGTGCTCGATTAGTTTTATCTGTGGAGTCCCAGTTTGGTTGTAACCTTGCCTTGGATCTGGTTTACCAGATTTTCAGGTGCTTCTTCCATCAAAAAAAATAAAAATAAAAATAAAAAATAAAAAAATACCACATCGGGAAGCGTGACCCATTTAATTACTGCAAATGTCCACTAAAGCTAATTATAGTATATCAGCACTAGAGTAATAGAATTATTAATACTAGATAATAAAAAATTAATTAATTCAAAATCAATCCGAATGATATGTTAATGACGTTCCAATGCAAGTGATTACCTTGTCCTTACTCAAGTTATTCACCATACAGGTATGATAACAACAACCAACTTACCAAATCATTTTGGTTCAATCTTAGATTAATTTTAGAATTGGTAAAAAGAAATAATATTGCATTGATTTAAAAAAGTTATCCAAATTGTCCAAAGCTAACATTAAATATTATAATTATTTTAAATATTCTTTTTTCATTTAAACCCATTTTATTTTATTTTTATTTTTTTTGAAACTAACCCATTTTTTTAGTTTTACACACCTATCAAGTTCCCATAAAAATAAAATAATCATAATTCATAAAAAATGAAAAGGGTAGAAGCATTTGCATATTAAGAATTGAAGTTGGTGGTTGATTCTAATTTCTACATGGAGAGTTAGAACTTAAAAAAGATTGTGATAATAGATGATTTTCGTTTTCAAAATTGAAAATTGTTGGCAACCACTTCCTTGACTTCTGCAAATAAAGAAAAATGAATCATAAAAATATTTTTGATTTGAAATAACCAAAAAAAAAAAATCATTAATTCTTTCCATATAAAAATATTTTTATATAATACTAAAAACACTTTTATATATTCAAACATTTAAATCAATTCTTTTGGTTTGTTAGTTCATCGTATCCATTTCAAAATCATATTTAATTTTAATAAAATTGTATTTTGAATTTGAATATAAAATATTAGGGTTTGTGATGTAAATGGTACACATATTGTTCAAGATAACTTCTTCTTTTTTTTCTTTTTTTTTCTAGTTACAAGTTAAGTACTTTTAAATAATTTAGTATAAAGATATTTCAGTAATTAAAAATAATAATAAAATAAAAAAATAAAAAAAATAAAAAAAGGGGTATAGAGAGAAATATTTTGAATTTTTGGGTGTCAATATAACAGTATTCAACGAAGGAAAAAAAAAAACGGAAAAGCCCTGGTTGAGGCCTGAGGACTGAGGGTGGTACTGATACAGTGGTACATAGAGACCGGAAAAACTGGTTCCTGATCCTGGTGCAGGGTCGGGTCAGCAGCGTACAAAATTTTAGAAAGAAAAAAAAAATGAAAAGAGAAAGGGACCCACAAGACAGGACTCTCATAATTTCCTGGAATGCAGCTCCGTTTACTTGTTAATTAATGGATCATCATCATCTGATAAGAATGATGATTGGCTGGATTTGCTTAAAGTTTTGATGCTTTTCGATGATTATCAGATTTTTAATCAGACGTGGATTCAACTGATCAGATTATTCCACGTTCAAATTTATATAAATAAATAAAATAATAATTGGGATTCATGCACAACCCAACAAGTTGGGGGAAAGGCATTTTGACACGATAGCTTTAGTGCATGTCCATTGTAAATCCTCCAAAATTCCACTTGGTGATTGCTGATTAGGCTTGGTCTAGCTCTAAGTGGACGTATGCATATGCAATTTTGTTTCCTCCCCAAGTCCCCAACCTAGTCACTAGCAATCAATAACTTTCTATTGAGAATTTATTGGAAAATACGTTTTTTCTTTTAAATAAAATAATGTTAAATTATCTAAATTAATTACGTCAAACATTATCTAAATTAAATACAAACATAATCATTTAATTTTTTTTGACAATATGTATTAATCCAGGATCAGGTATTTCTACGTTGACAATACAAATATAATCTTACAAAATGATAAAAATGTTGTAAAATTTGTGGCCGACCACCACTTTACATGTCAAGGGAATAACTTGTATCATGTATGGGTGGCGGCTGGTACGCTAGTCAATTGATGGCTTTTCATGGCCTCATGAATTTGCCTTGTGGCAATATAAATGTCATGTTGTGATTGGGTTGTAACTTTTTTCACTATTATAATATTTTAGGATCGAGAAAAAGTTATGGTTCGAACTCACAACTTCTCGTCTTATATCCTATATATATATATATCCATTCGAAAATTAATAGTATAAACTATCCTTTTATGGTTTATTATTTCATTTATTTATTTATAAGTTTTGTTTCAGTCCACGCCACAAAACTAATTGTTAATGGAGATGTATTTCGTGAGGAATAGTTCGGCTATGAAAATCAATATAATACCATGCTTTGGTCTTTCTCCATGTTTATCCATGCTTTATCTTTAAACATAATCTTAATATGTGAAAAGACAACAAACAATAAACATCTTTCTAAAAAAAAAATTAACTATTATAATATTTCTGAATTAGGTTAAGGGTTTGACTCGAATCTAAACTCCTAGATGTTGTTAGGGGCTTATCGCCGGAGGAAATAGGGGTTTTTATCATTTTTTTTAGTTAGCATTTCAAGATTATCACCACTTTAATAACTTATGTTTTAAAGACAGTGACTTCCAAAAATACTCTTACTTTACTCTATTTTTTTTTATTTACTTTTCAGTTTTATTTTATTTTATTCTTTCATCCTCTTCATAGAAGCATTGGAGGTTGAAATTGCATCTTCATTGGATTAGTTTAGTAGTGCTACACTGACGCACTCGAGGGTCAAGCTCTTTCCTATGTTGCAATTGCATCTAAATTGCATCGCTGAAAGATTTTTCTTTCATTTCCTATGTTTTTTTGGTTTTGAATCTTCCATGGTTAAACACGATAAACAAAAACAAAACAGAGGAGCACAGAACAACAATCCAATGTTAAAAATGTTTTCAAGACTTTGTGATTGTGTTCCGAGACTTTGTGTTTGTATTTCGAGACTTTATTTTTGTGTGCATGTCCAATGAAACTTTTACTTTATTAATTAACTAGAGCTTCTAGTACCCTTACTCATCTATGTCCAAACTTCAAGGTTAATAGATTCATGGTAAATTTATTATTTTTACAAGGATGGGATTCAAAACCTTTTTTTATATAAAAAAATTAAATAAGGATGGTGTTAACAACTATAAAAATACAATAAAAGGAAATTATTTATTTTATTTATTGTCTCAATCAATACAATAAATGTATTTTTGTAATAAAGGTTAACACTACCCATTAAATAATAATTCATTAACAAGTAATTATTAATAAAAATAATCAACAAAAGCATGCCACTATTAATCCACGATCTTCATTAACGATTGGTCCAAGGCTCCAAGTTTGTCTTCTTCGTTTTTGATAGGTTTCCTTTTTTCGATCTTTTTTTCTTTTTTTGAGCCACCAAGACAAGGAACCTATTGGAGTTAAGTTCTTTCCTTAATTAGTCTGCTTCTCCAATGAACAAATTGTTCAACGTTGTTCTGCCCTGTCCGGTCCTGTCCTGCGTACCAAACGCACCCTAAATGAACATCATCCTCTCAAAGTCTCAAACACAATCAACAACCACCCATTAATTTCAACAACTAAATGAATATCAATTCCATAGCCCTCTAAGTCTACATTTTTTTATATATATTTTTTATTAATATTTTACTCCAATATATTTTCTAAAAATTATTTATATTTTCCTATTAAAATTTTAATAAACCTTCAAATTCCTAGAGCTGGTTTCACCTTTGAATATACCTAACTGCACCTCCATGCCACACCAAAATCCTAGTTGTTGTCCATACCCAAATCAACACCAATTTAATACAATCAAAACAACACGTTTAGCCAAATCAAAACCCATTGAACAGAGAAGAAGAAGAAAAAAAAAGAATTATCCCGTGTGTGCACAGTTTTTGGTTTTAATCGAACTATCCAAAAACTATTAGTGCCATTCATTATAGAATGAAAAGAACTTCAAGAAGTGGAGATGTTGGGAGTGTCTAGATCGCATTATTATTAGGATCTGACGGCAGCTGAAGCCAAAACAGAAAACAAAGAGAAAAATAAAAAAGAGAGAAAGGGACTGGTGCTCGTCACATCGACACATTATATCACATCAATGATCAACCCATAACACTCCGTTGAATCTTCGAGATACTCCTGTTTTTTCCATTATTTTACGAAGACAATTAATAGTGGGGGGGTATTATCACTAAAGTCCCAACTTTTTCATGAATTGTCATCTATTCAAACGTTTTTACTATATTAGTCACTTTAATCCCTTATTTTTTCAAAACACATCACTTTATTTCATTTGACCAAAAAACTAACGGTCAACTATAAGAGAATGTGAAAAAAAAATACAATTTTACCCTTTATTTTTTAAAAAATGTTTCTTTTAGTCCCTCTAGTTTTAATAATAACTGGTCAACCTCTGAAAAAAATTAAACGCATCCATTAGAGATCGAACCTTTAACCTTTATGTTAAAAGCCACAAACTTTAACCAACTAAGCTACTCTAGCTTATTGTTGAAAGTTTGATGATTTAAATGTATATATATAGTTATATAATTTATTTAAACTAATTTAAATCTATTTATATAATTTAAAATCAAAGCATGTATTCATTCTTTTTTTGGATTTTTTTCTTTTTAAAAAATATATTATTTCAATTTGATAAAAAAAAAACTCAGAAAATCAAAACCCTGTCACCCTGAATTTGAATAGGGAAAAAAAAAATCATATATAATAACATATAAAAACTTAATTTAAAATAAACTCATATATAATAATAATATATAAAAACATATTTATGAGAATGAAAAATAAAATAATAGAACAAAAGGAAAAAAAGGAAAAAAAATGGGAAAAAAACAAAAAAAGAGGAAATTTTCAGTTTATGGGATTTGATTTTCTGGGGTTTTTTTTTTTTTTTTTTTTATCAAATTGAAATAATATATTTTTTGAAAAGAAAAAAAAATACAAAAAAAGAAAGAAAAAAAAAATTTATGGACTTTGATTTTCTAGATTTTATGGGTTTCCTTTTGTTTTGTTATTTTCTTTTTCATTTTCATAAATATGTTTTTATATATTATTATTAAATATGAGTTTATTTTAAATTATATAAACATATTTAAATTAGTTTAAACAAATTATATAAATATATATACATTTAAATCAACAAACCTTTAACAATGAGTTAGAGTAGCTCAGCTGGTTAAAATTTGTGACTTTTAACCTTAAGATTGAAGGTTTGATCCTTGATGGATGCGCTTTAATTTTTTTCAGAGGTTGACTAACTATTATTGAAACTTATAGTTAACCGTTTTTTTTTTTTTTTTTTTTTTTTTGTCAAATAGACTAAAGTGTTTAAAAAAATAAATGACTAAAGTGATTAATATGGTAAAGACGTTTAAATATGTGACAATTCATAAAAAAATATAGGAACTTTAGTGATAATACCCCTTTATAGTGCCATAACGAGAGATTCCTATCATGTTTTTTAAGTATACTCTACACCTATCCATTTGTACCCTTTCGAGTTTCGACTCTGTCAAAAGATGCTTTAAGGGTATAAAATAAGATTGATCTAGTAGTATGCTCTTTAAGGATTCGAGTTATTTTCCGCTCATTCCATAAATAAAAGAAACAAATTTTGAACTTTACTTCATTTGTTAAAATCCGAACAAGTATGCATTTAGTTTATTTTACTTTTTTTTTTCTTTGTTTTGCGGCAAATCATTTTAAATGTTTTTAAGGCACAAATTATTATATCTTTTTTATCTAGGTATATACTTTAAATTGGGATATTTGTCTTGTAAGGTTTTTTTTTTTTTTTAAAAAAAAAAAAAAAAAAAAAAAAAAAAACTTTTGTACTATAGTCTAGTATGATTTAGGTAGGAAATTGCATTCATTCAGTATGACAATATCCTAAGTTCGAATCACCACACCGCATACGATATAAAAAAATAAAAATAAATAAATTATACCTCAATTAGTCTATCTGCACAATAAGTCATGGCTTCACCCTGTTGTGAAATCTTTGATAAGATTACTCCATGAAATATATTTCTTTCGGTGAAAAATTATATCAATTTCCGTTCAACTGAGGTAATAAGTACAAATGATAACGTCGCATCAAGTGTATTATCATCAAAACTCAAAAAAGATATCAAATTTTGTTCTGTTCCGTAGAAAATTCTTATGAGTAAGGGATATATGATTGATTGATTGGTCTTCGTTATCATATTAAAGAAACTACGTGGATATGAAATTGACAGTCACATATTTCTTCAGAAATTTTTGTGCTCCAACGCTGCACAGTGGGTGCGCATTCTACAATAGGCGAAACACGTTACAATACTATTAGATTACAATTTCAAATCAGGAATAATTGCAGACCACAAAGTGAATTTGTGCTTCAACTATTTATGTGAAACGATTTAAAGTGGGCTTATCTTGGTTCGATATGGGAATATTTTGTCCCATGAAAAAAATCTTTTGTCCTAATACAATCCTGTTACTTAGTAAATTTTATCGTATGATAACATAATAATGAAAGATACATGCAAATATCGCCACTCAAAAACCTAGAGCTAGTAACATTCATGGATTAGGGCCAGTACGTACCACGCATTCTAGTCCAATTAAAATGGTGTCTAAATGTGACACTGATGAGTGATGACATGCATTTTCATGCTGGACTTATTCCACAATTACCAATGCATACAATACGGCTCCAATGAGAACCATTCGAGCTTCGGTTCTGTTTAACAATCACACAATTCAATATAATTGTGCGATATACCTATGCCTGCCTTTAATATTATGGTCAAAAAGAAAAAAGGAAAATAATTAAATTGGTTTTGATTCCCTACCCAAATAAATAAGAAAAATTAGGTTGGATGCAGATTGCATTAAAAATCTTTATATTCTAAAATATAGTCCTTTAGAGCATTTCCACGAGAGCCCTTAATCAATCTACATGGGCGTAGCTCAGCTGCTAGATGGACAAGTTTGAGACTTTGGTAAATAACTTCAAAGTTAACGGTTCGAATCTTATCAATAACAAAAAACTTCAAAAGATCTCTTAATAACTCCCTTAATCAGAATATAGTGGAACTCACTCCCTTAATTATGGGGTGGCTTCAGCCTCCCTTAATTAGATGAGCTCCACATATAAAGAAGAAATATAGTTCATGAGTATTATGGTAGACAAAAATAGTCCATAGACCCAAACATAAGTAAAAGCCCAAAACTTTATATAGCTAGTCCATGCCCATTTTTACCCCAGATCGACCCAAGACCTGTGCCAGCAGGACTTGGTTATTCCAAGACTGAGTCAAAGATCTCAATTACAGATAATGAGTAACCAACGATTCAAAGGAGAGGAAATCTCTCATAGAATCACGCCCACTATATGCATTGATCAAAGTGGACGTTAGGAGCATGTATTGAGCCCATAAATAACCATGTTCAATCACAATGAGGGCTCTCTGAAACTCTTGCTAAGAAAAGCTTATAAAAGCGTACTGAAACTCTGATGGTATCAGATCCGACTACTGAAATTCGATCCTAATCATGATCGTTATTCACCGTCAGTCATTGCTCAGCTCAAGCACACATAAAGTAAGAATCGAACCCCATCTTCATTGTTTTATTTACATATGTTTATGTTCTCATTTCTTTGCAGGTTCGACGAAGAATATATCTATCCCAGGTTGATAGACTCACTATATTGTAGGTTTATTATGGAGACGACATTGCTCATTCGACAGGTTCAACCAAGTTGTCTTGGGCCTAACACAATCCGACCAGATCCATATAATTCGTAGTTCAACCCCATACAAGTATTATAAAAAATAAGTACATTCCACGTAAAATAATAATAATAATCATATTTTTAGACAGTTTTTTTTTTTTTTTTTTTTACTTAAAAGTCATTTGTCAAAGTATCAAACTTGTTTACCTACCGGTTGAACTACGCATCTAGGGGTAATAATAAATTATAAATGAATCATTTAAATGAGTATTCTTGAAACATATAGCCCTTATTGTCCCATTATAACACCATCCATCCTTAAAAAAGGGGTTATAAAATTTTACAATACTAGTAAATTTCTTGTGATAGGCATGTCTCTTGCTTTTCCCAAGGTAATATGAAACAACATTGCTTAATTTTAAGTAAACCCAGGAAAAACTTCACACAGCCCAAGTCTATTTGAAAAAAGTTGTTGATGGGTTTAGATTATTTTTGAAGTCCATTTTTGCTCACTCCCAATAAGGGGGTAACCATTACCTCTCTCCCAAAAAGATAACATGTGTCTAGGGAGAGGTAAATTTGTCCAAAAAGATAACTATTTTTGGACAAATTTACCCTCTCCATGGACACATGTTACCCATTTAGGAGGGTTGTAATGGTTACCTCCTTTGAAGGGGGGTAAGCAAAAGTGTTCTCTTATTTTTGATGATTTAGTTTTGGATTCCCTTTTAGAAAATTATTAACTCGTTAATGTAAACATATTAATTAGTTTATGGAATTCATTCATAAATCTCTACAATTATGAACAAAAAAAATTGAATATTTAAATTTATGGAAATTCTGAAAAACAATCCTGCAATTATAGTAAACATATTTTGTAATAATTAATTTCCGGAATTTCTATAATTAAAATCTCTACAAACTATAAATAGATTATATCATTAATTTGTAACCCTAACCTTAACCGATCTTCTGTTTTTTTTTTCTTTTGATATTTGACGGTAGCAGCGACTCGTGAAACTTTGTAATACAATTGCTAACTCTTAAATACTAATTTCAAACTAGATTAATTGGCACCGATGCCTCTGAACTCTTCAGAAATTTACATTATGTCTCATATATTTTTTTTTCAACACTAAACCTCTTGAACTCTCACAAATTAGTAAAAGCCGACTGTAGATATCCATTAACAAGGCACGAAGATACCTCTCATTTCAAATTTAAAAAAATGTAAGTGTTGCGGTGAACCCAACATGACCACAAATGTGGATATGTTATGAAAGTTATAGCCTGCCTGCTCTTTAAGTTTCGAGTATCAGAGTGTACCTAATTCACACAACATCTGGGCCTTATTTGACTGGGCTGTTGCACCTCTCTTTATGGACTAAACCAAGGCTAATCAGGGCCAACAACTGCCTGCAAAGGATGTGTACACTTCTTATAATTCAAGCAAATGGTATATCTTCCACGATTTTAACATTAAACATTAATGAGTCTATCAGTGCTGGTTGGATTCCTGGTTGGGTCAGAAATCGAGAGTTCTATCTTTTATAAAATGTATGAATCATTAGAACCTCTTATCTGATTCAAATGCAACCAAAATGCAATAATGACCAATATTGCATATCTATCTTTCTTTACAAACTCCAAAGAATAATTCAAAATTGATATGGTTTTAATTCAACTATCTGTTGGCATTGCTCTAGCACATGGTTAGTTCCCGCCCAATCTGCCGCAGCAACGGCCTCATTAACACAAAATCTAGGCATGTCCTTTTCCTTCTGCCCAACTATATAGACCTAAATGTCATTTGGTGAGCTTGTATTGATCAGATACAACAATAAATATACAACAAACAAGTCCCCACCAAGATGAAAATCAGTGTAAAGTATGCAGAGATTTATAAGAGAGGCAATTTTATTTTTACCCCACCACAGAGGACCACTTTTCACCATTAATATTGCATTGCCACTCGATCACAGTTCAGTCTACAATAACTGTCCCTCGACTTTTCTTTTGATGTTTTCCTTATTCTAATGTGTCCTTTTGAGAAATCCACCTCATAGAAATCTCAATACATCATATATGAATGGTCCACAGGCATTAAGTTCTGTCTCTCTATATTTAGTTGATTTGCATTGCATTTTTTTTTTAACCTTATAATGATATCTGACAAATTTCTTTGGAACAATACGTCATAGACTGTGAATTCTGATTACACAAACCATGATGAATTTTGGGTCCATAATTAATTGACACAAGAAAACTAGTTGGCTTTGCAGTAACAGGAAAGTGAACAATTAGTTTGGCATTGCCTGTGAATTGTGAAAGTGACACCCAAAAACGAGACAAGAAGAGCCCAGCCCACCACCAGCGCCATTGGATACTCATCTTGTGGCTCCAGTTACTATCAACTGCTCAGCTGCCTCTGCAACCAAACCTGTACACATGCAAATATGTATATGTATATATTGATTTTACAATCTTTTTGGTCAGGATATATAGAAGAGGGTCCTTCACAATTATACCGTTCACGCATGTAATGTGCATCTTCTGGCAAATCGTCCCATATCACTCTTAACTCAATCTTCTTGGAATAAGATCAGAGACTCCACCATCATGTGCCAATCATGCATGCATGTATATACATATGCTTGGCACCTAGAGATAGAGTGTGCGCGGTTAATAGATGTTTTGATTTATTTTTATTTTTATTTTTTATTTTTGTCAGATTAATTAGTGTGCTGTGTTCTACAATAAATATTTGGCTGCGACTCGTATTATTTTCATCTTAAGTGATTCAATCATTTTGTCATCATGGTACGCAAATTAAATGTGTCTATTATTTTTACAAGTATCTAGGATGAAATTATAATGTGGAGATAGATAGATAGATAGATAGATAGGTAGCAGGGTCGCATGCACGCAAGAAGTGATTGGGATGCCGGTTGGTGAAAAATGATTTCCGAGAATGAATTATGTGGTCGTCGAAATTGAATTATACAGTTGCATTTTGATACTCGATCACTTCCAAGACCTGAATTTTATACTATTTAATTGAATGGAGGGTGGATGGATATACATTGTACACTGATGGGAAGTTCTCAAATCTAAACCCACCAAATATAAGTGGTTGTAGTGGTAGATTCGTACCTCAATTGTCCATATTTGTTAAAATTTAAAAGCATTAATAATGTTAATGCTACATCGATTATATATATATATATATATATTGTAAGTAATGTGATAAATTTATTTGTAGTTATCACATTTTGATTATGATGATGATAATGTAAACTTTTTTTTTTTTTCAGCAAAGCAATCTTACGTGTATACAAGTGTGTATGATTAAATGGTCAACATGAACGTAGCTCAATTGGTGGATGGACGAGCTTAAGATTTAGACAAATGACTTTTAGATCAACAATTCAAATTCTACTAATAACAAAAATTTTAAAGAAATACATGATCCTAAATTAATAAATAACGAGTGTTAATGATTAAATTCTTGGCACACATTGAAAACTACGAAATATGAGTGAAATGATCTATGATGTCACATGGTTTGTTGTCAAAATATTGACCGTGATGTGACGGCATGATTGAGTTTACATAAGGTGTAGCATGTGGTTGTCCATAAAAGAAGAGATGACGTTTCATTCGAACCGATTACCATCATATAATTTTACACGTTATTTCCGTCCAAAATCCTAATTAGTCTTAACGTAAAGTGATAAAATAATCTAAATTCTACAATGGTAACGATCAGGATTTGAACGGAAAAGAAAAAAAAAAAAAAAAACATACAGAATCCCGCATCGTGAATGAACTCTCTCTTATGAATTTCTTTATTTCCTTTATCTTTTTAGGTTGAAATATGCTACAGTCTATACGCTACTATTATAACTACCAAAAGCCAAAGACCAAAGAAGCAACAGAGACGTTTCAAACAAAATCAAAAGATATTGTCTCCCAATTTCAACATTCCCATTCCTTTAACCTTTTTCCCTTTTAGTTGGTGTGTTTTCGCTGGATCTAATTGTATCCAAAATCTTTTTTAATCTTCTATTATTCCTCCTTTTACGTCCTTAATGCGACTTAATTCCTGTACTTTCTTTTTGGCTTCTCTTTTTTCATACAATACAATCAAAATTTGGCAGATTCGCCAAGAAAGCTTGTTGGGTTTTTCATTTTTTGTAACAAGTCCCCACAAAAACACTAGTAAATAGTAATGTACAAAAAGAAAGAAAGAAAAAAAATACCAAATATATAAAGACAACTCAGCCTAATGTGTAACTACAAGCTGTAATTCAGAACTAATTAAAGAGACTGTATGCTTAATTACCAAATTGCACTCGAGCAGTCAGTCTAGTTGTATATCCCACACGCTTATAATAATGTAATCGTAAGTTCAAAAAAATACTAAAGATCGAGAGACTGTATAATGTACATGACAAGGTCAACATGGACGGAAATGAGATTGGTTTTTATATTTTATAGTACTCCAACAGTCACTGTACCTATAAAAAAATATATATATATAAATCCCATGTTGAGAGTGATTAATTATTTTAGATTTGAAGTAAAATTTAGTAAGAAATCTAGAGAGGTGTGTATCTAATAATCTAAGCGTTAGAGAATAAAGCCAGTCATGATTCTGTTAATTAATTTAAAGTGGTAGAAAGCACATGCAGGCCTTGTTGTAGATTATCTTTTTAATTTTTATTAGCATCGACAATTTTCTGAAGTAAGATCTATCGTCTTGGAAAATTTGTTTGAAGTTTATGTTAATAAAGTATTGACTAGCTAGAGGGAAGACTTTGTTGTGTTAAGTTTTCTTTAGTTTCCTCCTCCATCAACTTGACCAACATAAGATGATTGTGATTCGCTCCTAAATAACTAATAATTTTTTCTCAAAAGAAAATATATATATATATTTTTTAATTAACATATGTGAGACAAATTATGTCAGAAAAAAAATATTTCTTTAGTAACCCATATAATCTTCTGATAAATCTATCTATAAAGTATATAAAATCAATTATCATCACAATTATAGTACACAGATTCAAAACAAACACATAAGACTTTAATAACATTGAATAAACCAACAACTCAGCTGGTAGATGGACGAGCTTGGAGCTTGGTCAAATGACTTTCAGATCAGCGACTCGAATCCTACTAATGGTGAAAAAAAATATCTCTTTAGTGACCCATATGATCTTCTGATAAATCTATCTATAGAGTATTATAAAATCAATTATCATCACAATTATAGTACACAAATTCAAAACAAACACTTAAGACTTTCATAACATTGAATAAGCTAACAGGGGCGTAGCTCAGTTGGTAAATGGACGAGTTTGAGGTTTAGGTCAGCAGGCTTGAATCCCGCCAATGGTAAAAGCTTTTAAAAGTATATATATATATTATATATATATATATATTAGGCCAAAAAATTAATAATTATATAATAATATCTATATTTCTATCAAAGCTCGAATGAAAAGAGAATATCTATATTTCTATGGAGTTAGTAGGTCATACATTTCTTTCCAATTCTTTGTGCGGATATATAAAAATTTTAGTTGCCTTTCATTCTCATCTTCTTCTAGCTTATCAAATAAGCTAATTTCCCATAAGCTAATTTCCACAAGCACATTCAATGGAGTCTGAATTCTGAAATCTGAATGGTAGCTCTCAATTCTCATTGACTTTATCTCATCACTCATTAGTTTGGACTCTAAAATCTACATATGGTGCCTCAGTGTTCAAACTTGGTGCTTGAAAACATATCCCCCTAACCTCTAGTGACCACTAACCAAGTCCTAATCACCAACTAAAAAAACACTATAATGGAACGAAATAAGATCGATTCGATGTATTCTTTAACACTTGCACTATTGAACAACGATATACCCATTACACCTACATCGTTGAATTTGTAAGTTAGAATCGTACCGAGTTTTTCAACTCCCGGACTAAT
Source organism: Acer campestre (assembly GCA_954870605.1). Taxonomy (NCBI): domain Eukaryota; kingdom Viridiplantae; phylum Streptophyta; class Magnoliopsida; order Sapindales; family Sapindaceae; genus Acer; species Acer campestre. Next base: position 27,601,860 of record OX940810.1, read on the forward strand.
TATAATAGTTAAAATTTTGAAAACAAAGCAACAAGTCATTGTATAACTTTACTTTAACTAGTGATAATATATTAATAATAGAATAGGGAACAGAGACCTTCTTGTGCAGTTCATTATCGCTATCAAAGTAAGAAAAGAAGAATCATAATAAATACATGAGTGAAAGAAACAAAGTCATTAATATATATAATTCCCAGTTTAAGCATTCAAGATATTGGGAATAAAAACGAAAGCTTAGAAGACCTCTACAACAAGGAAGGTTTGCTTCTTGTGAACTCTGTTGTGCGTGTATTAATAGCCAGATCAAAGACAAAGAGCTAGCAATAGCATACATGCTAGGTGCCTAGGTGGGGACTCGAAAGATTATATTTTTAATATCGAAATGGATGGTATTTTACAGCTGGTGATCTCTCACACTGAGTCCAGTCATTTCACCCATTTCAAACAGTCTTAAAAATGAAGCTCTTCAAACGAGGTCAAACAAAATGCCAGTGAGTGGCCGACAACTTCTTCTTCCCTTCACATGCAAACAAAAAAATTCTCTTCGTGTTTAGTTTTTCCTGCTAATCTTTCATGTTTTATTTGTTTGTATAAGTGAAAGCCTGTGATTCTCTGTAAAACAATGAATCCTGAACATTTTTATTATATTATATCGTGTATATATTCTAGCCGTTTATTATATACATGTAACAGGTTTGTTATGTTCATTAAAACAAAAAAAAAATGTACCCATCAATGAGGAATGAATTATGAATAAATCGAAGTAAAATATTTAATGCGAAGGACTCTTCATTGCTATGTTCATGTTCTTTAAAACTCTCGTCCGGATAAAATGCAAACCATCTCTGCTTTCAAATCTCCATAACCATTGCCCATAAAGAAACATATAATGTTCAAATAGGTCCTACGCATAATTGATCTTGCGCATACGTACCTGAATGGGGCTTTGGTCAGGAAAATGCATGAGATGGTAAGCAATTTAACTTGCATATAAGGAAAAAAAAAAGAGAGAAGGGTTTGTCTATTATTACAGAGACTATAAATATAGCCAATGAGAAAATGAAAGTGGAGTGTGATTGATCAAAAGAGCTAGCGAGGGATGGTGAGAAAATCCGCAGTGGTTGTGGTTGGGTTGAGCCTCTCAAGAATTAGCTGGTCCTCCTGAGCCGCTGCTGCTCTGTTTTTCTTGGAGAGAGGCTCGGGTGAAGAAGACACAGATGGTGCCACGGCCCACGAGTCGTTGGAGCTGTCAGAGCTAAACGACACATCCATTACGCCGTTTGGACTGCCTGGCATCGAATCCAACTTGCGTTTTTTGGAATATTGGACTCCCACTGCCAATTCCTTTATCAGCTTGTTGCAATGCTCTACCTTGTCCTGTTTATACATCCGTCAAAGTTCGAATCAATATATTTATATGTTAAATGTCATCAAATTTGACAGATTCAATGTGTAGAATACGTGATTAAATTGACAAATCACAAACCTTATCGATTCCAAGCATGCCTAATAGCTGCTTTTCATATTCTACTTCAAGACATGGTTCCAAGCTTTTGACAACGTGAAGTAATGTTGCAGTGGCCACCACAGATGGGAGATAATGCATAAATCTAGAATCTGCACAAATTTTACAAAAAAAAAAAAAAAAAAATCATTACTTTCTTGGTTTAATTGGGAGAAACTAGTGAAACAACTAGACAAAAATGAAAGAATCTGATTGGTTACCTGAAATGACAGAGAGGAGGATTCCCTCACATCTCTTGAGAAATTCCCAGCAAAGATAGTCCTTCAAGCCAAGTCTTCTTGTAATATAATCCAGAAAAGAAAGTGGGGTTACAGGATTCATCTTCCATTGTAGCGTTGAAAGGATCAAAATCTCCATTCTCTGGATAGTTTTTGCCTCAAACACATATCTACTATCCTCCACCTACACAAAACAAACAGCCCCACATTAACAAATTACAAATCGTCACAACCACTTAGAAAGAAAAAAAAAAAAACAAGATCCAATATGAGGAAACATACTTGTAGGTCCAATAAGAGGGGCACTTGTGTCTCCTCCACCTTTGCAGCGAGAGAGAGACAAGACACAGCAACAAGTTGGGTCATCCATGGCTTCTCTGACTGGAACTGGAAGCTGAAGAGGAACCTATCAAGATAGTTGACTGCAAGAACAGCAGTGAGACCATTGAAAGAGTAGTGAGCATTGACCTTCAACATCCAATCTACAGCCTCAACACGAACCCTTGCAAGAGATGGATTTACTTCTAGTTTTTTACAAAGTTGGTTTGATTCTTGTTTTGACAACAGAGTTGAAAGTTCTTCATCATCCCAATACAAATCTTGTTCAAGCAAATCTGAAAATGGGTTCTGTTTATTATTACTAAAGCAGTCAGCTTTGACTTCCTCATCCTCCTCCCAATTCTCTTCAGAGCAGTAGAGAGAGTCCAAGAGAAAAAATGCAGAGTTTAGTTGCTGTGGAGCCATAATAATAACAATCTTCTTCCGAGAAGAAGAAGTTGAGATCTTGGTTCATTATACACCAGAGATTTACGAGGGAAAGAGAGGCCTTAAAGGCCTAAAAAGACCTCGCTTGATAAATCTCTCTCTCTCTCTCTCTCTCTCTCTCTGTCTCTCTCTCTCTCTCTTTTCTCTTTGTGAGAGTGGGAAGGGGACTAGACAGTAGCCCAAAGGTTGTGTTTTTATTTGTGGGTTTCTCTCCTGTGTTTTTTTATTTCTCGGGTTTTTTTATTGGAGAAAGTGTCCAGTGTTTTGTGTTTATAGTTGTAGACCCTGAATCATGGGCCATGCAACACAATAACTCGACACGTGACCCTGTACCTTCAAATATTAAAGGGACCCTACTCGATGGATTTTAAATTTTCCTGATTCCAGAGGTCAGATGTTGACGTCAACGGTCATGATTGATCAAAGACTATTCCACAACGTCAGAGAGAATGTGTGAGCAGGTTATATATCAGAGGTTTTTGTTTTTTTTCAATAGAATTTTTGGTGTTTTTATAAAAATTCAACATTTTAGTTTCTGAGAAAAGGTAAATATAAACTGGCGCGGGCGGGATTAGCAATCACGGCCCCCGATGCTTGAAAATAACCTCTGAATCTGATGCCACTGTTGATTGACAGAAAGCAAAGAGATTTTAGCTTTTACAGCATCACAAAAATATTTATATTCACGAAAAAAAAATTGGAATTTAAATTCTGGAATTTAGGATTGTGTCAGCATGCCACTTGTGTTGGTGATTAGAAAATTTTGAGATTTAAATAAAACCCCCCAAAAAAACAACCCTATGTTACTATTTACTCGACCGTAAATGATGCATATTCGGTTGGTAATATCTCAAAATTTGAGTCTCACACCGTTAGATGAGATTACAAATTATTCAAATCTTGCTATTTGGTAAGGACAAAAGGATAGATTGAAAATTATAGATTAAGAAAGTTGATTGTTTCTTTGCTGAGCCAAAACACCATGATGAGGTCAAAAATATTGGTTAATATGCAATGAATCCAACAAATTTAAGTATACCAAGTAAAACGAAATCAAAGAAAATGCAAGCGCCGTATCCAATTTTGCATCTAGAGTTTGAATGATAATTTTGATTAACATACATAGGACTAATAAACATATTCCATTTTCCATTCAATACACACTTGCATGACATTATTCATGGTATATGTCAATATTGTTAAGCTAATTGTTTCATATGTGACATATAACTAAACTTAATAGATGTCCAAACGAAAAAGTGATCTTCAATGCTTCACTTGTAAAATACATTTAATAACATGTCAATTTATTATTAGTCTCCTTAAATATATTTTAGAATTGTTGAATAAAATAAAATAGAAGATAAGAGTGATTGCTGACTGGGCCAATAAGATGTTGTCCAACAGACCCTCTAAAATCAAAGAGTCATGTTAACAGTCTCTAAAAAAAAAAAGTTGTCACATCAACTTGAAGTTATACTAGATGAGTTGCATTGGAGATGAATTTTTTAACAAAATGATTGTCCATCCTACATGGCATCTAATTTTTTCACAACCCACATTAGAGCATTTCCAATGCATATGTGGATTGTTAAAAAATTAGATGCCACGTAGGACGGACAAACAGATGATTGTTCATCCTACATGGCATCTAATTTTTTTCACAACCCACATTAGAGCATTTCCAATGCAAATGTGGATTGTTAAAAAATTAAATGTCACATAGGACAAACAGAGATTGACTACAATTATACTTCTCCAATGCAATCATCTCTTCTTAATGTCAAGCTGAGGTGAGAAAAAAAAAAAAAAAAAAAAAAAAAAGTGGACACTGTTAACATGACTATCCACTTTCATATAGTTGTTGCACAACCATCTTATTACTGACTAAGCATATATTTAAAATCTCCAAAAAGATATCATAAGTAAATTTTATTGAATCATTAAAAAAACAATTAATAAGCAGACGTTTTAACAATGAAGCATTGGAGACCAATTTTTTAGTTAGCTGTCTGTCAAGTATTTTTTATGACACATATAAAGCAATTGCCTTGACATTATTGCCATGTCAACATTTTTTGTCAGACAATCCACACTTGCATTTGAGATGTTCTTACCATCGAAGAGCATCTCCAATGCAAATATGCATTTAAAGGAAATCGACTGCCATATAGGATAGATAATTAAAAAATTAGAAAAACTCTCTCCAATACAATGATCTAACTTCAATATGGAGATGATGTGGCAAAAAAAAAGTTAGAGAATATGGAGTTGAGTTTCTAGAAACTCTCTTAGAAATGCTGACTATAATTTATAACTCTTTCCACCAAAAAAATCAAAACTCATTTAATTGTAAAATAAAAGAGAAAAGAGAGTGTAATAATTGTTTTAATATGATTTGGTTATAAAATGAATGCATATTTAATTTTAGATAATTGCATTGAAGATGTGAATATGCATTTCTCTAAAATAAATTCAAAAGTGGGTCCATAAATGAATATAAATGTTGATGTATCGTTATTTAAAAAATAAAAAAAAATGTATATTTGCATTAGATATGCTCTAAGTATACAATAATAGGCTAATTAGTAGCTGATTATAATGTCATCCTTAACAATTTGGTGGTAAAAAACAATAATTGATACTCACTATCATGGGCTCAAAAAAAAATTGTCACAATTTGGGCCGGTTTTTGTAAGAAACTTACTACATTACTAATTCACATTTAAAAATTACCTATTTATGTGACCAGACAAAAAAAATAAAATAAAATAAAATAAAAATTGGCACTTTGTGTCATTTTCAAACCTAGAGTGAAAACAATTGAGAGAGAAAACAGTTGAGAGAGAAATCAACCGGATGCAACAACATACGCTTGAAAATCTGACAGCGAACTCACCGGCGACGTCGCTACAGTTCTGAAGTCAACGAGAATCTACAATTGATAGGTTAGGGTTTTAATTTATGAAAAATTTGTGTAGAAGACGATGAAGATCTAGGTTTCTGAGCCTTTTAACACTTTTTTCTAAGCTTTTTCAAACACTCTCCGAGCTTTTTAAAATTGTAATATGAGTTTTTTTAAGGAATATGAATAGGTTTGTCAATTTTGAATCTCCGAGCCTTTTAACACTATCTTCGAACCTTTTAAAACAATCTCTAGTAATCCAAGCTTTTTTAAGGAATATGAATAGGTTTGTCAATTTTGAATCTCCAAGCATTTTAAAACTGTCTCCAAGCCTTTTCAATAGTAATCCGAGACTTTGTAAATAGTCTTCGAGCCTTTTTAACCATCAGCTTTTTTTGTTAATTTTGTATCTCCGATACTTTGTAAATAGTCTCTGAGCCTTTTAACACTGTCTCTGAGACTTTGTAAATAGTCTCTAAGACTTTTCAATTAGTCTCTGAGTTTTTTCAATTAGATTAAAAATTCACATAATCAGTTTAAGGTTTACAAAAGACTTGAAGAACAAATGAAAAAAAAAAAAAAAACAAATTAGGGCGAATGTGTCTGCGTAGCGCCACTAAACTAATTATCCGATGAAGATGCATTAATAATGTTATGATGTTCGATCTCCATTGGAGGTCTATTAAACAGACATCTATAAAGAAGATGAAATAATAAAATCTCAAAAAACTTAAAAGTAAGAGAGTATGTAAAGTAAGAGCATTTTTGGAAATCATTTACTTTAGTGCCTTTTAAACTTAAGTTTTGAGAGAAAAGTAAAAGTAATCATTTGAAACATTAAACTTTCGTTAGTAACCATTTTTGAAACTTTAATTGTTAATAACCACTTAAAAAAAAAAAAAAAAAAAAAAAAAAAAAAACAAACAAACAAACAGTGTATGTCTATAAATTATAAGAGTACCCCTAAAATTAGTTTTTTTTTTTTTAAAAAAAAAAAAAAAAACCTCAAACTTGAAATCCTGACTAAAAACTCGAATGTTGAAACTTAAAATTATAACTAAAATAAAATGTGAAACTTGAAATCATGATTAAAATGAAAATGTGAAACTTGAAATCATGCCAAATTTCCTTTTTTCCTCTTCTTCCCCAAATTCCCAAATTAGGTTTTGTTTTTTTTTTTTTTCCCTTTTTCCTGCAGATCACCTCGCCGGCAAAGGGGGGCTCCGACGATCGTGAAGCAAACGATGCACGGTTGACGACGGTGACGACGACGGCGATTGTGCATGGACGTGGCCCATCGCCATCCTGTCGCCCATCGCCTGGTTGTCGCACAAACCAGCAGCGAACCAACAGCACTCGCTCGCGAAGCCAACCATTGCCAGACGTGGCCCAGATGCATGCCAGCACTTGGCGACCCTCAAACCATGCCAGCGAGAGATAGATCGGGGTGGGAGAGAGAGAGAGAGAGAGAGAGAGAGAGAGAGAGAAGAAGAAGAAGAAAGAGAGTTGATTTGGGATTGTTTTTATGTGGGGGCATTCAAGTAATTTTATAAAAAACATCAATTAAAACTTCATTTGTGGTTAAAAACAAATTTCCTATAATATATATGGTCATTTTTAGCAATTTCCACGTTATTAAAGCACTTACTTTGTCACCAAATCAGTTTAAAAATGTGACATTTTCCATCAATTCCACCACTATCACTACTATATAATTCACGGGCTTGTCATTCTGAAATTAACAAATTCAATCAAGGCATTTTAATTGTCACGAATTCCTACTTTGCAAATATGCAGAAGGGTCTAAACAAAAAGCAACAAAAGGCATTGCATGCGTTGCCTGCCTCTGGTATCTAATATTGGCTACCTTGTAGTTTTATTGAATGTGGAATTTAATGTAAAGGTAAAGCAAATTCCAATAATAACACATTAACACAACCTTTCTTCTTTATATTATTTTTTCATTCTTTTATGTTTGTTTTTCAGAGAAAAAAGCTGTAGCCAGTATTCCAGTAATAATGTGATGGATAAATTTTGGGGCAGAAACAATTCCCCATTTTTACTCTTTCAAGCACAGGGACAACTCAATTGCTCTTTTATGCAAAAAGAGGGTCTCTCTCTCTCTCTCTCTCTCTCTCTCTCTCTCTCTCACTTCTGCGCACTACATAATGTTAACAGCTGACAACACAATAAAAAAAGGATGAAGACAGATAGAGAGAGACCAGCTGTGCGATTGTTTGTCTAGAATTCCTGCCTTCGTTTGTGCTACGACGGAAGTAAAATTTATGAATGCCGTATACACAATGAAAGTCCAGTACAGTGTAATCAGTATATGTTGGTCACCATGGTCCATGGAGACGCGTGTAAGGATATGTTGCTTTCTTTTGCTTTGCTTTTTTATTTTATTTTTTTAAAATATATTTTATTTTCTTTCTCTTCTTTGCAGGCTCGATATCCAAGAAATGAAGCTATTTGAGTGCAGTAGTAAGTTGTACATTGAGAGGACATAAAAAAGGCATATTTAGTAGTGAAAGCTGGTGAAATAGAGATCAATTGCGCGGAGGAGGTGGTGGTGGTGGTGGTTGTGTTGGTATCCAGCAAACCCCACACCCCCAATTCCCCAAAACACTATACCAGACCTGAAAGCACTGCTTTCATTTATTACCTCATTCAAAATATAATATTAAGTTATCTTTCTTTCTTTTTCCATGATCAATCTCTCATTTTTTATATTTTTTTGGGGAACGGGGGTCAAATCAAAACGACTCAACCTTCAAGTTTGTAAAACAACAACAGCTGTTTCATCAATTTGGTCAAAATCAGATAAAGGCCATACACAACATTGTTCAGAATCAGAAAGCATAGGCTCGTTTTCGTTTTACATTTCAATCGCCAATCAAAAGTTCAAAAACCTTTTATTGGAACTCATCATCAAACCATAGGAGAAGTTTTTTTTTTTTTCTCCGGGGAGAGACACAGACAGAGACCTAAATTTGATAGCCAAATTGTTGCGGTGATGGGACCAAACTAAGCTAAAGAATCACTTGCCCTGGAGACAAAGGAAAGATCTGGATCATAATCTTCCTTGAGCTCTCAACAAAATAAATTATGTTTTACCGATTAAGAATTTTTATTTTTTTTTTTCATTATGGTTGTAGGGTAATTGTGTAGTGAGTCCCACATGGATTTCTTCATCCAGCTGTGCGGAGAACCTCCAAGTTTTTAATTTTTAATTATTTGGGTGGACCACCCACAAATAGTCCCAGTCTAATGATCATGCTTGTCCCGTAATTATAGCTTAGCTTATACATCTTTTTCATAATTGATGGTAGCTACTATAACTAGATATTTCAAGCTTGTAAATTGTAAATTGTAAATTGATAATGATGAGCAAGAGTTGACCTCCTAATTACCCATCACTTGTAAGTTGTAACCCCTCTCTCTCTCTCTCTCGACTTCACCTATGCTTTGAATTCCAATGCAAAACTTAGCTAGTTACTCTAACCAGAAATTTGAGGAAATGGAACAGATTTCCATGTAGCTAATAATTGTATGCCAGTTAGTAAGGTAAGAGTTTGTGATTCTACAGTAGTTTACACGTCTTTGATAGTAATTCTTTTCTTCCTGCGAACAAGGTTCAAAATTACGAATTTGTTGGCGCTATCCATGCGAAGATGACAAAATTGCAAAATAATAATTGGGTGTTGATTGGCAAAGTTTTAGGATTGCATGTGAATGACATTTTCTGATCTATTGAACAATGGCGTGCCTTGACTACTCAGAAATACGGTATATATACACTGAATAAAGATGTCTGTGTCCTACAAAATAGTAACATACTTTTGGACATTTCAGAAGTGGTAGAGATTAGAGAATGATAATTTCTAGCAACTGAGCTCGACTCTTTTGACTTCCTAAAATCACATTAATGAGAATACCGGCAGGCGGGGACCACTTTACGCCTTTGACGTGTTTTAGTATTTTACTAATGTAACTCCCAAGAATCCATTTATTAAAAAGAAACAAGTAAATTTGGTGGTATATCACATATGACATACCTCTTCACCCAAGCATCAAAGCCATGGATGATGGATCAGTAAATGACACTGTCTGCAACAATAATGTCAGAAAGATCATGAGAATATGCGATCGAAAGCCAAATGGGATATTATCAATTGATCAGTGTTGTATTATAATACCTTAGAAGATACCTAAGTGGTGCAAAGCATTTGATCATATGATCACACTAAAACCTTAATGGAATATACCTTTGATTCCCTTAGAATCTTTGATGTTGATGGGTGTATGATGCTAGTTGACCAATATTATGATGGTCTTTGAATAGCAGATATGATATAATTGGGTGGGTCGTATTGGAGAAAAATAAAATAATACTCTAAAACTCTTATCATGCGAAAATTCGGTCCTTTTGAAAAAGTATTAAGTAATCTGAAAAAGCCCCAGAAACTTAAAGAAAGTGGACTGTATCAACAACATATAAGCAAAGACAAGAAAAGAGGAGCCTCCTAGTCAACAAAGTGAAGTTCATTTCAATCATTTTCTTCGTCTTCATTTGTAACCAAAACTGGAAGTGCCAGTCAACAATTACCTGCTACATTGACAATCGGTAAATCTAGGCTACATATGTTATATGTAGGTTACAGATGCAGATGGACTAAATTCTATAACCATATTGAAATTTCAAGCGGCTCGAAATCGTAGTAAAAGACCAAATATTGCAGCAGGATTAACACATATCAACTACTACCGCGTTTAAAATGTTCGCGAATAAATCTTTCGGCATGAGATGGATACTTATCTCGAATGTATGCCCGAAGACACTTCTGATAGGAGAAATCTATCCATCCACCATCTGTTCTGACCACAAACAGGCACCTTGAATGTCTAAATTGGGGATGCCGATCAACCTTCACAGAGAGAAGTTAAACACACTAATAGTTTATTCTCATGAACAACAAAAAGATTTAAATCATAACATACAAAACATAAGCTAATGCGGGAAAATACCCATGACCGCTCATCAACATCCAAGGCATGTACTTGAGAGTTAAAATACGTTGCCGACAATTAGATATAGTCAATTCTATTAATAACAAACATCTAAGTATGAGGAAAAAGAAAAATTTAACAAAAAGAGTATTCTAATCGACAAATATTTGAGGGAAGACAGACTGCGGTCAAAAGGCTTTGCCTGTAAGTCTTCATGCCAACCACATGTGAGACAAACACCCAACAAATATCTAAAGCAATCTGAAGAAAAATGACAGAAGGTATTGACACCGTTGTATATGTGAATTAACAGTTATAGATTATTTTATGTCAAAAATGAAAATTTATATCCCACAAAAGAAAAAGGAAACATATTAATTTTTTTGAAGGAAATTCAAATCAATTGATCTCCACGTCAAAGATGAAAAAAAGAACCACATCATCGATCTAAGGTGAGAACCAGATTATCGACCTAAGGTGCCTACCTAGTAGTCAAATTGTCTAGATTTTGGAACATGCACAATAAGACTATCCTTTGGGCTGAGCTAGCCCAAATTATATATCTTCCACTCAAGCTAACCATAACTTGAAATTGAAATCACCATGAATTTGCCTCAGAAAAAACTGCACCAGTACAAACACACGGATGTCTCTGTACGTTTGTGTCTAAGTATCTTGTTATTGATGTTTACTGATTGAAATAAATCAAATTTTAACAACAAAAAAAAAAAAGTTTGTTTCAGCTAGTAGAGACATCAGTTTGAACCTTGTGAAGCTGAATCTTTGAAACTTTTGCTGAATAAGAGTATTATTGGGTGGCATTCCATAGGTCTAGTCCAAGTTCAAACTGAAGCTCATTCCCCTTTCAAGCTTAGCCACAGTAAGATATATGATATGAAAATAGGCTAAACTGAAAGTGGCTCAGGTATACCATATACCACTCAGTAAAAATCCAAATTGAGAGGGAAGGGGGGGAGAAACTAGCCAAATAATTAATTAATAAGGATGACCACCCACTATAAATGATTTATAAGGATAGCCAACTACTTAATACAGTATAAACTAGTGCAGATAGCGAGAAAATTTTATAAGAATTTGTATTTGACCCCCAATAGTTTCTCAATGCATTTGAAAATGTTTAGGCAGCCAATTATGACTGGAAATTAATGAATCAATCCAGTATTGTCTATCTCTGAGACTCTGCGGACATGTTAGCAAAGAATTCAATTTTTAATTTTGAAGGATTTCCACTACATAAATGGCTCATGTCATTTCAGGATTTAAAAAACTACTCTAGCACAGAACTATCCACTATCAGCTATATACTCTGGAAAGCAAGAACTTGATAGTCAACTCACTAAGCAACTTAACTATCAAATATCCTCGGAGATGATTTGCCACATCAGATGCCCAGGTGTGAGTAGGTCTTGAACCCAAGAGATCTTACCAACAAAACTAACTAGTACCCACAAGTGTTGCAAATGGTTTAATATACGATATTCCCATGGCAAAAAACAGAGGCACAAGTGAGCTTCATAGCTAGAGCTAGTTTGCCCCCCTGACCAATATAGTATCAAAGAACCAAACTGCAAAGCTGGCATGCATCAACAAATAGATTACATAACTTCTTTTAGATTCTTAAACTGAATGAGGAGATGAGAAAACCATGAGCAGACAAATAGAAAAATGAATGATGGGTATCAAAAGCCCCTTTTTTGGGAGTTTGAATAGCAAAAATCAATGATACAGCACGAGAATTGAGGCTCAAGTTCAAGGTGCAATAAGGACAAAGGGACACAAAAAAAAAATGGACTTGGAAAGCGAAACAGGCATGGTAACCAATATTTGCATAAGATTTAATTGATAAATAGCATAACAGTATCTTCCAGAGGAACATAAAGAGTTTTCATGATGACTCTTTGAATGCATATAGTTGGGTTTACATATTTTGTATCCATGATGCAATTCCTGAATTGTCTAAATGGCATGCAAAAATTTAACGTCGAAGGAATGGGTAACATAACAATGAGATGTTTCACTACAGCAGCTTCACTAAAATAACAATGGATTATATAAAATGTAATGTAAACTAAAACTCACCATAATAGAATCAAGGCCACATCCGATTTTATCTTCAGAATGAGGATGGTAAGCAAGAAGCTTCTCTACCACAGCTTTCTCATCTTCGACTGTTAGACGTTCTCCATCCATATACCTAGAAGCAAGAAATACAATGAAATATGGTCAGGATAATTTATGATGATGATGCTATTGTTCATGAAGAGTTATTGGTCTCCAGACACTAAGTAACAAGTATGAGATCTATTTTTTAGCTTCAATAAGTGTTGTCAACCGTCCTTTATTAACTTCCATTAAATCTAAAATTGTTATTTCAGAGTGTTTGTGTAAGATGGATAACTTGTAGATGAGCTAGTAATATGGGGACCTACCTTTTGACTCTGCCAAATACCTTATCTATGAGCCTTACAGCATAGTTTTGGAAAATCATTTAAAATTAGTATTCAAATTTGCTTTGTTCCTTTATAGTCATTGACCCTCTCAAAAGTTTAGAAGTTGAAGTACATTTAACAAATGTTCTCCATATTTTATTTACTTAATTTCCCAATTATTTTAAAGTTTCAAGTTAATAGCGTTATGATTTATGAGGAGTCACTTGGTGAAGCTAAAAACAAAGTCACCATCTATAGTCCTGTTCAAACTACTTAAGAGCTTTATGTTTGTAAATCCCTCAAGCGACACATATCAATCTATTAAATTTTGTTCCAACTAATTAAGAGTTTTATGTTTGTAAGTCCCTCAAGTGACACATATCAATCTATTAAATTTTAGTTTAGGCTAAACTGTGGACTTCCTGTAATCTAGAAAGTTACTTTTTAAGGCGCCTCACAGAACTCTCTTGTTATTAATTCCTCATGTTAATAAGTGTCTGGTAACTAAAAACTTAAAGAGAAAAGAGTGAAAATCCTGAAATGCAAAGTGTTTTGAAGGGAACCGATAGGTTGTAACCAAAGGGCTTTTAAGGAAATACACAATCTGATTGCTCCTTGACGAATTAATCTTGGGGCTTTAGAAATCATGCTTAACAAGAGAGAGAAACTAGTGGTCTCCGTTTTGTTTTAGTAGTTGTCTTTTCTTCTCTTCATCTCTAATGGTAATGCGTCAAGTCTTGAGCGATTGACATAATGTGGATCTTTGTGGTGTGCACAATAATAATCCCCTTAGTACTTTTTCCCGCATTAGAGTAGAGGCAGGCTGGTGACATGAATATATCTTGTTTTCTTCTTAAAGCAGTAATGGGAAATTGAAGGCAGCTTCGAACCAGACATGGAGCAGGACAAAGAGAGTTTTTACTTTGTGAGGTGGCAGGGCAGGATGGTGTGCAGCTCAAGGCAGGGTACAATTAGTTGAAAGTTAAGCTAAAGTTAAATCATGGTCGTTGACTAGAATTGTGGGTGTGCCTATGATGTATTTGTAATATTATAAATCTTAAAATAAAGCAATATTTCAGTATCAGAAAAATTGGTTTTTGACCGGAAATCAATCAAAACTAAATTATGATTTAAGATGAACTACACATCTACAACTTGGTTCTAACCACGATGGCCTAGATTCCAGCACTCCCAGACATAACCAGGCATTTGAAACCCAAGCATATAACAAGGTATTATAATCAGTCGATTGATTCTATGGGGTTCTCAAAACCAACATACTAGATTTTATTTTAGACCTTAAAAACAATATAATCAGAATTCCATACTTGTTTTGATAGTTCTTTTGAATCCGTGCCTTTATAATGTCTACTGTAGTGTACTGCTCCTAAAAGGCAAGAGGTAAATTGGCTTCACTTTTTATACTAGAGAAGATAAAAAAAACATATTAATTTCTTTTCTCTTTCTAAAACCTAGGTTTTGTTTTCTTTAACCGTGTTCACATAGCATACAAGTTTAGACATTAAAAACCCAAAATAAGATCATCAAGAACAACAAAAGATATATAAATACACTTATTGATTAAGGTCAGTTCTAGATATCCTTAAATCCACCTTAATTCTCTTTATCAATCTTTTGTTGTCTTTTCATCATTACATCATCTGTACAGCAGGGAACAATTGCATATCACTTAATAGGTCAAATTTAATCTTACATAAGATTAATTCAATCAATTTCTGTTGAATGTAACAGAAATGATCCTGAGCAGAGATATACACACAATATCATTAACTAATTAACTTTGATAAAAACGCACCTAATGGCACTAAATAAAATTTACAATATAAATACTTGTAACTTGTAAGATACAAAACATACATATTTGCACAAATAACTTGAAGAAATAAATTGAAATTATTAGCAAGTACCTTTCGGAGTGAATAATATCTTTAGCTAGAAAAGTTATCGGTTCGATGTCGCGAAGAATCTCCTCTTCTTTATCTCTCCATTTCCTGTAATCAGGATCGTCCAAACTATGGTACCTGACGGGGTGCTTCACGCTCAACAGTGTCGTGGTGGTCTTCTCCGCAGAGGATACGTTCTCCTCCGGCTTATTCGACTCGGAAGCGGCGGCTAAGCAAAACTGCCGGCTCGGCTGCACAAGCAGCCTAGCGGCGAGACGGAGGCGCTGTAGCGGGACGCCTCTGAGCAGCAGAGAAGCAGCCATTGAGATTTTTTTTTAGTGGAGCTAATGAATGTGGACTGTGGAGTGACAACTTCTGGCTTGGAATTTGGAAACGACACTTACGTCGTCGTATTGGCGATCTATCCACATTCCACGTACAGTGTATGGATATTTTGGACCTAATCTTCAGGCGTCGATGGATGTTTAAAATTTAAATTTCAATTTGGGCCGTGGCCCACAAATCAGAGTTGAGCGGGCTGGGCCACTGATGTGACGATCCGTTTTTATCTGCCACGTGATGCAAGTAGAACCAATATCAGCCTGTCACTTTGTTTTTTGTTTTTATTTTCTTTTTCTGCAATATATTTATTATTATAATTATTAATCTATCTGAGAGAGACTTTTCATCTCCATTGCAAGATTCCTTTCAACAATTTTAAATTTATAATGGGATATCTATTAGATTTTCTCATTTTTTTTATATTTTTTTTTGATGGAAAGATTTTCTCATTTAATTAATAGATTGATCGTGAAAGATAGATAAATAAATAATTTCTTATTAATAATACTACGATACTGTACTTGATAAATGGCATAGGAAAATAATTAAATTGAAAAAGTTCCATCTGGTGGCAAAGTCAAGGAAGTCGTCGTGTTCCTATATTTTAAAGTAATTGTTTTCCAATGCTTCGTTATGTTAATTGTTTCCAAAGTTAAGATGAAGCGATATAACATTATCTATCTAGACCATTTATTTTTTAAAGCTTTTATTATTAATAGAATTTGAGTCGATGATTTAAGAGTCATTTACCCAAATTTCAAACTCGTCAGATGAAGAGATATTACTTTTTTTGTTAATCAAAATCTTTGAACTACTAACATTATTGTAACAAAGAAATACAAAGTTTTAACGGTTGAATAAAACAAACACCATACATTGATTTTTAGGTTCTCTTATGATCTCGTTAAGGATTATTTTACCAATTCAAACCAATTACTTCAATTTGGTGCCATTTTTACACTAAAATGGTGTAACTTTCACACCATTTATTTTTTTCCATATCCAACACATTGCACCAAATGTTATATTAAAATGTGGCATCAAATTAAAACGAATATTTGTTTCAAAAAAAAATGTAAATTAAACAAAATCATAAAATAATAAAAATGGATACAATTGGAATAAATTTGATTGAAAGTTATAGAGGCAAGTGTAAAACTGGTATTAAAAGGAAACTTTAAATTTACTTCAACTCTACAGTGATGCACCATATATAGTGCAGCATGTAAACCTAATCAAATTGATGTATTGTTTTGCCGTTGAGTTAGAGATGGGGTCAGTTCTTCAATTTGAAGCTTAGTCGGAGATAGTCTTATCTACGTTAAATTTATATAACTAAATGTTAAACTTTGTGATATCACAAGTCAAAATTATCTATCACGTCTATTGTTGTTCAAGGATTCTCGATCTACAAACATGTCATCTTTGAATTAAAGAAGTTCAAGGCTCACATAAGCTTGAGACAAAATGATGGAGTTTAGTCGATGTAGCCAAAGGAAAATTAACAAAAATCGGGGTCACATATACCAAATACAACGTAATTCTTCACATTCAATAAATAATTATTCATTTACCAAATACAACGTAATCCATATAAATTAAAACAAAAAATATTTATTGTATCTAAAAACATAAAAACAAATCATTATTTAAATTTCTATTCTTCTTGCCTTTTGAAGAGCAAATTTACTAATTACATTACTACCATCAAGATTCGCTAATAAATATATATATATATTTATTTATAGAAAACATAGCCAATCTACTAAACCTCTGTGTGTGAAGACTCTTTTAACAATCATGTTAACAATAATTATTTAATCCTAGAGAATTTCAATATATAACTATTGAATTATTCAAGGAAACTTTTGTAAAAAAGAATATGTCTTCAATAGTTCAATATAATCTTTATTTATTTCCATCAATTCACGGGTGGGGATTATTGACTTTGGAATGAAGAATCTTACCAAAGTAATTATGGGCATAAGAAGAAAAAAAAAAAAAAAAAAAACTTAAAGAAATTACAGCAAAAAAGATGATTGAAATGGCCCTCTTATAAAGCAAGAATGGAGAACCACATTTTGATTTTTTTATAAAGTACCTGTGTGTCAGGAAGCTGGAAACCCAACCGAAAAATACGATTTCGGCTCGCCTCTAGAATTCACAGACTGAACAAAATCGTCATAAACTAGGTTAGCAGCTAAGATGAGCGATAAAACGATGTCGGCTAAATTGCTAATGTGTATGTGAAAGTGCAAATGTTCAGTTAGGCCTTTTTAAAATTAAAATAAATTGGATGTCAAATTGGGCACTTTTTTAAATTTAAATAAATTGGATATTGGAGCCCCTGATTTTACAAAAGATGAAGAGGTAAATTGGGCCAATTGGGGGCCCTAGCAAACTGCTGGGTTTGCTGGCCTTATGGGCCGGCCTTGGTACTTTATTGTACAACTTGGATACTAGTAGTTTGAATCCATAATATATATATATATATATACAGTCTTTTTATTGTTAGTTCGTCCTGACAATAAAAATATCAAGACGAAAAATGTTGACCATAGATTATGGAGAAGTTTTGACAAGTGAGTTGTTGACGGTGGTTTTTTGTTAATTAACCAGTCAATGACATTAGGTTAGCAAAACCTGCAAATATGAATATATACGCAATAAAACGATAAACAAAATAAAAGAAAGATATAACGTGGTAAAACTTCGATGATCGAAGAAACATCCATGGGTTGTTGCTTAAGTAACTCAGTCAAATCAACTATAATATTTGAACGATACACACTCTGATCTATCTCTCTCTTGCTTAAGATTTATTTTCCGTCCCCTCCTACTGTGTTTTGTAGGGGTATTTATACATGGTGTTGCTAGGGTTTTTGGGGTGCTACTAGGGTTTAGTATCGTGATGTACAAGTAGGGGATGACATGGTTGGTTTTATGATTCTTTCATTTTTGGTGTTTATCTTGTCTTTAATGTGATTGAATCTGAATCTGCATTGGATTCTGATACGCTGGCAGGAAGACTCATTTTGTTTCCTTGTGGAACTTTGTTTCTTGGTAGTTGATATGTGATTGATCTCTATTAGCTGTGTTGCTTACAGGTGGTGGAGAAACTTCAAGGACTGGTTTTTTCTTCGTGCCGAGTGTGGTTGGCTGGACATTTTTCATGCTTGGCATGCTCGGTTTTTTTTATATTCGTTAGTTGTCCTTGTACTAGACTTAGGTGATTTGTTTATGCGGAACGTCAGTGCCTTCTTTCGACCAGACTTTCTGCTTACGTGGCAAATTCTACCCATGCTGTTTGCTGACGTGTCATCTTCAGCGAATTTTACCTATAACATGAGTTAAAGTATATAAATCTAGTGATTCACATTCTTCGTCCTGATATATTTATTGTCACGACGAACTGATAATAGAGAATTTGTATATATATATTAACAATATCTATCTAACAACTTATCTAGTATTTTTTTTTTTTTTTTTTTGTGAAGGTTTTTACCATTGTTAGGATTTGAACCATTGACTTGAGAGTCATTTGTATCTACGAGCTGGGAGGCTTGAA
Source organism: Acer campestre (assembly GCA_954870605.1). Taxonomy (NCBI): domain Eukaryota; kingdom Viridiplantae; phylum Streptophyta; class Magnoliopsida; order Sapindales; family Sapindaceae; genus Acer; species Acer campestre. Next base: position 27,620,547 of record OX940810.1, read on the forward strand.
TCCATAATACAACTGGAGGTAGCATTACTCAAACGCATAAGAAAGATAGCATTGAATTAAACTTCAAAGAAAATCAACATAATTTATTATCCTTTATAACGTCAAAACCTGTCAATATAAATTCCAGAATCTGACGTTGAATGTGATTTTTATATTTTATTATTTCAATTCAAAGGGAAAGAATATATTTTATTTATATAAAAACATGGTTAAATCCGATAAATTATGACCACCTGGCTGTGACCGCCTCCATTATTCATCAGATATTGCACGGAGATTCAGGATAAACTTATTTTTATGGTCGAAGGAAAGATAATTGGTTGCTGGTTGCCTGGTTAGGGAAGGTTGAAGAGAAATAATTCAATGTGGAACCCCTCACGGCATTACCGTGAGTTCTCACTCCCCTTCATATTGTAATCACACATCATGAGTATGACTGCTTATCTGCTTCCGTTTCTTTTGACTTTTCCCGTGATCAATCAAGTTTACGTGATGGAAAATCAAAATCAAGGTGGGTTTGGCTTAAGGGACGAGAAGAGTCCATGATAATTACGTGGGGATGGTAACTTTATAAATTTTCTTCGAGTGGAGGAACTATTTTATTCAAAAGATAATATTTAAAAGGAAACAATAACTCCACAAAAAGCCAAATTGAAATCCGATTTCATGTCCGTGTCTGAAAATTTCGAAGCAAAAGAGTCAGGCAAGACAGGACGGGACCTACGCTCCTCCTAACATTAGCCGAGCTCGGAAGCTCCACTGCGGTGGTTTCCAGGATAACAAACCTGAGGCTTCAAATATCAGCCTTGTGATATATTTTTACTTCACGTCGCCGTTGATGGGCCAGTCAGCTTCGGCGGCCGCTATCCTGAGCCGCCGAGAATCCAATCACAGCCACCGCTTTAAGCCCAAATCGACGGCTGTGATCTCCCCGATGATATCTGACGAAAGCGATGTCCAAGTCCTCGAAGGAGCCAACGATTACATATCGAATCTGCCAGACGAGTGTTTGGCTTGCATTTTCCAGTCTCTCAGCACCGCAGACCGCAAAAAGTGCTCTCTTGTGTGTCGACGCTGGCTCAGGATCGAGGGACAGAGCCGTCACCGTCTCTCTCTCAACGCTCAAACAGATCTCCTCGCTTTGATTCCATCTATTTTTTCCCGATTCGACGTGGTCACAAAACTAGCTCTCAAATGTGACCGTAGATCTGTGAGTATTGGAGACGATGCGCTTATTTTAATCTCTTTAAGATGCCGAAATCTGACTCGCCTGAAGCTGCGAGCATGCCGGGAGTTGACTGACGCCGGAATGTCAGCTTTTGCTAAAAACTGCAAGGGTTTGAAGAAGCTATCATGCGGATCTTGCACGTTTGGAGCCAAAGGCATGAACGCAGTTCTGGATAATTGCTCGAATTTAGAAGAGTTATCAGTCAAACGGCTTCGCGGAATCACAGACGGAGCAACAGCCGAGCCGATTGGACCGGGTCAGGCTTCGTCTTCGCTTAAAACAATTTGCTTAAAGGAGCTTTATAATGGACAGTGTTTTGGTCCCCTAATTATTGGTGCAAAGAATCTAAGAACGTTAAAGCTTTTTAGGTGTTCTGGTGATTGGGATAAGCTTCTTCAACTCGTAACAGATCGGGTCACCAGTTTGGTAGAGATCCATCTAGAGAGAATCCAAGTCACCGACGTCGGTCTCGCTGCTATTTCCAACTGTTCAGATCTGGAAATTCTGCATCTGGTTAAAACTCCAGAGTGCACGAATCTCGGCCTCGCAGCCTTAGCTGAGCGTTGCAGGTTGCTGAGAAAGCTCCACATTGATGGATGGAAAGCGAATCGGATAGGTGACGAAGGACTGATATCAGTTGCCAAATGTTGCCCTAATTTGCAAGAATTGGTTCTTATTGGTGTGAATCCAACCAAGTTGAGTTTAGAAGTTTTGGTGTCGAATTGCCAGAATCTAGAGCGATTAGCTTTGTGTGGTAGTGACACAGTTGGTGATGAGGAGATATCATGCATAGCTGCAAAATGCACAGCTTTGAAGAAGCTTTGTATCAAGAGTTGTCCAGTGACTGACCATGGAATGGAAGCTCTTGCTAGTGGTTGCCCAAATTTGATCAAAGTGAAGGTGAAGAAGTGTAGAGGAGTGACCACCGATGGCGCGGATTGGTTAAGAGCAAGGAGGGAATTGGTTGTTGTAAATTTAGATAGCGGCGAGCCTGAACAACAGGATGCCAGTGATGGTGGTCTTCAAGATAATGGCATTGAATTTCCTCCGCAAATAGCTGCTCCCAGTATTCCATCGGCTAGTACTAGTCGATCAACATCCTTCAAGGCAAGGTTTGGGCTTTTGAGTGGGAGGAATTTGGTGGGCACTCTAAGGAGGTGGTCAGGTGGTAATAGCAGTTCAAGAAACATTTAGTCAAAAAAACTGGACTTGGTTCTTCAACTGGTTTTACATTAATTTCATTTGGATTGTCTGATTCTGTCCTCTCGGTGTATTTAATTATGTGTGCTTGGTTTTTATTGTCTTTTGAATTGAAATTTCCTTTGCAGAAGTTGCTATATCTCCGTTCATTTGAATTTCTGTTCTAATCTCTTGTTTATCTGAATTTCTGTTTCTATATTCAGTCACTTAACCTTTCAATGGTGGTCGCTTTTCATAATTTTACATGGATTCTAGTAGTTCCTGATTATCTTATTAGGAATCTCGGCAGAAAGATGAAAACACATGCTAAGAAGGTAGTTTTTGCCGTTTTAGGGAACACACTTGCAATGTTTTTATGTATTGAAATTGCTTTGCGTATGTTCTTTCACATAATTCTTTTGGGTATAGTTATTGATATTTGGTGCATAGAAGCCATTTTCTTGATAGAATTATTTGATCTTCTTATTACATCTGTTAAGCATCGGTTAATAGCTGAATTTTCAAAGAGGCTTTACAACTGGCTGTGGGTTAAGAGGTCATGAGTTAAAAGTTTAAAGGAACTGTGGAATTTTAGGGATTTGAAGTTTAGTGAATTTACTGGCAAATTTTGATGTGTCTGTTGGTGTTGGAGTTGAAGATGAAGGTAGAGTTTATTAGGATGAAAGATGGTGGCTTTATATATATATATATATATTATTTAATTCAGGGTTTTTTGGGGAGGGGGGGAGGATTTGAACCCGTAACCTCGTGGTATAGGTGTAAGATCTTTACCACCGGACTAAAGACAACTACTTCTACTTTATTTGCACTATCTTGCTTGTTGGGCTTCTTTTGCATTGGATGGTACTTATCTTAACTAAAAGCAAGGTTATCTTTACAGTTGTAACAGCTAAGTTTGGTAACCCGTTAACCTAATACAGCAAATTTGTTGGTTCAAGTCACTTTTGTTAACGATGATCGGGTAAAATTAGGTTGTATAAGAGTTTTAAATGATTAAATGTTGTTGATTTGATCAACTTTCTATTTTGCGGTGCTACCTAGTTTAATTGGTAAGGTCCCTAACAGTTGTGTAAGAGGTCTTGGGTCCAAATTCCTCACATTGGGTTATAAGTGGAGGTGTGGTTTACGTTTAAGGTGAGGTTGCGGCAGTTTAATCTATATGTTTGTTGTACTATTCTTGAAATGCTTGGCTTGGATTCTTTCAAGCTAATCGGACATGCAATGAAACAAAATTATTGAATGAAAACGTGTTTTTTTAATTGATGTGAGAAGAAACATCTTTAGTAGTACCAAGATGATTCTTATTTTAGGTGTTAGTGCTATAGTTGGAGGGATTTGGGATGGGCAGAGGAGTTTTAGCTATCGAAGCAAATCGGCCATTTGATGGTAAAATGTGAAACGTACACGATTTTCTAATGTGTGGCTTGACGTGAGCCGATTTAAGTGCGTTTTGCCTATGTTGATGCACAATGAATGAGAAGAAAATTGTGATTTTGATTGAGTCACTGACTCACTAGACATCAAGTACTTATCTTTAAATGGAAAAAAAAACTGTTCCACATTGTCAGTGGTATGAACAGGTGATCATTGACTTCATCTAACAAAAGTGCTAGGGAAATGTGGTCTCGACAAAATTTCTAGAAGAATCATGAGACTTTTAAATGGGTATTGAAAGAAAATTGGACATATGAGATATCGGGTGAAGATAATGACATTATATGAAGTGCCCGTGTAGAAGAGTTTCTCTATTAGTAGAAAGAGTTTTTTTAATTTGTAAAAAAAATTATGTCGTTTGGTTATCATTCAGTAAAGCTTTTAGAATATTATAAAAACTGTTTTATGTCTATTACGAGAAACTCAAATTTAAAGCTTTTCCAAACAAATCTTATTGAGCTTTTTTTTAATAACCTAAAATGTCTAATATAATTCTATCATTTAATTTTTTTTAAAAAAAAGTATTTTGATATATTTTATCATTTGAAAGAGTTTTTTTTAATTTACATCTAAACGACCAATAACTTTTCTTTAAAAGTTCCTATCGATAAAATATCTATTTTAAAAGATCTATTATTAAAAAATCTATTTAGAGATTCGCTCCCAAATGGATCTTTAAACATGTTGAAAGGTATGCGAAACTAAAATTTGTGTGGTCATAGTCATCATCGTTTAACTGGTCCAATTTCTTTTGTTAGGTTTGTAAACCTGTCTTATTCCTTAAAGGGTTTCCCATCGTAGCTGGTCTTCCACCAAAAAAAGCCAAACCGTGAAGCGATTAAGTATCAAAACTCGGCTTGGCCGGCTAGTGATTGAACATCAAAGCCTAAATCCAAATATAAGAGCTTTCCATTACTAAAAGAACCTTTTTTTGTCAATAAAAAACGTACCGGTAGGTATATATTTTGTGGCAGGTGGCTGTCATTTTCAATATTTCCAACATTTCCAATAGTTACAACTTAACTTACAAGTCGTCTGATCTTATTTACTTTACATGACTATTATAACCAATATCTAAATCACGAGTTACATGGCTCTTCCCTCCGGTCTATTCCTTCGCTCGCTTTCAAAGTTCGCATTAACAAGAACTAATAGACAATTAGTTTGCTAGTCGCTTCATAATTTTTATTCTAACTTCACGAATTTATTGCTAAATGGGTTTGTTTAGTTATGATATGAGATTACCTTTGCCTCTTCATATCATCAGATTCCGAGCTTCTTCTTATTCTCTCATGGCAGTATAATCATACTGTTAGTAGAGAGTTATGGTCACAGCATACTAAAATGGGTTCAGTTCCCAGAAAGGCAAAATTAGCACGCAGACGGCAGACCATCTCAACATATTCAAATATGCATCATGCTTAACATCAGTTCCAACTTCGAATCAAAATTACATTTACGGTTTTTGAACCTTCCAGTCCAAGATTTAATCACATAATTAGTCGTTTGTACAGCCGCTGAAAGACTGACCGAACAACCAATCCTGTCATCACCCCATCACCTGGCATGAGAGTTACACCGATGCATTTGTGATAAAACAAGTACCAGACTAAAATAACAAGACAGTGTGATTACATGTGACGATAGAGTTGAACTAATATATAAACAAAAATCAGAAATGATATAAAAAATTCTAACGGTATAAGCTTTCAATTAACTTTCAAAAAAATCCTGAAGCACATAGGAGACTACTGAAGTAGACCATCAGATGTAAAATGTTACCTTCTGTTGATGGTTTATATACTAATTGAAGAGTATCAATGTATAAATATTACCTTTTATAGAATAAGGTGAGCTGGCCCAACACCCACCAAAACTTGATTAAAGTTCGAACAATTATGTAATGAAAGGATGATACCGCCTTGGCCAGACGTATTGAATCTCTTACTAATGCAAAGCTTAGATACCGACAAATCTGTTCTCCTTTCACTTAACTTTCTTGTCTTTCTTGACTTGAGGCTTTTGGTATATGATAATCTGGCTCAGGATGGTACCATTTGTTATGATACCAATTACAGAACCCAGGATAACTTAAATAGAGTCAAGGACAGCAAATGCTTGGCGATATGCAGAATAAATAAGCAAATGCTCAGCTTATATAATATAGTAATTTTTTTAAAAAAAGAAAAGAAAAAGAAAGATGAAAAGGAGCTGGGGTGGGGAAGCATTCATTTTAATCCACTCTCATTAAGAAGAATTAATACAGCATCTTTGGTTGAAGTAGAAAATTATATAGAAGGTACGGTCATGGCAAGATTTCCTATCACCTCTGTGGACACACTCAACTCAAATGCCCCGGTGTCATAGATTGTCATTTTAATAACTTAATCCACACCCATCCCATCTTGACCTCCCTCACATTTAACAGAACATCATTAACTCTCCAGTATATAAATGCAATGAGAAAAGAAAGAAAATAGAAAACAAACAAGACACTTCCAGAAAATCAAAAAATTATACGGAATTGTAAGTGAAACTAACTATGAGGTCTAATTTAAATATCTTGCTAGTTGTAACTAATTTCAAAAAGCTTTTGGACTTCTGTGTATTATTTATATGCCATTAGCTACATAAGGTAACCTTTTCAAAAATTGTGTGCAAGTGATATAACACCTGTGATATAAAAATATTTCTTGGAGAAACTCATTCAATGAATTTTAATCAAAACTGAGAGAAAAATAGACAAGGATACCACTTGATGGTGCTTTTTCTTGGATGCTGGTAAAAACTCTCACTGCAGAACAAAACATTGTAAGTTCTTCACTTTATCTCAAAGGAAAATATAAACCATATTCATTGACGAGCTACAACTGTAATAAATGATATGAACTCACCTATGGAACCAGCAGAATTCATGAAACATGTTAAGAAGCTGAGCTCCCCAGTACTTTTGTTCTGTTCAAGTAGTTATCAATCACTGACATTAGAAAAGTGCAAGTGCGTATGCAATTTAACTCAAAATGTTATATGCACATACTCATACTCAACAGACAAAAAAAAAAAAAGAAGAATTAGGATACTTCACTACTCGTTTTTTGGTAAGAGAACTCTCTTCAACATGTTAGATAGAAGGAATAGATGCATAAACCCATTTAACGAAGAGAAATCACTTTATATTTTCATTATTGTTCCGCATAAATCTTACATACAGAGATAAATATATACAATTCAAACATATAAGGGTATATCAAATCAACATATGATGGTTTTATTTCCCTTCCCTCCTTAATAGATAAAAAATATTAGTAAGTGACAATCCTCTTATTTCCATAAGCCTCTCTCTGCCAACATGTAACTATGTAAGGGTATAACAGTCCAAACTCTCTCTCTCTCTCTCTATATATATATATATTCCTTACTTTTGAGTTTTGAGTAGACAGGTTTTAAAATGCAGTGGAAATTGCTTTAGATTCTAACTGTCCACAAAAACAAGCAAGGGAAAGTGATACTATTTTCTTTCCATGAATCCATCCCTCTTGTTAAACAAATCAATGGAAAAATTGCATTACCCATACCCACTTTTCATCCTTCCAGATTTTTCTTGTCCTTCCCGTTATTAAACCCTCGCAACAAATAGAAGCAGAAAATTTTCTTCTCATGCACTCTAAATTTAACCTACAAGTTAGCTCAACCAACAACTAAGGTGACACGCTACCTTATGGTAAAGAATTCAAGAACTAAAACTACCACCTACATTTACTACTATAACAATTTAACAAAAGAAAATCAACCACTGTGAATTTCTCAAGTGTCACTAGACATAAGAAGAATCTTGTTTTTGTTATGAGTACTTCAAAAATTTCTTTCTAAATCCGAATTCTAAAAATAGATATTTTTAGATTGAATACAATTCAACCCAAATGATGTGGCAAGTGAATTGTCCTCACCACACAAATCATGGGATGATGTGGTTAATGAAAAAACCACTTGCCACATCATTTGGGTTGGTTTTTAGGCTAATTTTTTTGGGTTATCTAACATTAGTATTTTGTTATTATTTAAGAAAGAAGATGAAACTGTGTTTAACAGACTAAATGTGCAGTGGGCTACACAGTTCAATGAATAATAAATGTTGAATATAATGAACAAGTGTGCTTCCGAGTTTAGAGATGAGATCTGGAATTAGTAATATCCTACAGATAAAAACAGCAGAATGAAATCTTCAAGTTTAAACTTACTTTAAAGTTTTCCCATATTTGTGGAACCCTGGCACAGAAAAATATCGCATGCTGTGATGCCTGTAACAGATCATTTCTATAAGCATCAGTCTACAGAAGTTTGCAAATGAAAATAAAGAATTCTGAATATATACATGTACAAGACAAAAATAGGGAAAGGAACTCATAATATCTGGCAAATGAAGAAGACTGGGAAGGTAAATGTTGCTACTCACATATAGAGCTTCAAAAAGCATCGGATCCATCTGTCCAGCTAAGATGGTTGGTGCTATAGCACAGTATCTGAAATATCATCAGGTCAAGGGAAAACTGAAAAGTTGACTGTATTTGTTATACTAGCATATTACAAATTACAGGTGAAAAAAAGAAGCCAGAAAATAAATAGATTGACAACCAATTGCAGGATACAATAAGGCCCTGATCCATGTTAAGGTACCAACTGGTTGTGAATAGTGGTATATTATAGCAACTAAAATGATACCTGTATCGACAAGCAAAGAACAAAGTATGTTAGATCCAATGAGGATTAGCCTCAGCTTACGAGAAAGAAGCATAATTTCAAGAAGATAACACCACCTCATATAGTTGGCCAAAATGACCTGTTAACGTAGAACTGACAAGAGTTCCACAAAACTTCTTGCGTAAAATTTGACAACATGGGTGACAATTAAGACTAGTTAATGCAGTTAATCTAACCATGTTAGTTTCAACTGTCAAAGATCTATGATATGAGATTATACAGAGACTGTATGTAATAGTCATTACAAAACATTATTAGCTGCTGTACTTGAGAACAATCAATTGTATAAATACGAAGTGTCCAATAACTGCAAACAAACACATAATTAAATAGAGCAAAGCCAAAGAAATGGCTGTGAAGAGATCTAAACTGACTCTTTTAAATGGGAAATCATGTTTTACCCTGAAAATCACTTGACTCTTAATCACATCACGGGCTGTCCTCACATGAAGACTGTAAAAAGCTGTTTATTTTAATTTCATAACACTACAAAAATACATGTGAATCCGCAAACATACCTTGGATTAAAAGAAATGCCAACTCCCCGTAAGCCGAAAAGGGAAGCCCTTTGTGAAGACAATACGCCAGAGCAATGGTATACCCAACTACTTCCATCTCAAAGGCTAGCATACTAAGCCCTCTGACGCTTCCATGTTTCAAAATTTTCAATATCTATAATTGTGCAATGAAACTTATATAATATAAACTGATGACATTAAACTAATAAAAAGCATTGTTACATTCCTAAACTGCGAGGAACAAATTCTACAACCTAGCACAAAAATTAATAAATAAACGTAGATTCCACAATTGCACTAGCGATTGCTGTTCAACTACAATACAGGTTTCAAAAGAGTAGCTTTCAAGTTAAATAAGCAAATTAAGAACCTTGTATTCAAAAAAATAAAAGAAAAAGTGTAAATTGAAAGGGTTACTACTGCAAAACGCATAGGTTGATCTATGAATTACAATCAAACAGAGATAATTGAAAGAAGAAGGTAACTAAGAAGATGAAAAACAAAAAGCAATTACATTGAGAAGAAGAATAAAAAAGTGACCTGAGGGAGTTTGACGGTGGTGGAAGCAGCAACGATGCAGTAGCCGAGGACCTTGGAAATGAGTGGAAGCAGACAATCTTTCTCAGGAAATTTTCCATTTCGAAGAGATCCGATCGCGCAGCCCAGATCGATCCCAAAATACTCCATCTCTCTCTCTTTCTCTAGGGATCCAATTCGGAATTCGAGTATTTGCCAGGACTGATAACTCAGCAGCTGCCTTAAAAAACACGGGACTGACAGACGCCTTTAATTATTCCTAAGAGTAATTTTTTTATTTTATTTTTCAGGTATTAAACTATTACGTAAATTCGGTTTTTTTTTTTTTTTTTTCTTTCTTAATTTGTTTTAATAAAGCCAACGGAGGCGTAGCTCAACCAGTGGAGGGATGAGTTTGAGCTTAGGCAAATGACTTCCAAGTTAGCGGTTCAAATCCAACCAACGGTGAAAACTTTCAAAAAAAATACCTGATCCCGGATTAATAGATATTGTTAAAAAAAAAAAATTGTTTTAATAAAATTTAAAAGTCATTATTTATTAAAAAAAAAATAAAATAAATAAGTCATTAGTAAAAAAGAATTATTATTATTATTATTATTTTTTTTGATGGAAAGGGCACCTGAAAACCTGGAAAACCAGATCCAGGGCAAAGTTACAACCATAACTGGGACTCCACAAATAAAGCTATTCGAGCACAAGTCCAGAACAGAGTCCCACAACGGGAGAAAAAAACTCACACAGAGGTGGGACTACAACCAAAACAGAAAACTAAACAAACTGGAAACATAAAAAACGAGTTGAAACCGATCCGGAGGAGAGACCAGGCCGCCGGAGAAGACCCACCAGGACGCCGCCGACCAAGCAGAGACGTCAAAGATGCCTGATCGAAACCCCAAACCACCATACCAATCAAACCTCCACCCGTTCCGATGCCCGTCGCCGCAAAGCATAAAACCGACCAAGCCAAACACCAAGATCAGTGAAGGAGGACGTCGAAGTTGCCGGCGGTGTCCCGATGGAGAGGACGGGGTCAGACGAGCATCAAGACCACCGATCGACTGCTCACGCCGAATCACACTAGATCTGGTCAGAACCAAGAGGATTGGCCGATCTAAGTCGCCTAGACAAAACGTCTTGCCCGGTGACGTGAGAGAGACTTCCGGTCGACGGACAGGGTCGTCGTAGCAGCCGCCGGTGTCCCCCTTTTGACCGGGAAAGCCTAGCATGGGGAAGAAGAAGATCGCCCTCCGGGACGACATCGCCGCCGGCTCCCGCTGCCACAGCGAGAAACCGGCGATGGAAAGACTAAATCGGTTAGGGTTTTGAGTTGGGAGAAAAAGGGTCTTTTAGCCGCCTCACTGTATAAAAATATATATATATATATATATATATTATTTTTGAAGAAGTATTAAAGCTTATTTATATTATTCTATATTTATTTTAAATAAAACCATCAAAATTCAAATTGTAGTGTTGTTAACTTTTTATTTTTTTAGCGGATTAGTAAACAATGTTTTTATAATTTATAATTCAAATTACTAACGTCATCAACAGCTACAATCACAATCCAAATGGAGGAAATCGTTAGAATCACAATTCACAAGTGTCCTATAAGTGAATTTGTAGAAAGAGTTGTTAACTTTTAAATGTTGATTATGGCAATTCTTTGAAATAAACCTTGATAAAATGGAGCTACGGCTAAAATAATAAAAGAACTTAAAACGGCGCCGTATTTTTTGTACTAATGATGGCCGTCTTCTACTCTTCTTGCTCTTGATTGCAGTTTGGAAGAACAAATGAGCAGTGTTTAATCAGGCGATTTGTCATGTTTGTTATATGTTTTTTCTGCTCCAATCTTTTATTTGGTTTGTATGAATAAATTCGTCTCTTTTTTTTTTCCCAATGAATTGTGGACTCTGTCATTCCTCTTCCTTGCTATCATACAAGTTGACCTTTGAATCAGTCACATGAGCAAATGATGGTGTATTTCTTCATATTTTTATTGTAAAATAGGTGTATAATTATTATCTACTCATCAATTATTTCATATTACTGTGATTTCTATAATCATGAGTGTTCGATTAGAAAGCATGAAAATTATTTAAATTAAGGAATCGATCAAGAAATAGAGTTACCTTACATGCATCTTAAGCTTGAAAAAACATAGAAATTCTTCAGGTTCAAATCAACTGAGAACCTGGTCATCCAATTACAAAATAAAATTTTAGCAGAAAACAATTTGGTTACAATTAATGTCATGACTAGCATTTTCAGCATTTGCAGTGACTCAAGCACGGATGTTGGAAACACACACAAGAGCTCAGTAGTATGGTGGGGGTGGATAGCTTCCGGGAGGACCTGTAATCATTCAGAGAAAAAGCAAAAAAATAAAATAAATAACCAGGCTTTGGAGGTGGCAAAATGCTAAAACAGTCAAACCAAACACTAAAGAATTCAAGAAACAAACCTGCAGGAGGATAAGTACTATAAGTTGGGGCGTGAGGGGCAGGTGGATAGGATTGCGGAGGATACCCTGCAGGAGGGTAAGTCTGTGGAGGGTACCCTGCAGGACAAGGAGGGTAAGTCTGTGGAGGATACCCTGTTGTCTGCGGAGGATATCCTGTTGTCTGTGGAGGATAGGCTGCTGGAGGGGTTGTCTGCGGAGGATAGGCTGCTGGAAGGGTAGGAGGATATGTAGATGGCTGATACGTCGTTGGCTGGGGTGGGTAACCTGTATACTGAGTAGGGGCATTGTAGGCCGTGTGTGGTGGCTGGTAAGGAGGATGTGGAGTGGAATCATGTGGTACGAGTTGAATCAAGGCCCCGGATGGTGTTGCATATTGTGGGGCTGATGGAGCTACTTTTGTCTTGCATTGCTGCTGCTGCTGCGGTGCTGGTACTGGTACTGGTGCTGGTGCCCCGTTACATTTGGAAATTGCATTGCAACTTGAGAAGTGCAATATGACTCGAATTTCTCCGGAGTGTCTGCATCAAAGAAGAAATGTGTAAGGATATATAAAGAAATAATGACAATGGATTCACTATTCAGAGATTGTATAATTTGGTGTCTAATGTCTGTCTATCTATTCAACCTGCCAATTTTACTCTGAAGCGGCCAGACTGCATCATCAAAACCTTGAGAAAGTGCTTTGTGAAGTTGAATCCTGGAAAGAAATTACAAGATCCAGGCCTGGTTAGTTCAAACTTTTGTTTGGATTTCTTATTTGATGAAAACTGATAACACTTACTTTCCAGAACCAATTAATTCATCAGATTTAATGGTGCGGCTATTCCAGACGCCAACATTCAGTTCCCGAAGACCTTCAATGAGTGTGAAAACGAATCTCTCTTGGAAAGTAGGATTCCTACCTCCATCTGATTAACAAACCAGTAGATTAAATTATGAGATTGGAAAATTTGAAAATAAATCTCAGATATATAATTTGAGTAGATGAAAACATTGAAGAGACTCAGAAGTCAGAAACAACACCTGTACAAGTTTTTGTTGTAAACTTGTTGCTTCCATATTCGATGCAGATATAAGGGTCTTGTCTTGATATCCATTCCTTGTCTTCCAAGTTATAACATCCAACAACTGCAAAAACAAGTAACCATATTAGCATCACATCAGCAGTTTTTTTTTTATAAATGTATACAATGCTAACACACCTGTGAGTTCAAGAGGCAGGCCTTGGATTCCAGAAATCGACATGGGATACACTTTTTCTGTTAATGGAATTGGTAATTGAATGTTGTGTAACACAATACTTATACAACAGTGAAGAGAATCCGTCTTGTTTTTGGAGAGTTGACACAAACTCTCTGGTCCTCTCTGCTCCTACCTCAATCACAGAGGCTTTGATTAATAATGAAAAAATCCCATCAAGTTGCTAATAGTTTAAGTAACAAAGTCAATGAACCACACACTACGGTAACAGAAGATTGCTGGTTCCAGTTATCTTCCCACACCGTGGACAATGCAATTGAGACCAAACCTGTTCCAATTAAGGGAAAGTCAATGACGACAATTTGAGATGCCAGTTCAAAACTATTAGCAAATTGCAACTTGTAGTTTTGACTTTGGCAAAATTATATGGGATTATCCACCCCATTTCAGTTCAAATGACTGTTTCAAAACAATAATTCGCCGTGCTACCTACTAAGTACTAACAGGGTAACCCATATTGCCTTTTGTTTCTGGGATGTACAATGATGAAACTTCTCATAACTCAACATAATTGAGTTACTTCCAAAAAAGTAAATATAGGTGAAAGTACGTGGGTACAGATTTTTAAAAATTTCAATGAAAATATCGAGGATATTCAATTATACCTTTTTTTTATCGGTTCTTTCTAAATATTGAGATTTTACTGTTGAAGTGTGGATAATTACTTCATTGGGTACACCCATTAACATTAGCAGGCCATTTGGGCTTCTAAAATGGCCTTCTACATTGGGTCACTCTAGATAATTGTTTGAGTTGCGATATTTGTACCTTTCAAAAGCTGTATCTGAATCCCTTTCGTAAGTACACACCGTTTAAAATTTTTTTAAATATTAAACTCCACTTAGTGATAAAAATATCTTTTATCTAGTTTTATTCTATTGTATTTTTATAAGTATACATATCCACAATTATTTTGTTATCTAATCAACTTTGTTATTATTTAAAAATATATTTATTTATTTACTTCAAATAAATAATTTCTAACTCCTAAATACATAATGTATACCAAAATGAGTTTGGATTTGTGCAAATTTTGTTTACATGGTAGATAAATATAATGAAAAAAGGAAAGATAAAACAAGATATGTGAACATGAGTGCTTGACTGATATTATATATATATTACTGTACACAATGAAAATCAAATAATGTAGACAATTAAAATTATTTATCGAAACCAAGTAAATACTGAATATGAAACTTAATAAATAAACTTAAATATCCATTAAAAAAATCTAAACACTTTTGTATTGTTTCGAATGATTCATTCTCTATTAATGAATCATCAGATATATGACATTTATTTTTTAAAGGCACATGACTTGTTATGGAATTTGGATAGAGATGTCTACGTGCGTTAATTCTTTCCTGGAATAATTCTTTAGTTCAGAGGATATTATTAGTTTGATATAATTGTGTTTTGGTTTTGAAATGATAATTTGACGTTCTTTTTTTAAAGGAAACTAATTAATAATTTGTGAGTGTACTTGCAAAATATTTAGGGGTACCGTTGGATTTTCAAAAAGATATGAATTACAGGTGTGGATACAGTTTTTAAGGGGTGCAAATATCGACACTCTATCTGTTTACCTTTAATTGGGCCGGCTCTGTGTCTACCTCTATCGAATTTGGACTCTTAAAGTACAGAGCATGAAGCCCAGATATCTGTTTACCTTTCTCAAATTGGCCTTTGAGAATTTTGAGTTCAAAATAGCTAACTACATTGTGAATTCTCAAAAATCACTAAAATATGTCAAATATTCGGTGGTCGCTGGTCACTGCTTTGGTTTTTGGTGTTGCAACGTGTAAATGTGTGGATCATGTCTCCCTAAAGATTTACTCTCTAGTGAATGAACAATGATTACTGGGCGCAGGAGTAATGGGTTCATATTTGGCTCTGAAAGAGCAGACAATGGCAGAATATGAATATTAATGATGATCACGGTGCATATTCCAGCATTACAATATCTTCCTTGACACTTATATATTCTGGCATGCTGCAATGCCATGTCAATATCATATTTAAATATCAAGCATCTAGATTGTACGTGAGTTTGAATCGTGTCATCCAATCCCAAATTGTCAATTTATGTGGGATTATCTTCACTCAGATGCTAAAAAAAAAGTATGATTATCGGCGAACACGAGTGTTAGATATGCATAGCTATGAAGATGAGATGTAAGCACATAAAGTTACACCAATGGTGGGTTGTTATGTTAAAAAAGTTGTATCCAAAGCGATAAGGAGAGGAAAGAATACAAATATTTGTAGGGGAGAGGAGAAGAAAGGGCCATGGCTGCCATATATGCATGTCCTTTTTACAAGGAGTGGGATGTTCCCTTGCCTTATTATTTGTAGCCTTCAATCATTTTACCATCCCCCACTGTGGGGTACTAATCACCATCTCCATCTCGTCTGTGTTTTTCAACCAGGACCAATTTATTATCCTCTAAAATCGTTAACTTTTCTTCTAGCTACTCTTTTGGGGTGTAATTAAAAAAAATAAAATTAAAAACATATATTTGATTATATCTTTGTTGATGAAGTGACATTGTTGCAAAATAAAGACACAAAAACTATCTTTTCTTAGTTATAGAAGATGATCTCTCTCTTACAAAATAACTGTTGGTGATCAAGTCACTCCTTGGTTTTTAAATTTGAATGGACAGGCTAATTAAATTTTTCTGGGTCCTTAATTATGTGATTACTTGGATATATAGTTTGAATCTTGTCTTGATATTAATGCTTATTAGCTTAGACAAATTATTTCTCAGTAATATATATTCATATGTGAATTTGACAAAAAACAAGTGCACAATTAATACATTGAATGTTAATGGTGGTGGGGGGACCAGCTGACAATCAACAAGGTCCTCAAGGTTGTAACTCTTCTAAATCTAATGTTCATCAAATGGTTGGAGAATTGCAGTGTGCACAAACCGTGCATATAAAAAGCAAAGGTGACTGGACTTATTGACAAAGTTCATGATGTCTCGCTCAGCTATTACATCCATCCGTGGAGGACCAGCATTCTTCTTTTTGCCTCGATTAGTCGGTTTTCTATCCAGAAATTTGATACTATATATATTGTTGTCTAGTTGATGAATTAAGTAATTGATGCTTGAAAAGTGATCGGTAGATAATTCAAAGTTGTATAATTAGTTGATAATAACTTTCCAAAACCAAATCCTTTTTAGAATATGATCAACTTATGAAGTATGTGTATTAATGTATATGTAACAAATGAGATCGAGATCGAGAGATAGAGAGCTTCTTAGATTCAGAATCTCGAATTTAGCTATATCTGGGACAATGATTCTCTATCGTTAAAATAAAAATGACGACAATACGAAACTAACCCATATTCACATTACAAATGTTGTAGTATCTATCAGCTATAAGCATGCATTCATAGAAGGATGATGTCGTTTTAGCCGATATTAATGTTAACAAGAACATTGGAGCCATTTGTTGGACACCTATTAAACCTTCTGAGGACCACTGCTACAAGAAGTAAAGACAAATTTAAACACTGTGATGCCAATAGATTTTGAAAACTTTATAATCTGCTTTCGGATCTCAAAAATAAGGATCATATATATTTGCTGGCCTAGTTAATTTTTTTGGTCATCTTTTAACATTATAATTTTCCTTTTTTTGATTTTTTTGGCAAGGCAAGCCTTGCAATTCTTGATATTGATATATAGAACATCTCCAAGAGGCTCTTCTATTTTCACTCTTCAAATGTCTATTTGCTTACCTATGTGGTAATTTGAGGAGTGAAAAAAGAATAGGCAAAGAGCCCTTCCAAAAGACTCTTTAATTAGAAATATATTTATATTATTTTAATTAAAGCATTCCAATTCACTCCTCCCCACCAACAAATCTAATTACTTTTCAAATACGTATGAAACTAGTATTATTTTTAAATAGATATGAAAAGCATTTGAATGACCTTCCAAATTATTAATATGTTATTATTAAATATTCAATATTAATCTCATTTTAAATATCTAGATGAGATATTTCTAATGATATAATTTTCATGATGATAAAATTTATAAATTAGAACTTATTATATATTAATTGAATTTAATTAAAAATAAATAAAAAGGATATGTCAAATATTAATATTGATGATATGATATAAAAAATAATATAATAATAATTGAAGAGGAAGAAGTTGCTCTTCAATGTTGAAAAGAGACAATTATATCCCTACCACATCATCCCAAACATAAAATAATTTTTAATTAAAAATTCAAAAAAAAGAAGATAATATATCGGCTGCTTATGGAAACATCAATTGGCGAAGGAGCCTCTTCTGCAAACTGCAGAAGGTCAATCTCTTCCAGTAAGTATGAGATTGTCAAAAATCTATTATTTCCTTCGGCGATGGAGCTCCACTGTTAATTTTAACGGATTGACTTAATAACAAAAATAATACTTGGGTACTGACCGATCAGTACCCAAAATACTGACCTCACCAATGAGAGTGTAGCACGTGGCCCAATTTGTGAGATAAATATAAAAAGTAAAAGAAAAAAAGCCACGTACTACACTTCCATTGGTGGAGTTAGTATTTTGGGTACTGACCGATCAGTACCCAAGTATTATTCCAATGACAATGGACGTTTGTATTAATTTACGATATCTTTTTAAAATCTAACTAGATTCAATAAAGTAAAAGAGAGTTAGTGCAATTAACCCTAATATTAAATATGCATCTTATATTTGATGTAACAATTTAATTCATATGACACGTACTACCTAAATTCTCGAATCAAATTAAGAGAATGCATCTTATTCTAACACAAATAGCATCTCTTTAAAATGATTCTGTCCTCTCTCATTGCATGCCACTATGCCAGTGAGTGAGTGAGCGAGTCCTTTTTACTGTGAGGATAGTTGAGTATCTCATAAGAGTAGTTTGCCTAGTGGGTACTCTCTCCCCTATGGTGGGAGTAGAGTTTCGTGGGAGTAAAGTTCCAGACCGTGCTTTAGAGTCTAATCTCACTGGTCTCGACAGTTGTTGTACATTCAAAAAATAAAAAAAATAACAACAAAAAATAAAATAAAAAAAGGTTCGAAATTACAACTAGGAACACCCTCACGGCCCTAATGAGACCGTGCATCTACTAAATCAATGGTTGTAAAAAAAAAAAAAAAACAATCAATCTACTAGTTAATTACACCAGAGTTAATTGTCATCCAAAGGGTTGTTCTTGAATCATAAATATCAAAGGGTCCCGCCACTTGAAAGATCAGTGTAGTATTAGATCAATTTAATTTACTTGAGAGCGTCTTTGGTACACTCGATTCTCTTGCGCTTGGAGATTGGCAATTGTTGTGTTGTGTTGTGTTGTGTTTTGTTGTGTTTTTTGGTTCTCTTTTTTTCCTTTTTAATTGAGAGCTTGAACCAGGACTCTTTAGTCTTTGTCTGGTGGTGGTGGCTCATATCTCTCTCTCTCTCTCTCTCTCTCTCTCTCTCTCTCTGCGTGTGAAGTGACAATGGAAGGTGGACTGCCCATGCTTAACTGTCTGTTGCAGCATACACTGAGAAGTTTATGTTCATGTTCTTCTGACTCTTCTTCTAGTTCCTCGAAGTGGGTGTATGCTGTTTTTTGGAGGATTCTGCCTAGAAATTACCCTCCACCAAAGTAAGAAAATTATAACTATAATTTATATGTCAACTTTTTTGTTTTTTAAGTTTAGTTAATGTTTGTAGATCGCATTACTTAATAATTTGTTGCAGGTGGGAGTATGGAGGCTGTGCTCTTGATCGCTCCAAAGGCAATAAAAGGAACTGGTAATTCAAGAGGGTTGTAGTACTTGTAACAAATTACTCTTTTTAAGTGTTCAAAATTTGAGTTTTAATTTTTAAGTGGAATTTTGTTTGATCATTCAGGATTCTTGTTTGGGAGGATGGATTCTGTGATTTCTATGAAAGTGAATGTTCCGGGAGTGGATACTTAAAGGGAAGGTTTGGAGCTGATATTTTCTTCAAAATGTCTCATGAGGTTTATAATTATGGAGAAGGGTGAGACAAGTGAGATTAATAATAATAATAATAGTGAAATGAAGAGTATTAAAGAAGTTAAATTGTCAAAATCTGTGCTTTGCTTGGTTGCAGATTAGTGGGCAAAGTTGCTGCAGAAAACAGTCACAAGTGGGTGTTTAGGGAAGCCATGAGAGAAAATGATCCTAGCACCATCTCCTCTTGGAATGCATCTATTGAGCCTGTAAGAGAATCATTAAATTATTTCTGTTCAAGGAAATTAAATGTATGAATCTGACTTTATCATGATTTCATTTCTTGATACAGCAACCAAGGGCTTGGGAGTTTCAATTCAATTCAGGCATTCAGGTTTGTCATATTAGTAGAGTTAAATGTTGATTTTACAAGACCATATATGATAAGTTTCTTCCATTTTACAGACAATTGCCATCATTTCTGTGAGAGAAGGCATTATTCAACTGGGTTCATTTGACAAGGTCCCTCTCTCTTTTCTCTATGTTTCTCTTTGTTCTATGTTTTTGTGTACTAAACCAAATGGTGACATAATTTGCTCTCCAGATTGTGGAAGATCTCAACCTGGTGATTAGCGTACAGAGGAAACTGAGCTATCTCCAAAGCATTCCAGGCGTCTTTGCGATACAAAGACCATATCTACCAATCCATTATCCATACATCATCAAACCCAATAATGAAAACCAGAACACAGCTTTCTTAGCCGCTGCCGATTATGACAACAAGCGCCAATTAACTGGAGCAAAAAGATTGTTCAATGAAATACCTGAAGATTCTCCAATCAAGTCCATTAATTTAGGCTGGAACACCCCACAAAATGGCATAGCAGGCATGCCAATGTGTTCGATACCTCCTCTTTTCCCCTCCATGTCTTGCAGCCTTGGAGCTTTATTATCGAAGCTACCTTCTATTATTCCATCTTATAGTGTCAATGAATCTCCTGAGCCACCTTTGATCATCAACAACAACAGCAATAATAATGCCGCACGCCAGAGAGTGAAGGCTGATAATGGCGGCGTATCAAGTGAAGTCCAAGTTACATCGTTCCACTTAGAAGATCAAGAACAAAAGCCTGCTTACATGAACACTAATTTAGGATTTGAACTTCATCTGAGAGGGGGAGAAAGCGCTCTAAATATCAATTAATTAAGTTCCATTGTTTGTAAAATACTAGTGTAATAAAAGATTATATATATATATATATCTTGTGATCAGTAGATGTTTTACTTGGTATTGAAAAATAATAATAGAAAACCGGCCTGAAAATCAAAACTGCAAAACGCCATGATGAACATGGCAAAGCAATAATGTGAAAAAACAAAAAGAAGAAAAATTGTACTTGGAAGATGTAAAGCAAAGCTCAACAAAAACCATAATTAAAACCGTACTTAATGAGGCCAGCTTTCATAATCAAGAGTGATTTCGTAGTTATGAGAAGAAGGGTCGAGGTGTGATAGTGGGTCGGGACGGGAAGGCCGTGGTATAACCTATCTCTTGCTAGCTAGCTAGTTAATGGACTCCACCAAATGTAATGGTCCCCGGAAGCCATACGACAGCAGATAATTCGAATACCAAGTTTTCTATGCGACATTTGGTATCAATCCTCCGACAATATGGATGGTCCCTGGCCTCTGCTTTTAGATTATTTTTTTTTAATAATATATAAGAAAACGAGGTGTGATTTCGTGTTACGAGACATCGAAGTTGCTCTGTTTTGTTAGACGGAAAGACATAAATTAATCCGTAAACCAGAACAGAACACAAAAAAATTGATGGATTGCATTGCCTCCCCTTGATCTTGTAGCTTGACAGCAACCCTGGTCGAATAATGCCAACATTATATGTGATAGTTTGCAATGTACAAAGATGACAGCTTTGAAGTGGGCAATTATGGTTTGTCCTTGTAGGCCATAATACTATGATGATGTATAATAGAGCATAGATCAACCACTGACAGGGAATACAATCAAAGATTATTAGATGAGAAATTTAATGACTCTGTAAACACCATTACAGTGACAACTTGCTGCCATGATCAATACTGTTATGGTGATGCAGCAAAATCTGTGCTGGTTCTCAGGGCGGGGCCCATGGGGACAGCAACCCCAGCATTTTGTTGGAGCCTGTAAAAAGTTCAATCTACTTCTTCATCTTTTATAAAATTAGGGGCTCCAAATGGGTCAATCTACATCTTCATCTTTTATAAAATTAGGGATCTCATGTCCACTCTATTTAAGTTTAAGAATGACTCAATCTCAAATATTTCTTTACTTTTTTTTTTTTAATAAGGCCCAAATATCTATATTTAGTTCAATTTAATAAAAATAAATATCAAAACCCAATTGAATTCTAACATATCAGACATAGTTTGACATCGTCTGACTAAAAATTGTCTGAATCCAATGGAAATTTTTTTTTTCTTTTAAAAGAGTCTAATTAGTAATATTAATGGTAGTAGTATAATTAGTAAATTTACACTTCAAAAACCAAGAAAAATAGAAATATAAACAATGTTTTGTTTTTATGTTTTTATATACAATTAAATATTTTTTGTTTTAATTTATATATATTAATGGTAATAATTTTATATAGGCCCCAATTTTGACTCTATAAACACCATTACAGTGACAACTTGCTGCCATGATCAATCCTATTATGGTGATGCAGCAAAATCTGTACTGGTTCTCAGGGCGGGCCCATGGGGCAGCAAACCCAGCATTTTGCTTGCCCCCCAAAAAGTTCATTCTACTTTTTCATCTTTTATCTTAGGTCCACTCTATTTAAGTTTAAGAAGAACTCAATCTCAAACATTTCTTAACTTTTTTTTTTTTAATAAGGCCCAAATATTTATATTTAGTTCAATTTAATAAAAATAAATATCAAAACCCAATTGAATTCTAATATATCAGACTTAGTTTGACATCGTCTGAGTCAAAATTGTCTGAATCCAATTGAATTTTTTTTTCTTTTGAAAGAGAGTCCAATTAGTAATCTTAATGGTAATAGTATAATTAGTAAATTTGCACTTCAGAAAACAAGAAATATAGAAATGCAAACAATGTTTTGTTTTTATGTTTTTATATACAATTAAATCTTTTTTTGTTTTAATTTATGTAGATTACATTGTATTTGGTAAATGAATAATTATTTATTTAATTTTTTTTATGTTAATGGTAATAATTTTATATAGACCCCAATTTTTGTTAATATCATAAAATCGCTCGGACTTCAAAATGTCTGAAAACGACCTTGCCGGTTCTTCACGAATGCTCTACCAAACAAACAAATGCAACATCTAGCTATTATGGAATATTGCAATAAATTTGAAAAACAATGAGTATGATATTTTATAAGATTCTTGTAAGGAAAAAAAATCATTGTAAGAATATACAATGGAATGGGAAAAAAATAGTTGAACAAAAGGGACATGATTTACTACCGATTGATTAAAGCAAGTTAGCAACTACTAGACAAAGACAATATCTATGGAGAATATTTAGGAATTGACAAGACGAAACCAAGGCAGCCCATGATGCACTTACCATATGGCATCTGTTCATTAGACTCCGTATTGTTTTGCATTGGATCGAATACAAAGATGGATTTTATCAGTTTCTTTGATTATGATCACTTTTTGAATGGTTAGTCAGTGAAGTCCATTGAAATCCATTTCCCATTTAACAAATTTTTGTATAAAAAAGTACAAAACACCAGTACAGTACCCATTTGAGAATCTGCCATCAAAGCTCGTCTTCTTCATTTAAGCTTTGTCTTGTTTACAGCGTTTTGATGATATTTTATCGCATATGAACCGACAACAACGCTGCCTTTCTTTGTTGAACACCACTGCAAGACCCTAAAAGATGTCAATGAATCACATGACCCTTTCGTTTTTCAGGAAACTCCTCCTCCATTGCTCTGTCGCAGTAGGTTTAGCATCAATACAGATTCCTTATCAATAAAATTACTGTATTGTAGTTTTTTTTTGAAAAAGAGTTATTGCATCAGGTCAATTGGTAAAACCAATTCATTCTATAGGCGTAACTCAGTCGGTAGATACGGTAGATGAACGAGAACCGGTTTAGACAATTGAATTATAAGTAATTTGTTTGAATCCTGTCTATAGTAAAAAGTTTAAAATAAAATAAAAAACAATTCACTGATAACAAACCAACAGTTGCTGACGTGCCAGCCCAAGACCAATTACAGTTTTACACAATTGGCTGATGACGTGCCTGGCATGTCATGGATGGTTTTAGAAAGGTTGAGGAAAATTAAACGAAGTTAGGCTTTTAAACGGCCCATAATCCTCTTGGCCCAGAACCAATTAGAGAACTACACAATGGGTGATGACGTGCCCAGATACGTCACCAATAGCTTAATGATGTGACCGGGCACGTCACTGATAGGTTGCAAAAATGACCGTGGATGAAAATTTGACTGAGCTGAGCTTTTAAACGGTTCATGTATCTTTAAATTAAGGGTTTGTTTATTTTTTTTTACTATAAGGTTTATTATCTTTTATATCTTAAATTAAAATAAATCAGTTTATTTGTTTTTCCAAATTATATATTATTTTAAGATATATATGTCTTTTAAAAAAACTAAATTATTTTTACTTTTATCTTCTTAAAAAAGTGCTACAATAAAGTTTTTTTTAGTAAATTTTCATAAATATTATATAACAGTTTATACATTTACAATTTTATCCTCACATAATAAAACCTTAAAAATCAATTTTCCAAAAATTCCCAATTTTGAAGAAACTCTAACACAATCTAATTAATTTTATATTTGTAGTAAGTCATCCAAAATGAAAAAAACAAACATATCATAGTATCTTAATTTGTAAAATTTATCTATATGTCTAACAAATTAAGGTCTTATAAGACTTTAGATAAAAATAAATAAACAGCCCCTAAGGGCTGTTTGATTTTTCCACTGAACACTTAATGGGTGTCATTAAGTTGTTTCGTTTGATTTTCTAAGATATAAAACCACTGAATGAGCTCTTAAAACCGTTTTTTATAAAAATTGAAAATTCACTTAATGCAAAATAACTGAAATAAATATCAATTTATTACTTCAAAATTTATCTTTACAAATCTTATTTATTTCCAATTTTCTCTTCTCTCACACCCCTAAACCATATTAATATTTTTTTTCTTCTCACTATTTAAAAAACTTTAGCAGCCACTTTGAAAGAAAAAAAAATTGATAGAGATGTAGATTTCATTATAAATTTGTTATTATATTATTATTCAACATATATAGTATAAATCTGTAGGGATTATTAGTAGCTAAATCTAATCTATTGTTATTTCTTAAACTAAACTTCAATTAACTTGTTCAATTTTGATACTCTAAGGGTTATATTTTATATGGCAATTTTTTTTTTTTTTTTATATATGAATTTGTTATTATATTATTAAATTACTGTTTTAGCTGTCTTTAACGTATTAAAATGTGAATATATGGCAAATAATAGTTGAAGGGACATAAATGTAAAAGTATTTATTTCAAAATATTTGTAATTTGAAAAAAAAAAATGTTTTTCAGTTTCAGTTTTTTTTTTTTTTTTTTTTTTTTTTTTTTTGATATATAAGAATAACAAACATTACATAGGAAAATTACAAATAGGATAACAATTGTTCAGCCACAATTGCTCTCTACAAGAAACCAAAGCTGTTACAGCAAGCTTAGATACAAAGGAGTTTCCAAATTTTGAAACTGCCAAGCATCTACTTATGCCAACATCAACAAACAACAATTTGATATCATTTACCAAGAACTTAGGGGGGTGTATTCAATTAGGATTCTTTAAGACATTTAAAGACATTATAAATCCTGGTGTATTCAATTAGGACATTTAAAGACTTTAAAAGAGTCTATATTAATCCAGTGGTATTCAATTAGGATTTCTATGGACTTTTAAAGAATCCTTCCAAATATAGGTGTATTGAATTGAGACTTTAAAAATGTCTACAAGAATCAAGGTGTATTCAATTAGGACTGGATTTTAAAGGATTTTCTTAAGTCATAGATTTTGATGGATTTTGGTGGATTTTGGTGGACTTGATAGTGGGAAACATAAATATAAAATGTCATAACATGTCCAGCCTTCTCCCCAAAGATTTTGGTGGACTTTGCTCTCTCTCTCTCTCTCTCTCTCTCTCTCTCTCTCTCTCTCTCTCTCTCTCTCTCTCTCTCTTTTAAAACAGAAACGTGTTGCTTCTTCTCACTTATTCTCTGCTCAAATAATTATGATCGATGATCTTCCCTTGCCGATTTTTTTGACTGCAATCTTTTACCCAACAACACCAAAAAAAAAAAAAAACAAAAAAAAAACCAAAGCACATTCCACTACCATGATTAGCGTCCTTTTTTTTTTCCTATGAGTTACACACACTGGCAAGTGGCAACACATACAAGCAAAAACGTTGATTTTTTTTTTTTTTTTATTTTATTTGTCTGTGTTTTGCCTTTTATACAGGTTCTATGCATTTAACTTATCTTTATTTTTATTTTTATTTTTTATCTTCTTTTATTATTTTAATATACTACTTTAAAATAAAATTAGCTTAAACCCCAACTCATCTTGATGTAATTTATGTATTTAAGAGTTAGATTTTTTTTTTTTTTTTTTTTGAAAACAATAAATTCAATAACAAATTTTTAAATAATAATAAAGTTGATTGGACTTACCAAAGGGGTGTACATACAGCTTTTAAGGGGTGCAAATATCGTCACTCTTCTCTATTTATAATAGAAGTCAGAGATAACAAATCCATGAAAGTCCATAGATGTCTAAACAAATCCATAAAAGTCTGAGATAGATGTCTAAACAAATCAATGAAAATCCATGTGGATTAATAAATGTCCGTAAAAATCCGTAAAAATCCATGAAAATCCGTCACTTAAAAAATGTCTTTAAATGTCCTTAAGAATCCTAATTGAATACACCCCTCTTAGATTCCCCTACAAGAGGTTTAGAATCATTTAGCAAAGCAACAACAGAAGAAGAGTTCAACTCAGCAAATTCCACCCTCAAATTGTAGAACTGAGCTAAAAGAAGACCTTCTATAAGAGCCATCAACTCCCTAATTTCTGCACTAAAAGTACCTGGAATCTGATACGCTCGAGCTGCAACCACCAAACCCTTATCATCACAAATAGCAGCTCCTATACCAAAATTCATACCTGATTTACGATCCACCATAACAGTATTTAACTTGAGTTTACCCGGAGGAGGAGCTAACCAATCCCTATTACTAGCCGAATGAACCAGCTGAGGAGCACTTGGAGGAGCTACAGCCAATTTAGAATTATGAAATTCTAACAAAAAAGCCTTAGCTGCCAAATAAACCAGTTGAGGAGGCTTGCCTTTCCCATTAAAGACACGAAAGTTTTTGTTATTCCAAATTGCCCAGGCTGTTATGCTATAATTCAACAATGTTTAGAGTACGTTTGGAAGAGCTTCTCAAGTAGATCTTTTTGCAGTAGATCTTTTAGAAGTAGATCTTTTAGAGGTAGAGCTTTTAAATGAAAGTCGTTGGTCGTTTGGTTGTCAATTAAAAAAGAGCTTTTTTAATGAGAGAATTACCAAAATACTCTAGCAAATATTAAATTATAGGGTTATATTGGAGATTTTAATGTTTTTTAAAAAAGCTCAAAAAGTCTACTTGGAAAAGCCTAAAATTTGAGCTTCTCCAAGTAGACGTAAAACAACTTTTTTAATCGTCAAAAGCTCTACTGGAGTGTCAACCAAACGACACAAAAAAATTTGAAAATAGTTTTTTTAATTAAAAAAGCTCTTTTAGCCAGTAGACAAGCTCCCCCAAACGGACACTTAGTCTTAGAGGAAAAATCAAATGCAACCTAAGTGGCTAAGTGTGTGCTTGGTTTGACTTTTGAAAGGATCAAAAACTTTTTTTAATATTAGAAGCTGTTTTGAAGTTTTTTTATTTTTAATTTTGTTTAGCAAAACTTAAAATAGTTTTTTTTAATATATAAATTGTTTCAACTACTCTTTATAAAAGCTATTTTATGTCACTAGGAGAAGCCTAAAATTTGACATTTTCCATAAAAAACTTTTTTTTTTTTTTTTTTTTTTTTTTTGAGTTTTTAAAAAATATATGAATTGTCTCAATACCCTTCATAAATTTTAGATATTTCACCTTACAACTCTTTTATTGAATACATTGTCAACATATTTTCTGTCATTTATACAACTAAAAGCTATCTTTAAAAATACATTATTGTCAATACATTTTTGTAATTTATACAATCTAAAACTTTTTTTTTGTTAAAAGCTTTACTCAATAAAAGCTCTATAGTAAAAAGTCATACTAAACACACCATAAATAGTTATCGGCCCAAGACCAATCAGGTAATTACACAACGTGTGATGATATATTACCAGGCACGTCAACATACAAGCTTTCTATAATTCTATCTTGCTACTTCTGTCAGGAAATCCTGATATTTTGTTTACGTCCACTGTTTCTTAGCACGAATTCAACCATTCTGGGTTGAAATTCATGAACCTATTGAAGCTCATTAAACATGATTTTATAGTTGCTGTAAGATCAACTGCTGTGACATTTTGTATTTGATCCACAACACAAGGCAAGCAAACTCTACATAAGGTAGCCAAAGTTTTTTATTTAAAAAAAAAAAAAAACAAATAGTCACCAGCCAAGGTAATAAAAAAGCATTGAGAACAACGAGAAGCAACATTCAAATAACCAATTCATAGAAGCGACTTCTGAATAATGCCAGGATTTACAACAGCAAATCGGAAATTAACAACAATTTGATTGTTGGTAGTTCAAATGCAATGCAGAGAAAGAAGATATGTACATAATCAGAGTATCTAAATAATCTTTAATGGACCACCCACTGTCCACCTGTAGGTACTCTAATGTTCGAAATCATGCTATGCAGTATGATAAACCAAAAAGGGGGAACATCAATATTATTCTACCAAGTATATGATTGTTTTCAGCCTCCTCCCTTTTGCTATCTACTGCTTAATAGTCCAAACTTCCGCTTACGCGCTGATCGTTTTGCCTTCACTTCCATGAGCCCAGTTTGGTATAGCCACAGTGCGCCTCAGTGCTTTTACACCCAATGGGTTGTTCTTGCTCTGTAGCAAAAAATTAAGTGAGCAAACAGATATGACGAAGACGTAAAAGAATACAACTTAGCAAAGTTAAGTGGCTCTTACTGTCAAGCAGGTTCCTTGGCGAACGTTACAGACTGGATAATCATGTGGGCAGCAGCTGTAATGGTCATCACAGCAAGTGGCAGCCTCAAGTGGGCAGCATCCCCACGAGAAGCAGTAGTTACCATACTCGTACAGGCAGCAGCAAGTGTTGCTCTCAGGACAGTTGTAATAACTGTCGCACTCAGTTGGGGGTTTTACTGGAGATGGAGGAGATGGTCCAGGGTTTGGGGGATTTTGGCCATTCTTAATAGGATAAGAGGCCTCCATTGCAATTCCACACTTGCCTGAGGCAGTGTTACGCGGGTTGCGCTCCATTTTAATATAGCCAGACTCACCCCAGCTGCTGCCCCACGAGTTCTTCACAAGCCAGTAATCAACTCCATTTTCAGTGCCATATCCAACAGCAGTAACACCATGGTCAAGTGCTGTTCCACATCTTCCTGTAAATACACCCTAGAAGATTTGGCAACAAAAAAAAAAAGAATACACTAGGTCAAGACTCCATAGAACATACACACACAAACACAAAAGATTACAAGATAGTTCATTGACACCATTGGTAGACATTTCTACATTAAATCAGAATCCCCCACAGAAGTTTCACATAGTTTAAAACAGTTCTAAATTCCAGCAATCAAGGATAGAGAGATAGAATTTACCGAATCATAGAACTGGAATGCCCTGCCACCTGCCTCAATTGCAACACTAATAGGTTGATTGGCAACCGCCTTTAACAAAGCATTCTCATTGTTTTCAGGAACATCTTCATAAGAATCAATTGAGACAACCCTGGCATTTTTCTGCAGAAAGCCAAAAAAACCATAGAATCAGAAGAGATCATCTATAACATATTATTTACTTCTTCACAAACAAGTACCCACCCTGTAAGTGTCACATCTGCCATCATTAGCAGTGTAGGGATAATCCTCCTCAGAGTCGATGCCACCATTGTTGATGATGAACTCAAAAGCATAGTCCATCAGACCTCCATTACATCCCTCATTGTAAGATGTATCACAGTCTACCAACTCCTGCTCGGATAGTGAGATTAAGTCACCTGTAACGATCTTGTTTATACCTTCCACAGCTGCAATTGTTGAGAATGCCCAGCAACTCCCTACATTGCAAATTGATTTGGTCAATCTATCCTCGTACCATTTGAGACACACGGCAAAAGAATTTGAGTCTAACATTTCTTGCTAAGTATTCAAGGCACTAGAATTGATTATAGAACATAGAAGAATTATATTATAGTGCCTCTATGAGTCTGTGTCACTGGTTGATTAGAGTGGGTCCACAAAGCGGCCACAAGCACACACACAGGCGTGAAAAGTGCCGTGTCCTGTGACCCCATTTGTATTTCGGCAGTAGGGACCCATCCACCGAAACTGTAGATTTCACTTGTTTTAAAATCTGCAATCGCAGACCCTAATAAATATTAACTCTTGTCTCTGAGGCCTATGAAGGTGAATCCAAACAGCAGTTACGTT
Organism: Acer campestre; assembly: GCA_954870605.1. Taxonomy (NCBI): domain Eukaryota; kingdom Viridiplantae; phylum Streptophyta; class Magnoliopsida; order Sapindales; family Sapindaceae; genus Acer; species Acer campestre. Next base: position 27,650,699 of record OX940810.1, read on the forward strand.
CACCGACAAAGGAACCTACAAGTTTTGTTTCTTTTTACTAATTTTTTTGTCAGAAAATATCTTCATCAATACTGCAATACATGATATTTTTCTACAACAATATTTAATAATAAAAAATTAAAAAAATAATAATAATTTTAACGATTATAATACACAGAGACCTAGGACATCTGAAACCTCCCAATTCCATGGAAACGGTGCCGCAAATTCTGGAACAGTTTAGTCGATAGGGGCAAAGTTGTCACAAAGGTAATCAAATTCTATCGAGCTAAATCTACTACTGATCTGTGGACATAGTGGTCAACGCTCTTTCTGGTTAAGTAACCAAACAGCTGATTTTTGGACACCCTTAAAATACCAAAATTACCCTTTAATCCTACAACATCAACGAATCTGTGACCCAGATACCTATCTTGTTCATATTTGTTTACAGTGTTAGCAGTAAAGATTGAATCAAATAATCTGTGATATTTAAATATTTAATTCGAATTAAGGGAAAAAAAACAGATTAGAATATTTAATTTAATAATAAGCAAAAACTCACCACAGCTTCCTTGATCTTTAACATCAACAACGGCTCCCTTCTTCCTCCAGTCAACGGAGTCCGGCAAGGACTCGCCGACACGAGGCAGATAACGATCGCTGCTCTTTGACTTCAAAGTGTTCCTCTTAACACTTTTCTTGGCCCCCAAGTACATGGACCGGTACTCCTCGTTAGTCAAATCAGAAAACCGGTTCAATCCGACCGTGTAGGTCCGGTTCTCCGAGTTGTGTTCGTCAATAAACCTGAGATTATCCTTAAAAATCTCAAACCTCTTCTCCTTTTCACCCAAAGCGTTGTACACCTTTCCATGCTTCACAAGCCAGGCCTCGTATAACCCCATAACCTCGTCATCGGTCCTCAAACTCGATTTTGAGACATGGGTGTTGTCGTACGATATGATCGACATGTCTAAGGCCGATGACAAAGTGAACAGGAACAGGAACATGACCACGGCTGTTGCCGATGAAGATCTAAACAGACCCATCTTCGGTTTAGTTTTTTCTCCAGGCTCTACGTTTTTTTTGTGTTTTTTACGACTCTACGCGAGTGTTGGAAAAAATGGATAGGAATGAGTGAAGAAAAGTGGAGGAGGTGTGGTTTTATAAAGGAAAACGAAGAGGGTCTCTAGAAAAAAAAAATATATATTGATAATTTGATATAAACTATGAAAAAGGAATAAAATTTAATTGATTTTTTAAAATATAGAAAATACAGATAAAATTAGACTGGAATTACTAAGAACAATGTGGATGAGATTTGATTGGCTGAAGAAAAAAATGAAAAAATGAAAAAATAAAAAATAAAAACACGACTTTCTAAAATTGGAGCTGTGTTAATGAAATAATATGGCATCTGGACTGCACGCGCGGTTATTACTCTTCTTAAGTTTTAGGGAAATTATTATTCTCTCCCCTCTAGTTTGCTGTATTCTCCAGTTTCCCCGTTTTGTTTTAAAATTCTCTAATTTTTCCCTTCCCATGCACAAATATACCAATCTCACCAAATAAAAATAGGTAAAGGAGAGGGGAAATTAAAGAATTATAAAACTAGAGGAGGGAGACTAGAGAATATGGAAAACTACAGGGGAGAGAATAATAATTTCCCTAAGTTTTAATTGTAATTTTATTTTAAATATCTCACGCTTTTGGTGAGCGTGGATACTTTATTTATTTATTATCTTACAAGCGAATAAGGATGTTCCACGTAGTCCGACTCTATAAGCTGAGTTACTTGAACGGGAGATTGAGACTTCTCTTTTGTCTTGATGTAGGACCCACTCAAAGTTGCGAGAGAGAGAGAGAGAGACAGCGCGTGGTGTTTGGCATCAATAATTTCTTCCCATTTCGCTGTTACTACTCAATAGACTCGTGAGTCATCACTTTATCTTTTTTTCGTTTTTGGTATTTCCCTTACCTTTTTTTTTTTTCTTTTTCCAAAAATTCTCTCTTCAAAACAACCAAAACGAAAGAAAATGTATATAGACATATACTGTATAGTACCAGATCGTTCGTGATTCTGTACATTTCTAAAAAAATTCCAGCTAAATAAATCTAGCGAAAATATGGATAACTTAATCAAAAAGAATAATGATTCAATGTATATTTCAAAAGAAAAAGAAAAATAATCTATGTATAAATAGACGTGGTTACTTCCAAAACATGAATATGTTGTATACTTGTATCGCCTAACTCATATTAAAGTCTCTCAATGGCCGACCTACCAGTGAAAAACATATATACAGTTTTATCACGCAAACGCTTTTCTCAATTCGATTAATAAAAACATTAAATATTTATCTAAAAATACATTTATTTTTTTTAAGGATTTAAAAATAAAAATTTAATCTGTCACGTCATTCAATATCTCTAGTATAAGACCACTTAGTTGCAACACATACTTGTATCGGTTAGACAAATGGATTTAGATCCTCTATTGATCTGAACTTTTTTCTGACCTTTTTAAAATATGTAATTAGTCGTTGAGAAATTGGTAGTTAAAACCAATCACATCTTAACCACACGTTAATTATAATATTTATATATCATGAAATTATACAAGATCAGAAAAAAATATCAGATCAATAAAAGATCTAAATTCTAAATCAAATAATATCATCTTCTAAGTTTTTACTTTTTATCCGTATGCCTTGTGGTGATATCATGGTTACAAAGTAGGTTGGAATACATTTTGATCTATTGTATATTTAATTATTTTTTATTTAGTTCAATTATAAAATGTGATTATGTTTATGTCACTATGGTGAATATAATGTATTTTAGATTTTACCGATTGACTAATAACAATAAATTAAAATATATAAAACATTTAATATTATCACAAAAAATTTAGAATACTACACAAAACTTAGATGAAGATTGCTGATTGACACCGTTAATTTTAACTTTTAACTGTGTTTGATCCGACAAAATGAGGTTGATCTAGTTATATGCTCTCCCATCTTCAAACTCTGAATTATTGTAAATTTGTAGTATTTTAAAAAATATATACGTGTTTGATCAATCAATACCTTGTCATAAAAAGGAAATAAATATCCTTAAAAAAAAAAAAAAAATACATTCCAATAAAAAATAAATAAATACTAAAATATGAGATAAGGCCATTGCTCATGGCCTCCTTGTTTATTTAATAATAGACAATACCAATTGCCCATTTCATCCACACTCTCTAGCCATTACATCGTCAGAGAGTTGGTGAATAATGAATATCTTAATGTCTTTAAAAATAAAATAAAAAATAATAATAGTATTAAAAGTATTAAATTATACATATCCACCCTTCTTAATACATAACTTCTTTTTTTTTTTTTTTTTTTTTTTGAAAGGGAATACATAACTTCTTACTATTTGTTAAATAATTTTATTTTAGATTATGCTAAATCAACTTAAAATATAACTTCAACAACCCTCTATTTGTTAATAGTCCAATGGTTTTTGTTAATAATCTAATGTTTAAGAAAAACGTGTAAATGACAACCTTTAGATTTATAGTATAAATATATATTTAAAAAATATATATTTTATGTATATGTAAAAAGATATTTATCATTCTTCCAAAAAAAAGAAGAAGATATTTTCCATTTTCAATATGTAGAGTTGATTTTCCAAACGATAGCATTACAAATTTACAAGGACAAGGAACATCAATGATGACGTGCTGCAAAAGCTCTGAAAATAACTAGCGAAATGGGCCACAGAATGGGATTGATTCCTCATGAATCTTTTCAAGTTTCAACTCTATTAATTGAGAAATGGACAAAGTCTATGGCTTTTCATATTTATTATCTAATAAAAACGATTAGGTTTATATAGTGATTAGAACTTTTCATTAAACAATGCCCATTCGAGTTACGTTCTCATTCGTGTATCTCCTTAATATTCGTTTTTTCTTTATTTTTTTTATTTATTTTTAATGTTTAACAAATACTGTTTACTTTTTCAAAACGATAAAATTGCAACATTGGAATTATAAAACAATATATTTTAGTTAATTTGACTTCACATGGATCCAATCTCAATTTGGCACGTACATAATATATTATGTAATTTTTTTTATAAAAAAAATTAACTTTGATACTTATATAATTTGGTATTTAAACACAAAATGTTTATTAATTCTAAATCATTCACCAGTTTCAATTCATGTACATGGACCGAAAGAACCAAATCAAACAAACTTAAATTCAAAATTTAAGAAATCATTTTATTTTTTACCGAATTTGAAATATTATAACCCTAAATTGTTTTAACCTCAATGAATAAAATTAAAATTCATGTAGATTGAATTTTGTTTTAATTTTTTGGATCGTATATTATTACTCTTTAATTTTATAATTTTAAAAAGAATGAATAAAATACGGAGACTTCAATGATTCTGAATTGGAATTCCAATCAATCGTTTATAAAAAACTTATTGAACAAAAAGACTCATTCAATTTGATTTAATAACTTGATATATTTAATTGCAGAAACCATATTTTCGCTGATACCATCATGTTCGGATGGAATCTTTTAGTTCATATTTAACATTATATCTTCAATAATTGACAAAAAAATAAAAGATATTTGTGGCCCCATGTGGTACTAATTCAATGAGGTATTTGTGGACACTAGCCATACAAGCATACACTATAACTTAAAAGATCCAAAAAAATAAAACAAAATAACTCTGATATCTCTCTCTCTCTCTGTATTAACAAGCAACCCTCCAAGACCATTGATTTGTGATTGTGATTGTGATTGTGATTCTCCAATTTGATCTATCCGATCAAGGAAGCCAAATGGATATGGAAGATGCAATTTTCTCTCCCTATTGTGATCTCTCTTTCTTCTTTACACACTTTTAGAAAGTAAATTTGTTTTCAATCAGACACCGATCAAATCAGGAATTTACCGATACTTATCGATATCAACAAGGAGATAGAATTCCCTATATTGTAGGGTTTAATGAACAAAGGCAAAACTCGAGATGAAGTGATTGTGATTTAGAAAGCAAAAATTGAATATTCTTTTCTTCGTGGCTGTGGACCCACTATTCCACCACTTGCGTGATTAATTACTTTTATCTGTCGTTGGGCTGGGCCCACCATCTTGTTCTGTATTGGTTATTTGACCCACATGGCCACATGGATTCGACAGTTGAAGAATATACAATCGTTGATTAATTGGGATCCTACGAGCATGGCCGGGTTTATACTCACCGTTTGATTGGTTCATTCGTAATTTCGTATACAAGCAATCTCAAATACGTCGCATCCTTTTGGCTTTTTCAAATATATTTTTTATAATTAATTGCATTTATAATCTTCAACGATTACACAAAGACTTTTAGGGGATATGATTTATAATATAAGAGATCTAATTTGATACGGATCTCACACATTTTTATGTGTAAAATTGTGACTCCATAATTTTATAGAATAACTTTATAACATTATAAAATCTTGATTCCATAAGAAAAAGAACTAATAATGGATCCCTCCTCTTATTGATAAATATATTAGCTTAACAAAAGCTTTTCATAACAATCTTCATATATAATTTTGCAGAGGGTCGACCTACGGATTATGTGAATCGGATCGGATTTGTATAAGGCCCAATACAATTTGGTTGAACCTATCATGTAGGGGATGTCGTCTCCTCTATGAACTTGTAAAAGAGTCAGTTTGTTGACTGAAATTCTCTATCTTCTTGTCGAACCTAAAAAGAATGTTAACAGAGAAACAGCAAAGATAAAGAAACAATGAAAATGGTGGTTAGATTATTAGCCTTAGGCGTACTTGGGCTGAGCAATTGTTATGTGAGAATCATGGTCGTGATTCAGATCGAATTCCGGTGGCCGGAGTGAATGTGATCAGAGTTTCAAGACGCTTGTAGGCTTTGTTTTTAGTTGAGAATTTCAGAGAGTTCACTGTGACTAAACTCTGTTATTCACAGGCCAAAAAACCATCCTCCAACATTCACTTCCCCAATATCAGTTAGTGGGCGTGATTCAAGGAGAGATTTCCTCTCATTTGAATAAGCTATTATCCACCGTTGTAATTGACATTTTTTACTCAGTTTTCAAACGGCCAAGTCTTGCCGATACAATCCTTGGGTCGACCTGAAGTAAGTGGGCCTCGACTGGTCTTAGCATGAGGATTTGGGCCTTTTTACGTTTGGGCCCATGTACCATTTTTGGCTACCACAAATTTTATATATTTAAATAATTTAGATATCTTAGGTTCTAATAGTCTGACCACATGAAGTATATTGCACCGAAAAGTTGTGAATATGTTTCAATTTCATTTCATGGTAGTTGGATATCTACAGGAAGTGTGTGATAGTAGTTTGAAGAGTAGAGATAGAAGAGAATCTGGAAATTAGAAAGAATGTCTTATACGGCAGAGATCGAGAATCAAAACTCTATTAGAATCTTTTGTCGTGTGCCAAAGAAGTGATCTTACCCACGTCTTTTGAAGCTGGTATGTGATGTTGAACGCCCACCATGGCACCATTATTTTATCTTATCATATATTACTTCAAAAATACATAAAATAATGGTCAAACAGCTTATTCATTTTTGCAAGTCTTCAATTTGAAGTTGTATAAAATAGATGAATCGAACCTACCCTTTTTATGGAGTGGTTTCCATGACAAACAACACTTTATCTTCGTTCTAAGTAAAAGGTAAAATACAATTGAGGAAAAAAAAGTTGAATAATTTTGGACTATTATCTATTATTGGAGGAATTTGACTTCAATTCGAATTACCCAACTGCTTCCCACCTAATCGTGTTAAGGTGGGCAACAAGTATCAAGTAATGTTGTCCATCACCCTTTGATACTAAAACGTTTTTACTACATAACATTCGAAGGTGATGTTTTATCGAGAGGCTTGATGTAGTCCGAAAGCAGTCCATCGATGAGGATTACTAAGTGTCCGTTTGGGAGAGCTTATCTACTGGCTAAAAAATCTTTTTAATTTTTTTTTTTTGTATCGTTTGGTTGTCACCTAGTAGAGCTTTTAGATGATTAAAAAGGCTGTTTTACGTCTACTTGGAGAAGCTCAAATTTAAAGCTTTTCCAAGTAGATCTTTTGGAGTTTTTTTAATAACACTAAAATCTCCAATATAACCTTATAATTTAATATTTACTAGAGTATTTTGGTGATTTTATCATTAAAAAAGCTCTTTTTTAATTGATAACCAAACGACCAACGACTTTTATTTAAAAGCTCTACATCTAAAAGATCTATTTATAAAAGATCTACTGTAAAAAGATCTACTTGAGAAGCTATCCCAAACGTACTCTAAAAGGTTGTTTTTATATTTTGTGGGCTGTTCAATGTTAATGTTGGGTTGTTCTTATAACCTTATAGTGCCGTTCACCATGCCACGTGATGCGATGTTGGCCGTCAATTTTGTTGTTTATATACTGTTTTGATTTTTATTTTTAAATTAGAGCTAAATATGATAACATCTATAATTTTAAGGGTTTATTTCAAATTTCATTTAATTTTACCTGATTATTAGTCTAGATAATTAAGTAGAATATGTTGAGTAGTAGTCAGGATCCAGAAACTTGTGTTTGCTATAAGATTACGTGGTGGGCATTAATGCCATGAACGTATTACACCAGTGCAGCACTTAGGTAACTTCTGGGTGAATGTTGTTAAGTAAGCCTTGGAAAATCACTCTCACACACAAGAGAGAATAGAGAAAGGTAATAGAAGAGTTTGGATGGAAAGTAAATAAAATTTGTATTGCTATATGGAAAGCTTTACAAGGCTTTGAGTGAATGTGACTTTGATTGGCTTGGATGCTTTACAAATGAGAGAGATTGGCTATTTATAGTGAACCACCTCCTCAATGAATGACTAAGATTAATTTGAACCAATGGTGAAGGATTTGCCTCCGGAAATATTTACAAGTTTCTAGAATTCTCTATAAGTATTTACAACACTTAGAATTCTCTATAAAAGTATCTACATCTATCTAGATCATTCCTACATACATTTATATATGTACAAGTGTGATTTAGAGTGTTCTAGAGTCTTTCCTACTTGTATCTACATATGTGTACATGTTTTTAGATAATTCTATGCCTATCTAGATATGTACAAGAACAACTTAGAACGGTTGTGTTGCTAGAGACTTCCAGAAGCATCCATTGCTTGAAGTGTGTAGAAATCTCTAGAGTCTTCCACCAACTAGAGACTTCCTATGAGCTTGTGGAAATAAGTAGAACTAGGTAGAAGTCTCTATAACCTTCCAAGGAGTTGGGCTTGCTTGTGGGCTTTTTAGGCTCCTTAGCAGGAATTCGGTTGGGCTGTGAACTGATAACAGTTGTTTGATGATGCGGTGCCAATCAATAACTATAACCATCCGATTTGTTACAATCAAGAGTGTTTATAATTTTTATCTTGCGTTATTAATGTCAATATTTGTAATTTTTCAAGCATAGAAAGCAGAGTCAATGTGCCATGTTCTTTGCAAATGAATACTAAGCCCGGTGGAAGGCTTTTCAATGACTCATTGGCTCCTTCGCGCATATATTTTCTTCGTTACTTGGAAAAGAAACTTGCAAAGGGAGACATAATTTGCATCATCTACAAAACATTGTTTGTTATTGGAGAAATCTCGAATGTAATGGTCTCACTGCATCATTGGTCTGGAATTAGATAAGATTTGTACGTCCATCCAATCAAAGCATGTCATCCGATAAAAGGATCATTGAATTAAACACGATTGGCTACTAGCTTACTACACGGTGCATTTTCACTATTTAACTGGATCTCTTTGCAGTTCGACGATGATGGGTTTGAGGAAGATAAATATTGTTCTTAGTGATGGCAATTTCACCCGGACCCCAACCACATGAGTCAGGTATGATTTTTGTTATTCAGGTTATTGGTCGGGTTCAAGACTTCGAGTGTAATATGTAAATCCAAAGTGGGTTTCTGATAAATAAAAAATATATATATACGAACCTGAAAGCATAAACATTTTTGACATGCTTACTAATCAGGAATCCCATCCAAAGAAAGGGAATTAAGTTCTTAATTTTGAACTAGTTTTCCAACCCGAGCGTTGCACGGGCTTTGTATAAAAAATTGTTTGTAAAACATTGCATTGTTTATACCGAAATTTTTTATGCAAACATGTTTAAACTTAATGAACAAATAACGTTCATTGAATTGTAATGTTAAATTCATTAATGATTGAATTATTGATATTATTAATAAATAACTAATTATATTATGATAAAAAAAAAATTAAAAAAAAAACTAATTATAAAACAACAAAACAAGATGAACTGAATTTTAAGTAGTTAATTAATCTGATTTAATTAAATCATTGTCAATTATAATAATCCGTTAATCTGATATATATTATGACAAATTATTAATTTTTGTTATGTTATCATTAATATATTTCTATTGATATGCTTTTAAAATTTATCATTAATTCCATAAAAAAATAAAAAAAAATAAAAAAAATAAAAAACAAACAGATTACGATTGATTTGGTAATACAATTACTATTTTAACTTTCTTTGTAAAATATTTATTTATTGTCATTTATAAGAATAATTAAAATTCAAAAACTTTTATTTTTAGAAATAATCATATTGTATTTAATGCATAGTTAATACATTCTAAACAATCTAAAATAAAAGAAAACAAAAAGATAAAAAAAATAGAAAAAGAATTATAAATATTTATAATTATATAGAGTTAAATAACTATTGAGATTAGCTATTTACAATCCATTTTTTTCACGTTTATTTTCTTAAGACAATTCATTTTAGTAAATTAAAATTTTGAAACCTCTAAATACACCCCAATTTACTCGAAAATATTATATATATATATATATTATTATAAAAACGCTCATTCTAGAAATACATGTAGAAGTATTAATTATAAAAAAAAAAAAAAAAAACTCCATGGAGGATATTATCAAACCAAGTGATAAATTAATTTATTTTTCCACACTTTTTTTCTAAAAACATTATATTTTTTAATAAATTATTGATTAGATTTTTTTTAAGCATCCGTTTCATGATTCAATAAAAAAAATGGTGAAGAATTTTATGGAGATGCAAATAGTAGTAGGAGTTATTTGTTATTTATTACCATATATATATATATATATATATGAAAAAAAAATTAAGAGTGAATTTCATATATTTAGAAAATGAATCTATTTAATTGAATGTAATAATTAGTGTTTATGATGTGTTACCATTAATAATTGATCAAAAACTATTATTTTAATTATTTGTTATGTTATCATAGTATCATTAATATCTTACAATTAATAAGGTTTTAGAATTTATGATTAATTCTTAAAAAAAACGATTACTATTAATTTGGTATTACAATTGATGTTTGAAAAATATTTATTTATTATTATTTATATGGATAATTAAAATTCTAACAGTTATTTTGGGAATAATAATCTTGTATTCAATGCATAATTAATACATTCTAAAAAACCAAAAAGAAAAGAGAACAAAAAGGTTAAAAAATATATATAAAGAAAAAAACTACCAAAAAATTGTATAAACTACCTTTAAAAAAACCGGGTATTTAATTCCCAAAAACTGGAGTAGATACAGTATTTATTTATTTATTTATTTTATTTTTTTGTAAGAGACTATATAATATTACAGTTAGAACAAAGAATAATATTTATCTATAGTAATAATATGTCTATCGAATAAGTACAAAACACATCATAATTAATACATTCTAAAAAACCAAAAAGAAAAGAGGACAAAAAGGTTAAAAATATATATATAAAGAAAAAAACTACCAAAAAATTGTATAAACTACCTTTAAAAAAACCGGGTATTTAATTCCCAAAAACTAGAGTAGATACAAGGTTTTTTTTTTTTTTTTTTTGGTAAGAGACTATATAATATTACAGTTAAAACCAAGAATAATATTTATTTATAGTAATAATATGTCTATCGAATTTATCGTTCATAAGTACAAAACACATCATAAGTCTTGATCAATTTATTGATTTTCTGCATTGGCGGTTATGAACAAGATGCTAATCTTACTGGATGGTTCCATAACACTGCATTGGTGGTTATGAACAGGATGCTAGCCTTACTTGATGGTTCCATAACAAACAGCTCAATTGACAGCTAATTGAAAATCCAAGACCGCCAAAGTTAAAATTCCATGATCAATCCAAAATTACCTTTTTAACTACTAAAGCGTTTTCTAAATTTTTTTTTAAAAAAATTATTTAATCAAATATTAAAACAAAATCCGTAGAAATTACTCTCACCACCCAACGCTAACAAATTCCCCACCGCTTGTTTTGAGTTTGCTCGTGAGGAAGAGTTAATAGGTTGAGATGGAAAAAATATGAGATTTAAAAAAATAAAAATAAATAAAAAAAATAAAAAAACTAAAACTAAAGGATTAAAATTATTTAACCAAATATTACAAAAATATATATATATATCTGTAGAAATTCTTCTTACCACCTAATGGCATCCAATTCTCCACCGTTTGTTTTGAGTTTACTGAGAAAGTAAATGGAATGAGATGGAAAAAATATGAGATTTTGGATGGTTTTTATAGAGAAAATTGAGGTAGATGAGAGGGCATAAATGGTTTAGAGAGAGAGAGAGAGAGGATGGTTTAAATAATTGAGTATACAAAACCACAATTGTCATTAATCAAATAAAAATCATTGTTTTAATTCCTTGAATTTAGCTTGACAATTTAAGAATCCAAGATATTTCACATTAAGGTTGAATAGGAAAGCCGGAAAGGGTTATTATTTATTTGCTTTTATTATTATTATTTACTAAATTGATTTAATTGTAGCATTTATTTCTTTATTATTTTGAAGAAATGATAAAAACATTTAATAATAGAATTCCAAAGCTCTCTTGCGCTGACACGTGACACTTTGAAACTCTATTATTATATATATACTAGTCTGTCAACCCGAGCGATGCACGGGCTTTGTTAAAAAATATATTTAAAATTTGTTTTTACTTTTCTTATTTTCTATCTTAATTTCCCAACAAATTTCTCCCAAGAAAAATTTAGGATCTTTGTATGTAAAAGTCTGTTTTATAGTGAAATAAAAAAAATTTAGAGTCTATAGACTCTTCAAAAATACAAAAGTCTCCGATATTTATAATTTTATTTAATAAGAGTCATATGTCAATTGGGAAAAGTAAAAGTCAAATACAAATTTGAACCCAAAGTTCAAATATTAAATTCGAATTAATCATATTAAATGATATTATTTAAATTAAAATTCATAATATAGATAGTGGTTTACTAATATTTAAAACAAATCTAATGGTAAGAACATAATAATCATTATTAATATTATTACAATGGTTGTGTCTCTATATCTTTTTAATTATGTTCTTATTAATTAGTAGTTAATAAGAATATAATTACAAATAATGTGACTCTTTAACTTTTTAAATTTTCCAAAAATGTTTTTGGTAGGTATGTTTAACATAATTATAAAGGTCGTGTCTCTCTATCTATTTAACCATGAAAAAAACATTATTACATTAATTAGTAATTAATAAGAATATAATTACAAATATTATAACTCATTAACTTTTTAAATTTTCTGATAGTGTTTTTGGCAGATTTTTTTAAAATTATTTAATTACTTTTATTCCACGTTTTTTAATTTTCTGATAACGTTATTCACTTGATTCCTTTAATTTATTATTGTTGTTGTAAAGGAAAAAGTGAAATTAGCGTTTTTTTTTTTAATCCATATTGTCATAATTATTTGTTTACTCATACTGTTTTGATTTTTTGAATACTTTTTAATTTTCTAGATTTTTTTATAAAAAAAAAATTTGAAAACTTTTTTTTTTTTTTTACACATATTGTTTTAATTTTGTGATTATATTTTTTATTCCACATTTGTTTAAACTTTCCAATTTTAAATAATATATTAGATACATAGAAGATAAAATATAGGTTATAAACGGAGGGAGACAATTCACAAAAAAAAAAAAATAATAATAATAACGGCTAGAGACAAAAAGGTAAGAAAACGTTAACAACACACCCTAGGAATTAGGAATTTAACTAAATTAGTAGTGTATAAAAAAAAAAAATTGGTTAAAAATATATGAATGAATTCTAAAAGATTATATATATATATAGCGAGAGAAATTTACAATAATGATTAAGGTTCGAATGTTGTACCTTTTAAGTGATAACAATGGTAGTAGTAAAAATCATAGAAATCTCCTAAAAAACATAGGGGGTAATTAAACAAAATTAGTGGTACATGTATAAAAAGATGTATGAACACATGAAATTCATGATTGAATGAAAGAAATAATCATTTAAAATAAACACGAACAATTTACAATTATAAAAAATCCAGATTATGAACATAAAAGATTAAAAAAAAAAAAAGGTTCTGGAGATGTTTAAACATGGAAAATTTTTAGAGAGATATACCACACAAAATAACAAAAAGAGTGTTTACAGTGATTTGGTTTGAGAGATTGGATCGAGGTTTACATACTTATATGTATATATAGATGTAGGGTTGGTAATTTTTTTGGAGGAATGTCAAAATAATTTTAAATATTTAATAAAAATATATTCAATTGGTTTAATAGGAAGAATACCAAAAAATAAATATTTATTAATAATATTCTTAAATATGTTTTATCATTTACTAAATAGGTTTAATTGAAAGAATTCCAAAAGATAAATAAATAGTAATAATATTTTAAAAAATATAAAGACAATAAAAACTCATTAATAAGGAAATGAGTAGAGGAATATAACCGGTTACTAAAAACTCATAGTAATTATAAGGAGATGAAGGATAAATGCATTGAATATTTGAATCAGTAACGATTCATAATTATGATGTTGATGATTAAGGCATTTATCGATATTATTATTGAATATTATATTTTTTAATAAAAAAGGCATTCTTGCGTTGTTATTATTGTATTATATATTAACCATATTTAATATCAAACTTCTCTCACAACGACATGTGGCGCTGGTGAAACTCTATTATTATATATATATATGATATGATTACAGTGTTTACTAATGTTTTGGGGAATTAAATTCCGTGGACCCCATCCACAGATCAGGAATTAAGCCTATGTTTGGTAGGGAAGAAAAGGGAGAGGAAAGAAAGGGGTGGAGGGAAAAGGGAGTAGTGTGTGTTTGGTATAGAGAGAAAAATGGAGGGAAAAGAAAAGTGGAAGGAAAAATGGAAAGAAAAATGGGTGTGGGACCCACAATTTTCTTTCCTCCCAAAAGTGGGGGGAAAAGGGAGGGAAATAAAGAGTAAAAAAGAAGTGGGGCCCACCAATTTGGTAAATTACAATTTTATCCAAAAAAATTAATATATAAAATATAATATAAAGGGTAAAATAGTAAAATTGATAAAATGATCTTTTTTTTCCTTCCTGTTTACCAAACAATACGAGGGAAAATAATTTTCCTTTCTTTCCCTTATGTTTTCTATCTCTTCAAATCTTTCCATCATTCCTATTTTCTTTCCTCCCTACCAAACGGAGCCTAAGTTCCTGAAAGAAAGGGAACTTGATTCCCCTCATCCACCCTAGGAATCAAGTTCTTTCCTGATTACAATGTGAATTTATGTATCTTTACTAAACTATCCTCACATAAAATTAGTAAAAAAAAAAAAACAGCTGTGCATATATATTTTTAATTAATATCTCATATGAAATTATGTTGTAATATATATAATATATATATAATAAAATAAAAATGAACTGCAAATACCTTGAATTTTGTATGTATATATATATATGATTTTATTAGGAAAATAAAAAGGTTTGATATAAAAACATAACTGCGACAAAAAATAAACTCAAATTGTGAACTATAGTATACCTACTTATTGCAGACGCTGCATGATATATATATAATGAATAAATAAATATAAAAAGGAATAAGAAAATAACATGCCTTCATCGTGGAAGACATAAGTTTGTATTTCTTTTTTCTACCGGCATTTCAGTTTTTATCTTATTAAAATTGATATATATGTATATATATGTATATATATAACTCTATTTTTTATATAGAGGTATTTTTGTAATCAACTTTGTACAAATTTGATTCTATTTCCAATTCTTCAAAATTAGTAAACGCTGAAATTTAATTTAGTAACTAAATTCTGATTCATCTCTATTCCCTTTCCGGTAGAACTTGATTCCAATTTATTTCATTCCCAATTAGTAAACGTGCCCTTTTAAAAATATAAATTCAAAACGACTTCGTTTTGAACAAATTAAAATTCTAACTCAAAACAATATTATTTTGGGTTAACAGATTGAAATCCAAACCTGAATAATTTAATAGATGGGTTCGAATTTCATACCCAAATCAGTGGGATTATTCAGGTTCAAGTTTCGGCAAACCAACCTGTTGCCATCCCTTATTCGTTCACTAATCTCTATATTACATATAAAGTGTTACGGTTGAAACATCCCTAAAACCCCAAAACCATTCTTAGAAATCAAAATGAAACATCCCACCAACTTTTAACAATTAGATTATAGCTTGAATGCTCATTTCGGGGAATGTTTGTGTGAAATAGTTTGATGGCGTGATGCGCTTGCACAACCGCAGCCCAAATGCAGAGACTGTGGGCCTACCCTTTAAAGAGTAGTGAGTACTAAAAGCCCAATCAAATATCATTCTCCAACCATCAATCTATTTTTCTTTCTCGACAAAAATTAATATATACATTTGGGAAACATGTTAACATAATAACCTATAATTACACACGTGCTAACGTAAGTAACGAAATTAATGAATATGATGAAAAATCAATTAATTTACAACAATTTGTTAAAGTTTTGTCATTTTATCAATGAGGATGGTGTGGTGTAGCCCATTTACATTGTTTTGAAATTTGAGTTAAGTGGTTGACTAAGATTATACAAAGTCTTGTTAGGTGCAAGACTTCTATTGCAAAAATACCCCAAAATGGCATGATAACAAACCTACACAAATTGCACTATCTACCAACAAAAAAAGAAAAAAGAAAAAAGAAGAAGGTGTGTTTGGCAATTGGCATCAGTTTAGCTTTGTAGGCAAGTTATTTTAATAAAAAATCATTTAATGTTGTCCGCGGGCACTAGCGTATGTCGACGCATTTCCCTTTCAAGTCTACTCAGGAAGAAAGCAAAACCTTGTTAACAAGCAACATTAAATATTGCAAAATCGATTAGTCAACAAAAGAAGAAAGCATGTTGTTCACACAAACAACTGCATTGTATTTCTTTTCAGTTTTCATGTTCTGGGTGGGTGCAGATTGCTGAGGTATTTTTGTTGATTATTTTTATTTCATTACACTCCACTAAAAAAAATAAAAATAAAAATAAAAATCTGAAAGCAAATCCAGTTGTCTTCATATTGACTTTTTTTTTTTTGCAAGGCTGGAAACAGTTTTATTTGTGAATAGATTACCACCAAATATTAGGGGATTGTGGGTTGAAAATTTTGTAAAGTCAATACATTATTGCCTAAATTAACCATGATTTTTGGAATCATTAATGGTCACAGTCCACGGATATTAATTAGAGGACAGAAAATGAAATTTAACAAAATAAAATAAAATAAATTTAAGTCTTGATATACATTTTCTTCCATTCATACGACCGTTTCTCTATTTAACGCGTTGATGTTTGAAATTTAAATCAATACACCGTTTAATCTTCTATTTAAAAATTCAAATTGATTGCGACATGACAAATAATAAAATAAAATTATTGCTTTCAAAACAGTTCATATTCGTAATGAGATAAGGTTGATCATATGGTAAACCCCTCATATCTGCATCATAAGATTGTGAGTTCAAGTCTTCATAACATTAATAAAAATATTATAATACTTAAAAATAAAAAAAAAGGTCCGTATTCAATTTTCAAACATCAAATCTCCCTCCCGGTTTAGATTATTGTTCTAGAGGTTTACCCAGATATTCAATTCAATAAACTTCATGTTTGAAACTGGTACTTAAATGTCATAACTGTTAAATTATTATCATTTGAAAATAACTAGAAGGGCTTTTACTTTGTTATTGATTTTTGCTTTTTCTTTATGAAGAAAGTCTTGACATTAGATTTAAATTTCAGTATACAGTGGTTCGGGTTTAGTGTGTAAAAAGATTGTGGTTTTGACTAGAAAAGAGGAAAATGTTGATTTAGTCAAGACAAGAAAATAATCAAAAGAATGAAAACGCTGGTATTGCCTGGTAATGATTATAGTGAGCATCTTTTTTTGCCGTTTCAAGTCTTTTTAGTATATATAATGTTAAAAGAATATATAGATTTTCGAGGTTTCACGTCATCCTAATTTGCATTTTTGACTTTAGCTTTCTCACTACACCAGATGCACTTTCATCTAACCCACATGCATTTCTCTATGTTACTAATTTTTTTTTCTTAAAATGAATTGTAAATTATATATAAAACAATTATTAATCTTTTATTTAAATAATTTATCTTATATGATTATACTTCTAATTAGGAAGAGTTCTTTATTTTTAGCTATTAATTGTTTTGTAATTAGTTATCTGTTGTAATTTATTCGGGAATTATTATGAGATGCGTATAAATAAAATTATTTTTATTAAACTGGAAACTGGTAATTTTGAATAAAGATTAGATT
Organism: Acer campestre; assembly: GCA_954870605.1. Taxonomy (NCBI): domain Eukaryota; kingdom Viridiplantae; phylum Streptophyta; class Magnoliopsida; order Sapindales; family Sapindaceae; genus Acer; species Acer campestre. The sequence continues at coordinate 27,668,436 of OX940810.1, forward strand.
CACACGTAAAAACCAAAAAAGAAACCGTTTGACTACTAGAAATGAAAAAAAATTGAAATTTGAATTTTTATTTTATTTTTTATTTTTAAATAAAAACATTTTTTCAACGTCTACTTGGTTGTAGGCAACTTTTTCAACGTCCAATTGGAAGCATAATCAAGCCATCGAGAGGAGAAAATCTTCTATGCAGCAGGTGTATAAGTTGAGTGTTGCATCTGGCCATTCAGATGGTGACACCTCGGCATATATCAGTTTTTTCCTGGTTTTTATATTTTTCATCATTATTTTATTTATTTTTCTTTCATCTCATTAAATTTATTATTATTATTTTAACTGACACATGCCGATATATTAACATCTGAGTGACCGGATACAACACTCAACTCATGTACCCGGTACACATAAGATTTTCTCCCTAAAAAGATAGGTCTATGCAGGGTGTGACTAGCATTGCCGAATTCAAAATATTAAATATTATTCAATGATTATATCCAAAAAGTGACATCAACGGCACAAAACAGATCTTAGATTAATCAGACGGTGGTGAGGGCCCCTAGTCTAGTAGATATATATAAAAAATAATAATAAAAAACTGATTCAGGTTGTGGATGAAGAAAGAATCCCATGTGACTTGTGGGGTGAGAGTTTGACGTAGCTTCCGGTGTCCGGTAAAAGAGGAACTCTGGGGTCCCACAAACAAACCTCACCTCTTCACTCAATGACTTTTGCATTAAAAGCTGTTAAAGGTCAACTCTACCTCACTGTCCCCAACTAATATTTTTCTCTCTCTCTCCTCCGATTTTACCGAGTCATCGATCTAACGGGTCATCACAACCTTTTGACCTTATCGCACACTGAATTTACACGGTCTCCCAACCGGTTCATTCCGTTAAAGGGACCCACAATCGAAGAGAGTGGTCAACATCCTGACAAAATTCGCCACGTGGGAAGACATAACTGGAAGATAGGTTTGACGGCAAAGCAAAGCGACAGGTCAGTCATTCGATGCTTTGTATTACTAGAGAGGGCATCGGTTTGACTCGAATCCCTTCTTTTTATTATCTTCTTTAATAACAACTATTTATTTTCCCTTCTTTTTATATTCTTTTGCTTTATTTTTCATCATCATAAATCATTATCAGTTTTTTTTTTTTATAATTTTTTTTTTCATTATAAGCTCTCTGCCCTATAACTCTCTCAAGAGTTGAAAACCCTTTTGCTGTTATCGCTATTGCATGGTGTTAAAAGAGATGGCTGTGGAGCTGATGATGGGTTATGGTTGCGGCGGCGATAGTTTCCCAACATCGGCGAAGATGGAAGAGAATGCCGTAAGAGAAGCTGCATCGGCGGGTATGCAGAGCATTGGCGAGTTTATTAGATTGTTGTCTCGTAGTCAAGCAGCTGATCAACAACAACAACAACAAAGATACCAAGAAGCCTCCTCATCTTCAAATCTTGAACCAGAGAAAGAAATCAAAGTTGCTGCTGAAGTTGCCGTCAACAATTTCAAGAAAGTGATTTCTTTATTGGATCGTCCAAGAACCGGTCATGCTAGATTCAGACGAGCTCCAGTAAATCCCCTCCCCGTTGTCTCTCTTAAACTAGAAAAAAATGTTCATGAAGCTGGTCCTTCTAATCAATCTACAAATACCAATCACCAATCGAACAACAACGAACAAGTCTCTGCTTTTAAGGTTTATTGTCCGACCCCTATTCACCGTTTGCCTCCTCTGCCTCACAATCACTCTCACCAGGTTCACAAGACTCCTGCTTCTATGGCGGTTACCAAGAACGGTGGTTTTATAGAAAGAAACGATGCTCAAGCAACTATCAATTTTTCAGCTTCTCCACAGATTTCTGCTGCAACTTCTTTTATATCATCATTAACAGGGGATACAGATAGCATACAACCTTCTCTCTCATCTGGGTTTCAATTCACTACACCATCACATGTCTCCTCTGTTGGGAAACCACCTCTGTCTTCGAATTTGCTAAAGAGGAAGTGCAATTCAATGGACGATGCTGCACTTAACAAGTGTGGTTCATCTTCAGGCCGATGCCATTGCTCCAAGAAAAGGTCAGTTTTAGTGAAATCTTTAATCGTTTTAAATCTTTCATAATTTATTTGATTGATTGATTGATTGATTGATTAAACAGGAAATCAAGGGTCAAGAGAGTTATTAGAGTTCCTGCAATTAGCTCAAAGTTGGCTGATATTCCACCGGATGATTTTTCTTGGAGAAAATATGGTCAGAAACCCATCAAAGGCTCTCCTCATCCAAGGTTTGTGTTTTCACTCTTCAATCACATCCTCTGTTTTGTTTAGTTCTGTAACTCGGTGTATGACTCGTTCCCTGAGACTCATTAATTCCACTGATGTAAACATTTGACTAAAAAATTGCAGCTCCGTATACTGCCGCTTGGCATTAATTGTTTCTGTCAAGATACCTGTTGCGTTTGTCATGACTAATGACTCGTATCCGTTTGTGGGGCTGTTACATTTTGACTTTTTCTTCTGCAATTATTATTCTTTAGTTGAGTCGACTCGACTCGAATGCCCAATTGATTGAACGAGTCCAAATTAAAACTCAGTACTTATTAATCGTTACGATTTCAGGGGATACTACAAATGCAGTAGCGTGAGAGGGTGTCCAGCACGCAAGCACGTAGAGCGTGCTCTTGACGATCCAATGATGTTGATTGTGACATACGAAGGTGATCACAATCACGCCTTCTCAATCCATGATTCACCTGCTGCTATGGTCCTTGAATCGTCTTGAACTTTGTTTTTGTCAACGCGATGAACGGCCTATAAAAGAAGAGCTCTTCAAGGTTTTTTTAATCAGGCCCGTCCAAAAACTCTGAAGGTCAAGCCATCGGTGGTACTGTTACCGTGTGATCAGATTAGTCAACGTAGATGCAAAGGGGGCTTTGTCTACAAGAAGATTGATTACAAAGTGGGTGACCTAGCTGTTTTTTTTTTTTAAAAAAAAAAACAATATAGGATTCCTTGCTTTTTGTTTTATCATTTTTTCTTGCTCAAGACTTTTGTTCAAAAACGATAAAAAAAGAAAAAAAAAAAAAAAAAAAGAAATAGCAAAGTGTAGAAATTGTTGATTTTGTGAGAGTTGAATCTTGCAAGTAGTGCTCTTCTTATTTTATTTTTTTTAATTCTTTTTTTTTTTTGAAATAGCTCCTTTTTTTTTCTTTTTTTTTTCTATGTACTTATTGGAAATTTGGAATTTTGCTTATATATATAAAAATTAAAAATATATAATGGTGGATCTACTGTCTATAATATATATTCCAATCTCCACTCATGTTTTCTACAATTTTTTAATGTGGGGGTTCAGTCAATGGGCACAGAAGAATGTTTATTTAGAAGATGTTGACCCTTTTGATGCCTAATTTTTTTTATTTTTTAACTATTATTAAAGTGGGAAGTGATGGAGAAATTTTGGTGCTAGTGTTGTTAAGTTGCTATTATTTTATTTCCTGCATGATTTTCTTTTTAATTATTATTTTATAATTATTGTGAATTGGTGAGATTGGAATTTGCTATGATGGATTCATGGTCAGATTTTGGAGTGAATTTAGAATATTTGTGATATGGGTTTGGTTTGGATGACTTTCTTTAAACAAATCTGTGAGTGTGTGACCCCACCAAAAATTGGAATTTATATCGCAAACAAAGTCAATGCGGCCGGTTGAGGTGATCATAATTTGTCCCCCACTTACTTTTTTTTTTAAATAAATAAAAAAAATTCAACCTTTCCACTTTAGTCTGTGTTGCTGGATTTATGCAGAAATAAATTATAATTCAAAGATGCTGCTTTCTCAAGTTTTGAAATTGGCTAACTAACAATAGTGTGTTACAAAATTTCTGTACTTTGAAAGGTTATTTGCCAACTAATTCTAGGAGAAATTGGGATCTCTATTTGTGACTTTTGGATTAATGTGGTTGTTTGCAATTTTCACATCTCAGTCAAGGAAGAATTTTTTTCTAAGTTGATGAAACACAAATTTGAAGAGGTCAAGGTGTTGAAAAGTATTAATGTGGTTGGGGATCTTTTGTTTTTTTGCAATTTGTTAAAAGCTATACTTGTATTGCATGTCTTGGCTTATTTGATAACTTTAATTGTGACCTTACTTGATATGGGCTTTGGATTGTTAAATGGTACTCTTTTGGGTCTTTCAGTATCTTTCAAGCATATCCGGCTGAAGCCCAAGCTACAGCGGGCTTGATTTAAAGGGACAAATATGCATGCACCCCTTTAAAATTGTATGTACGATTTATATTTGTAATTTACGACAATCCTTTCTTAAAATTATTAAAAATGACATAAAAATAGAAGATATATATCTAAAACTTTTAGGCCATGTTTGTCACACCGTACAATACTGAAATGGACTGTATTATATAAGATTGTACTAGATAGTATTTGACTATATAGGATTAAATTTAATACTCTCCATTGTTTGATATTGGATAGTATTGGACGGTACTTATATGGCTAATATAATTTTTTATTTAAATTAAACATTTAAATATTTATTTAAATATTAAATTTTGAATTTAAAAATGATTTGACAAATTCTCAATTTTATTTTATTTTATTTAAGAATTTGAATTTTAAATGATATTAAAAAACAAATTTCTTAGAGGCCAACAACCTCCATCGTGGATGCTGCAAGGCCTCATCTCTTGAAGGGTTGCCAGCCTACGTTCGTGGAGGAGACCAACTGGTTATCTCGTCGTCGAGGTCACTAGCCAGTTCCCTCCACAAACAAAGGCCGCCGGCCTCCTATCAAGATCTCTGCAATGGAGATCTGTAGTCTATAAAGGGATCTCCATCTAAGATGGAGATCCTCTACGATCTATAGTCTATTGCAAAGATCGCGACTGGAGGTTGATGGCCTCCGTTTGTGGAGGAGAACGGACAGCAACGTCGTCGTTGAAGAGATGAGGCCATGCAGCTTCGATGATGGAAGTTGTTGACCTTAAGTAAAAAAAAAAAAAAAAAAAAAAAAAAAAAAAAATCTTATAAATATTTCTAATTTTTTATTTTATTTTGTTTTATAAGTCTAGTATGGTTGAGAAACAACTCTTCTCAAAATATAACTTAATACGATTCTAGTAATACTAAATCAGTATGTTGTACAATTCAGTACGACTATAAAATGTGACCAAACCCTGTACAATACTATATTATGTACGGTGTGCTAATCTTGTCCAATACGGCGTACCAAACAAGCCATTAAGTCTTCGCAATAAGCTATTATTGTATACCCCCTTACATTCTCTCCATTCACGAACAAACAAATTCAATATATGCGCTGTATACTATGTCAGTCTATGTGTGTGTATTTGTCTCATTGTCTGTATCAATTACTAGAAATTTTAAAAATATTGGCAAAACTCGAAATTTTAAAAATATTTTCTTTTTCTTGAAACAACTAAAATGTGAATTTTTTAACTATTCAAAACAGTAAAATAGGTGAAATCGCCACTCAACAGAAGTACCAAAATGTATCAAATATAAAAATTAAAATGGATCAATATTTGCAACTGAGTAGAGCTCAGAGGCCACATGAACAAACGAGTTACCGAAAATGAAGAAGGCCCATATGTTTTGTATATTAGCAGGATTGCAGGAATTTTCATGACCAGACAAATAGTGGGCCACTGACCCAAAAATCGAACAAAAAGAAACAAAAATGTAAAGAAAAAAGCGCAAACAGCATGGGACACGCCAGCTTGAAAAAATATAAAAATTATTTGGAGATCTTACCTAACCTTATTTTCCAGTCTCCTCTGTAGCTTGCATCTTGTAATTTTAATCTGTATCCTCTAACTCACAATTTTATTGTACGATCATTGGACTATGGCATTTTCTTGTTTTTAAAATTATTAATAGTAATTTTGCACCTTAACATAAAGAAATAATTACACTAAAGAGAAGATTTCTCATTTATATCCATTAAATTGACTGAAAGTGACCTGACCATATGCTAGCTGGACCATTGTTGTACTGGTAGTCACAATGAAATAAAATTTGGATTTATATTGGCTTTTGATAATTGACCCAATTAAATGTAACAAATTGACGAAGTGAAAAAGGCAGTAAAGTCGAATCACGATAAGAATTTGCTTCAAATGAACAATTTTATTAATGATAATCATAAGTCACAGTAAGTCTTTGGATCCTTGACTAAATAGAAAGAAAAAAAAAATGACTCCACCAGGACTCAGACTTTTAAACTGGAAAAATGCTAACCTTGAAATTTACCAAAAAAATGACAGATTTGAGTTATCGATAAATCCTAAAAAAACTTTCTAAACGAACGCAACAAAACAAATATGATTGAAATCATAAATTTCTACTAAAATTACTTATTCGGATCCGAAAATACTACGTAAAAAAGAAAATAATAAAAAATGAAAGCCGAAACAATCAAATTTTGGAAAACTAAAGTGCATCCTGGGGGTTAGCACTAGTAAAAGTAGGGCTTGTCAAGACGATTCCTACATCACATATCACTGCATTTTTCATTAAAACATAAAAAAGTCTATTTGAAGTGTTGGAAAAGAACAACAGAAACACACATCATTTGGTTTTTAATAGGGTAGGCCTACAAATTTCTTTCTTGCTCTTACTATGATTGATAGTTTCTTTAAATTATTTTTTTATTTTTTTTATTTTTTTGGTTTTAGTTTCTTTAAAAAAACAAATATGTATTTTTATTGATTATACATTTACTACCACATAATTATGTTGAGATGATTATACTATTTCATCACTTGAAACTTTTTTTATTTATGGTATTGATATTTATGATAAATAACCTAAATTATTTTTGGTCGGTACAATTATAGATGTGTGTGGAAAGTGGAGCTAAAAGAATAAAGTCCAAGTCCAGATGATTGTGAATACAGCACACACTACCTAGTGTTTAAAATACAATTCTTCCTTTCTTCTTCCTTCTAATAAGCTTCTTCTCACACTTTTTCTTGCAGGTCACCACCCTACTAGCTACCTTCAAGAAATTACAACAAAGCACTACAATGAGAATCAATATTGAAGCTTCACTTCTCTACTACATCCTCCTAGTTTGTTATATTGTTTACACAGTAGCACAAACTACAAACAGAGAGACACTAGAAATTGTCATTGGTGTCAAAGGCGGTGGCTGTGGCAACCAATGTCAAAAGCCAATAACTTCTCTTGCTTTACCACCTCTTCCTTCAAAACAAGAGATTCTACAATTTGTAGACAGCAGGCTCGCTGTTGTGTACCCTGTAATCCAAAAATTCAAGTCCAGTATCACATCTGATCCGCTTAACATCACGAAAACATGGGTGGGTTCTGATATATGCAGTTACAAAGGATTCTTTTGTAGCTATCCTCCGGACAACAAGTCTGCTACAGCTGTTGCTTCAATTGACTTCAATGGATTCCAACTTGGTGCTCCTACTCTTGATGGCTTTCTTGATCAGCTCCCTGATATAGCTCTCTTCCATGCAAATTCAAACAACTTTGCTGGTTTTATCTCCCCCAAAATTGCTAAGCTTCCTTATCTCTACGAGCTTGATATTAGCAACAACAAATTTTCAGGTCCTTTTCCTTCAGCTGTTCTTGGAATGGAAGGCTTGATATTCTTGGACATACGGTTCAATTTCTTCGCTGGTTCAGTACCACCTCAAATATTCGTTCAAAATCTCGACGCTCTCTTTATCAACAACAACAATTTCATGCAGATGTTGCCTGACAACATCGGCAGTACTCATATTCTTTTGCTCGCTTTGGCTAATAACAAGTTCAGTGGTCCAATCCCAAGAAACATTTTCAAAGCTTTGTCATTGTTAACAGAGGTTCTGTTCTTAAACAACCAGTTAACAGGGTGTTTACCATATGAAATTTGGTACCTAAGAGAGGCCAGAGTGTTAGATGTTGGCAACAATCAATTAACAGGGCCGTTACCGTTCTCATTGTCTTGTTTAGAGAAGGTGGAGCAGCTTAATTTTGCTAATAATCTTTTGACTGGTATGGTGCCAGAGGTGGTATGTGGGCTAGGAAATTTGGTGAATTTTTCGCTGTCCGGTAATTATTTTACCTTCGTAGGTCCTCTGTGTAGGTACTTGATTCATAAAGGAGTGCTTGATGTTAGGAACAATTGCATTCCTGGTCTTCCATTCCAAAGATCAATGATGGAATGTGCAAAGTTTTTCTCTCGCCCGAGACTTTGTCCCCACATGTGGTCTTATTTTTATATTCCTTGTATGCCTTACGTTCCTGAAATGGCGCCTTCACCGTGATTTAATTTTACTTGTCTATTGAAATTTTTCGATCAATTTTTCACTTCATTTGTATGTAAGTTACTATTCTGTTCTTGTAAAAGTAGTCTGGTATTGCCAATAATGTATTCTTGTGATCATATCAAATACTGTGTGCATCACATAATGATTCTACCAAGCTATCTTCCATTTTGACTTCTTGTATCCACAAATTATCTCATCATATCACAATGCATTAAGGGTATTAATGCCAATTCAATGCTTTGAATTGAAGGAAAAGAATGGGCATATATATATTTTCTCACAAAACAATGGGAAATCAAAATAAGCATAGATCGCCCCACCCGAAAACCGGATGGTGTAAACCAAAAAAAAAAATAAGCATAGATAATCCTGAAGTTTGAATTATGAAAATGGTGCACCATTCTTCTGCTTTGAATCTAGAACCAACTGGCAGCTGAGTGCTGGTGAGTGGCCACTTTTTTAGGACACTTAAGTTATATCTCATGATTCTCACCCCATATTACCAAGTTGTTGGTGATGGTGATAGTAGCAGAAGGGCATTCACATAATTATAACTCAACTAACCCACTTCACATCATCTCTAACTGCAACTAGTCCACTCCACCTCAAAAAGTAGAAAACTATATCAATAATCCTAAGGACAGAATTTTATATGGCTCAGCCTTGTCATTGGTCAGTGTTCTTGGTTTTATTGAGTTTTAAAAGCTAATGGAGAGCAGCAAGTGTATTATGTCATCGGAGTAAAGCCCTATAGGCTTCTTCTTCTTCTTCTTTTTTTTTATTATTATTTTTTTTTAATAAAATAAAATAAGTATTATTATTAATTCAGCTCGTCAATTATGAAAAAGTTATTGGCAGTATTTTTCCAGTTTCTTCACATTTGCCAACTTATATTAAATTTATTTATTTTGTATTATTTGTTTTTTTCCTTCTAATTTGCTTTGTTATATATTTTCTAATATCCAAAAACATAGTGGAGGGTGATTAGGACTCCAAGAGGAGGAAAAACTTATGATAAATGTGATGGAGAGCAATTGAATCTCCAATTAAGGATGATGTAATGATTATCAACTCATTGTTGTGCCAGCGATAAACAACAATTTTGAGAAAAATTAAATCCATTTTATATTAGGTTTTGCACATGAATATGTCATAGTCTAATGTGTACGCTCCTGATCCGATTATTATTATTATTATTATTATTTTAAAGTATTGTACTATTATATAAATTCGGTTTTTTTTTTTTTTTAAGAGGAAGGAGGACTCGAATCTACAACCTCAAGATACAAGTGTGAGGGGTTTTAACACTGAACCAACCTCATCTTGTTGCTCCTTATCTTGATCGAGTGATTGTGCGAGCACTCGAGTTATTATTGATGGTCTTTGTTGTTTTTGACTTTTTGTTGGTCGAGAAAATTCTTAGCAGTGGTGGACTAAACAAGCAGAGTTTCGGCCCAATTTTAAACTAATCTATCCTCATATGGACATGGACTGTGTTGTATTTATTATGGATTTTCCATTGAACCAAGGCCCAAAGACTCTTTCAGGAGCCTATTATATTGAGGTACATTAACATAACTCCTCCTCATCTGGGCCTAAATGTAAACTTATTGTTATCAATGTCCTAAACTAACAAAGCTGAACCCCTAATCACGTTACTAATCAAATGGGTTGGATTGCTGTTGTAACTTCTACAGTTGTACCTAATCAATTCCATTTACTCGAAGGTGCATAATATCGTGTATGGATTCTGATCTATTATTTCATGTTTGTTGAACTTCTTAATTATTAAAGGAGTTTGCACCAAAAAAGCCATTGATGGCTTCTGGTAGAGCATGCATGACCTGAGTATTATTTAACTCTGGGATATTATATATTGGGGAACCAACCACTGGTTTCATCATTCATGAACTTGATGATTTTTGCAGATGGTAGGCGAGCTATTTTCTTGCACTTGATGTCATGGAGAGGTACTAATTTTACTAATTTTTAATACCCTGTATACGATTCGTACAATTATTTGATTCTTTTCCAATTCAAATGGACACAAAGTTCTAAAAATTATTTGACATGCAGTCGAAGATGTGGGAGCTAGCTGATATAATCACTAGTATTTCAACTGTATATATATATAACAGCATAACTACTCTCGTTGAATTTAAAAAATTACGTACAATAGTATGTAGATCCCTTTTGTAATTAAAACTATCTGTTAGTGTGTACCAGACTACCAGCTGCTTCATGTTCTTCCCTCTGTCGGCTGTATCTTACTATGTATAAATATGATATGGATCGATTATCGATACATCATTAACTGAATCGAAATTTATGTAAAAGCTGGTTTAGTTATATTTATTTACAAATAGACGATGACAAACTACAAAGACAAAACAAGTTGACGTATTATCTTGAAATTTCGATTAATTATTTATAATTATACATACCCGTCAACTTCAATAATAAAGGCAAGAAGTATAATTTGATCAACAAAAGCATAAAAGATTAGAAGATGGGTCCAAGAAATCTAGTTTTTCGATATGTATATTTTGATTGTCTACAACTACAAGAGAAGTAATGCCAATCTAGTAATTACAAACTGTTAAATCACGTGGCACCGTCCATAGTTCAAAAACTTTACCCAACACAGAGTGACAAGTGTGACACACAAGAAAATTGAAAAGCAGCAGATAGCCAGAGAAAGAGGGACCTTGCTTGCGTGCTTTGGCAGAATACCAGCTGCCATTTATAATGACTATAGACTAGACTAAACGACTAAACGTACATGATTTTTATTTTTTACATTTTATAGTACATTTTCGGTTGAAGATTTTAATATATAAATATTTTTGCCCATTCTCTTTCCCTTCACGACTTCACGTGATTCTCTGAGCTTACAGTGTTCCCGACATCATCTGCTCTTCACTTCTATACATACTTTGTCACCTACTCAAACCCAACTCTCTCACATTACCATCACCGTTTTAATCTTTTCTACCCCTACCAGGGAACAGTACTGTAGTGGACCCGAGTACCCGACCCTATTCAACCAGTTTTGTTATTTTCTTTCAAGGAAAAATAACACACCAGAAGAAAAACAGAGCTCGCTCACTCAGTCACTCTGGTGTTTTCTGTTTTCAAACCATGTTGATTAGGAGAAAATTACTTGTTCAAAATTATTTGTTTTTCCTATTGAATATTTTTCTACTGATATCATCATCACTTGTTTTTGCTGCTCATCATTCTCAAAATGCAGTCAACTTTTCACTACCTTCTGATGCTAAAGCTCTCCTTGCATTCAAATCCAAAGCCGATTTGAGAAACCGCCTTCTGTTTTCGCCAAAAACAAGCTTGTATTTCTGTCAATGGCAAGGTGTGATATGTTACGAGCAGAGAGTGGTGCGTTTGGTTCTTGAAAACTTGGATCTTGGTGGCATTTTCACTCCAAACTCGTTGACTGATCTTGACCAGCTTCGAGTATTGAGTCTACAAAACAACTCGCTCACCGGTCCGGTTCCTGATCTTTCCCGGCTCGTGAATCTCAAAACCCTGTTTCTTGATCACAACTTCTTCACTGGTACTTTCCCTCTCTCAATCTTGTCTCTTCATAGACTAAAAACCATTGATTTATCTTACAACAATCTCACTGGACCTATCCCAAAATGGTTAGCTTCAATAGACCGGTTATACTCTCTCCGTCTTGACGTGAACCGGTTTAATGGTTCGATTCCTCCACTTAACCAGTCGTCTCTTCGAACATTTAACGTTTCCGTTAACAATCTGACTGGTGCAATACCAGTAACACCCATTTTGTCGCGTTTTGGTGTCTCTTCGTTCTTGTTTAATAACCCTGGTTTGTGTGGCGAGATCATACACAAGGAGTGCCACCCAAGTCCGCCGTTTTTCGGCCCAGGTCCGACGAAGGCGGCGCCGCCACCGGTGATTGTTCTTGGTCAAAGTGCGGAAGTGCATGGTGTTGAGTTGACTCAACCGGGTCCAAAGAAGCACAAGAGAATCGCTGTGATAATCGGTTTCTCATCCGGGATCGTAGTTTTAATAGGTTCAATCGTGTGTTTTGCAATGGCTGTGAAAAACAAGAAACATAAAAGCAATAAAGGATCGAAGGCTGTGATCACATCTGATGATGCGGCGGCGGCTGCGCAAGCAGCGGCTATGATTCAATTGGAGCAAGAGAATGAGTTGGAAGAGAAGGTGAAGAGAATGCAAGGGATGCAAGTGGCAAGGAGTGGGAATTTAATATTCTGTGCAGGTGAGGCACACTTGTATACGCTGGATCAGCTGATGAGAGCCTCTGCTGAGTTACTAGGAAAAGGAACCCTGGGGTCCACGTACAAGGCAGTGCTTGATCACCGTCTGATAGTTTGTGTGAAGAGGCTTGATGCTGCTAAATTAGCCGGAACCAGTAAGGAAATGTACGAGCGGCACATGGAATCAGTGGGTGGACTCAGGCATCCAAATCTTGTGCCACTCAGGGCTTACTTCCAGGCCAAGGAAGAGCGGCTTCTCATCTATGATTATCAACCCAATGGCAGTCTCTTCTCGCTCATTCACGGTAAGAATTTTTATTTTTATTTTCCTCAGTTGCTTACTAGTGCTAGACCTGGTTAACTGCTCAGTGAGTCGACTCACGATGAGGAGAGATTAGACTCGGTATCTCTGACATGGGTTCAGAAAAAAAGCCTATTAGATTTGACACGCAAACCGAGGAAATCTAAAGTTGTCCGGTGTATCCATTTGTATCTATCTAAACTTAATTGGAACATAGGGTATGGATCTATTGAAGAGGTTAAAATAAATAAATAAATTTAGACACATTACAATTTGTTAGTTGGACATAGATTGGAACACTATTTTTAAACTATTTCGACACGGATATTCTTAGGTTATATAGCAAGAAAAGAATAATTAAGTAGCTGTCCACGTTCTCATGCGGTGATGGTGCTAGTGCTACTAGCCTACTACTATTTTTGGTGGTATCTACAGCACCGAGAATCTTGCTGCTGAGCTGACTGACTTTGGAAATTGGTCTGATTTTTCCTTCAATTATTTAATCAATCGAGTAAAATGCGTTTGATTTTATTACAATTCACGTTGGATACTGTTGCTTTATATAGAGCGAGTTTAAAGTCACTTTTGAATGTTTGACTAACATTTCGTATAAAGTGAGAAATGTCCAGCCACGTGTCTTGTATCGACTGGTTGATAGTTGAATCGCCGTTGATGGAGCGGTCACTAAGAATCCAACTGGACCCCACCAGTTGTCTCCAAACTGTGTAGATATACCAATCTTACGCGCGCAGATGCAACTCACTTACTTTTTGTTGGGTCCCATTTATAATGTTATTGATTGTTAAATCTAACGAGTAGGGTACAAAATTGCATGGTGCATGTGTGTGCAGGTTCTAGATCAACAAGAGCAAAGCCACTTCATTGGACTTCATGCTTGAAAATAGCAGAAGACGTAGCTCAAGGCCTCTCGTATATCCACCAAGCGTGGAGGCTTGTCCATGGCAATCTCAAGTCCTCTAATGTCCTCCTCGGACCTGATTTCGAGGCCTGTCTTGCCGATTACTGCCTCGCTGCTCTCTCAAATTCACTGCTAGTTGCAGATGATCATGACCCGACCTATAATCTAGCATATAAAGCCCCGGAAATTCGAGATGGAAGTCAGCAATCGACCTCAAAATCCGACGTCTACTCATTCGGAGTGTTGTTGCTAGAACTCTTAACAGGGAAGCCTGCGTCGCAGCATGACCCGGCTTTGGTGCCCGATGAAATGTTGCAATGGGTTAAATCCACCAGAGAAGACGTTGCTGCTGAAGATGATAGATTAGGTATGCTTCTTGAAGTGGCCATGGCTTGTATCTTGACTTCACCTGAACAGAGGCCTACTATGTGGCAAGTGTTGAAGATGTTACAGGAGATTAAAGAGGCTGTATTAATGGAGGATGGTGAATTGGACCCACTTTCTGGGATGTCCTAGTTAATTTGTTCTTGTAATACACCATGCCACCATGGTTAATGCATAGAGAAAAGTTGGTACATATTTCTATAAAGTAGATGGAAACTAATGCAATTTTAAATACTTTTTTTTTCTTTCTTTCCACTTTATTATATTGCTTGGGTTCTTTCCTCGTCAAGTCTCTACATCTTGTTTATTTCCTTTGTTGGGGAAATAACCATAATATATAAGAGAAGGTGTTACTTGCGGTCCTGATAATGGCAATAGGTAATTAAACTTTAAGCATCTGTAATTTTATTTTATTTTATTTTATTTATTAATTTTTTTTTTTTTTTTTACCGATACAAATCTAATATTCTGATAAAAAATTTCATGAACTCCCGAGAAGCTATATAAACCACTCCAAATTTAGTCGTGTCAGTTGAATGAAAAGCACAATATTATTAATTCTTTTTCTACCAAGAATTTAACATGATTTTGATAATATGATTTGCAGTGCCTGGGCAAAGGGTATGGAGGAAGGAGTAAAAAATGTGACAGTCAAAAACAATTTTTTTATGGGGGACTCTATTGCAACCAAAAAAATATCTTCTTATACTTATATTAAAAAATTAAAATTATTAATTTTACTCCTACACCAGTATACCCTTTAAAATACCAAAACTATTATTTAAGTTTTTTTTTTTTTTTTTAGTTAAAATAAATATTTTTTTTTATTTACACCCATTTTTCTCATTACACCCATAGTTTTATATTTTGTAAGAAAAAAATTCAGATCGTGTTGGATATTCTTAATTACTATTATTTTGATTCAACATTATTTTAAACATTTAATTCAACATAAAAAAAATCATAGGATCAAACAATGAAAAAAAAAAAAAAAACATTTTTTAATGGAATTGGAAATGCCTTGTGATTTGTTAGTTACAGAAGTAAGTTCGCTGCAACAAAACCTTCAAGGGAGTGCATTTTTTTTTTTTTTTTAAAAGGCGGGCCTCAGAAATATGAACCAAAAGCATGAACCCATGAACCACAGAAGCTAAACGAGGCCCAATGAGTCCAAACCCGAACTCAAAAAGTGTACTTGAAAAGATGCACAAAGAGAAAAAAAGGAGTGCTGCCAAGCAGAGTTTGCTAGAATCGTCTAGCAATCTAGCTCTAGCAATAACGAAGAGGAAAAAGAGAAATTAATAAATAAATAAATAATTATTTATTAAAAAAAAAAAAAGGGAAGCCATATCTGAGGGTTGAGCTGAGCAGAATGATATAAATTACAGTTGGAAGAAAAAATAAATCGAGATTAACATGACAAATGACATGGACCGTACGGACACCGAGATGATGGAAACCGAGACCGCGACGGCGACGCCGCAGCAGGACCAAGGAGATTCCGTTAGAGAGCTTCTTACATTGGCTCGCCAGCTCATTAATCAAGGCAAGCCTTCTCAGGCTCTGCAAGCTGTAAGTTTTACTTTTTATTTTATTTTTTATGATCCTATCAACCTATTTTTATATATATTTATTTATTTATTTTTGTTTTAAATTGATTACTATGTTGAGTTAGTGATTGTGATGCGCATCAATTTGATTTTTATTTGTGTGAGAAATGATTGCGCAATTGAGTTAAATCCTTTAAATTGATCAGACCTAGTTCAGGTGTATTGGATTTCTATACGGACTTGGCAAACAATATCAATTTTGATGGTGGAGTTAGTTTCTTTGATAAATTTCCCTTCTATTGGATAGAAATCACAGTAATTATTTTTTGTTAGCATCATCCTTCTGTGTTTACGCTTTCAAAGGATCGATATATTTTTCGTAGTACTTATTGTATGGATATCATGTATACCTTGAAAATGTACCCCTTATTTATGTTGTTTTTGTATATTTTGATGATATATATTTGAAGTTACAATGGTAGTGAACTCTCCTCAAAGAGGAGTTTTGGCAATTATCTCCCTGCGGAATCCCGATATTTGTTGCTTATCTAATGCTTGAAACAGGTGGTGACGGCAATGAGAAGCAAAGGTGGGGAGGAAGCTGTATTTCAATCTCTGCACCGTGCTCGTGAACTGTACATAAGTAGACTTCAAGAAAACACTGGTGTTGATCAGCTGGCTGCTTTATTTGCTGAGTGTGCGATTGCTGAAGCTCAGCCTTTGAATGTTGAGCCAGCATCATGTAACATTGGCAACTCATCAACTGCACTGGATGCTGATGGAACTTCTATACTTGCGGAAAGTGGGAGGACACAGATTGTGTTGGACGCTTTCTCGGATGGGAGCAGCTTTATCTGCTTACAGTGTGGGGGTCTTGTTAGTAACCATCGCAAAGATGAGCACTATACGTACTGGTGTTGCAATCTCTGATGCGCAGGTAAAAAAGTAATGAATATTTGCTCTTACTTGACGGGGTGCACCTCCAAGTACACAATTATATCATGCTGTTGTCCTACTTGTATTGCGATTGACTGCATATTTGCTTTTCATCTGAGCATACACTATGGTCAGATATGCTGGTCACTGGCCGGAAAACCTCTAATTCCCCGATCTAGGAATTAGAGGTCTTGTATCTATCTATATGAAGGAGAGTGGATAGTACCATTTAAGAGTATCTTCCAATCTTGTACTCTTTCAGTGATTAAATCAACATAATAGAAGACTGCGAGTAATATCTGATCAAGCGAATGGTGATGTAACCATACTAGTGTATAGATATAATTGTACCAAATGATTGTGGGAGTAATGCTTTGATTTCTGGTTGTGTTTCTTTTCCTCTTTTGCCTTTTATTGCATTCACAAGTTCTTCAGTTTTCTAGTGGATATTGATTGTCACCTAAAGAGTATGAGTTCCTAAATTGATTATGTTCTGCACTTGTTAGTTTAGTTGGAGATCTTTTATAGTTTTGTAGGACATCTTAAGATCAAATTGGTTGTATTTGTCATAAATTTAATTTGAAAGATGAAAGAAATTTATTTTGAAAATGTTTAGATTAGTGCATCTGGTAGAGAACTCGGTTCGTATCAGAATGATTAATGAAGTCGAATGTCGTGTAGACTAGATTCTTTTTTTTTTTCTTTTTTATTTAATACTCAAAAATCTCTTGATCTTTCTTTGTACCGAACTTTAAAATAGAGATATAAAATATTATCAATGTTAAGAAAGAAAAAGTAAAGAAAAATTTGTGGATCTACCTCCACTTACATCTCAATCAAGGTCAATAATATGACAATTAGACCCGCATTATATGCGAAAAGTTAGATAAATCATTATTAATACGTTACATCATTGATTTTTGATGTATGTGGAATATCAATTATTAATTGAGATACAAGTAAATACAAAAGACAAGATATCTAACTTTATTGATCTAGCGCTCGATAAACACCCAAGTACCCAACTATTCTAAAAGGATATTTAAGCTTATCAATGAGAAAAGAAAAAAAAAAATCAGCGTTTATATTAAGCATCGCAATTCACGTAAATGGAAAATTATGAAATTTGACGGTGGGTGAACTGTAACTACGAGAATGATGTGTTAGTTTAATTTATTTGCTACACCATTTGAATAATTGAATAAAATTTGAGTAATATTTAAAATTTAAGTAATAATTGAATAATAATTTGAGTAAAATTTGAGTAATAATTGAGTAATATTTGAGTAATATTTATTTGCTACATCATTTGAAAAAATTCACTAAAAGAATTTTCTTTTTCTGTTATGTAATAGTAGTTGCTAACTACAGAGTTCAATCCGTTTAACAAAATCAATATTGTGCTTACACACAATAACACCAAAACATATTAGACAGGAAAACTATTACACGGGGGAAAAAAACCGAAACAAAAATGCAAATATAACACTGGACCTTTGATACAAATTTATGTGACTTGGTGGGGGTAATTTGTTCCTTTTGATTTGTTGTTATTGACAAAATGTACCAAATATTAGAAACAGCAAGTGAGAATACTCTTTCACCAATGCAACACACTCGAGTCATCGCAGTCTCTGGTATCTCCTTGTAAGTATCTGGGTGAACCATCGGCAGCAACAACACTACTATACAGGATGCTCCGAATGTTTAATAATCACAGCTATAATTTCCACGATTACAGACCTAAGTTTTCCAGAATCAACTTATCCAAAACAGCTATAAGCAGAGCTCCTTGAAAACAATTCACACTGCATCTGTTCAGAAAAATAAAAATGAATAAACTTCAATTATGTGCAGTGAGATATGGCATCGCTACAACATTGCAAGTTTGTTACGAAGCAAGAAAGTCAATTTAGCCACCCAAGTAGAACATTGGTGCCTTGGTGGTATCAATTTTCATTGTCTAGGGGATTTTTAGTTCATGTACAGATGTACTAGAGAGCTAACACCAAAATTGTTGGAAATTGTTCTTCCAAAAGTCTGATTAGTTTTCATATGAATGAAGAGATTTGCATATAGCCATCATATTTGCAATTGAATCTGAGATATCACATTATGAAAGCTCATAATTATAGCCAGATGCCTTATAGATATAAATATGAGAAACTATTTGATGATCAACAGAAAAATGGAAAACTACACGGCATCAAACAATGCAATCTAAAATGTTGTATACTGAGGATATAATTGTAGAAAAGATTACCTTGAATCCGTCCTAGGCTCTTTCCTTTGCCATGGGTTGGGATCATACTTATTGGTCAGAGATTAGTATAGGGCAATGATAAGCTTGTGAACAAGACCATAGAGCATCACACCACACGTTGTAGGGACTGTAAACGAGGCTTTGACCTCACAATCGTTTCATCACTCTGCCTGATCCATTCTGAGAGTCTCCATGGCTTCTGCCACTTCCATTTAAATTGCACAAGCCACTGGTGGTGACTTCTTTTCCACCTCCATAGCTTCCCACCTTGTCCTACAGCTGCCAATTTTTTCATTGACAACTGCCCTAGTGGTACCATCTGCTCTAACAGAAAACTTGTCAATCTCAGCCAAAGTGGAAAGGCAGGTCATAATTCAATAATTTAAGGATGAAAAAGAATATTAACCTTCCGATTTTGATTTACAAAAGCTGCTGACTCCTTTACTGAGCCGTTAACAATGCCTGGTGTATATTTCAGCTGTTTCTGTGCTGGCACAGGTATTGGAGATGGGGGACCACTCATATCGTCGGCAAAGTGTTTTAGCGAATTGGGCGGGTTCCCCTGTTCATGGCCAGCCTGAATAATTAGGTGTAGTAGTAACAACAATTACAATGACAAAACTAAAAAAGTGATCCACACACGTACGTCCAACATTAAAATTTAAAACACCCTCAATAGCTTTGTAAACATGTAGAAAGGACCACAGGAATTTGCTGGAATCATCACAGATTTCTCCTTCAATTAGGATTACAATTTATACGCATTTCCTCAGGAAATGCAGGGTAAAATTTGCTACACCTGGCCAAGGATGAGTAGCATTAGGGTTTCTTAAGCAAGATACACTACTTTGCGGGTACTTACTAGTTACTACCTTTTTGGCTGAATACCTTTTTGTGGATTATCAGGAAAAAGTCATTCTTCTTGAGGTCTCTAATTTAAACAAAGTACATTAAAGCCTTGTCCAAGACAAAATGACTTTTACATCAGAGACATTGACCAAAGATAAGTAAAGAGTAAATTTAGAGGACCAGAAAGTCACTTGACCAACAGTTTTCATTTTACCTTCAGGGTTTTATATGTATAGGTCCAAATCAGGATATAACTTCATTTGTATGCTATCTTCTAAATGGAATGTTAAGTTACCACTAAATGAAAAAGCTAGAGCTTGTATAGGTCCAGGTAAAAATATTAAGTTCTAACACAGTCCATACATGTAAGACCAATGGGCTTGCTATGTGGACTAAACCCAAAATACAAATTTAGATATACAAATTCAGACTCGAACCTACGATTTTATGCTAAAACTGCCTCTGATGCTATGTTAAGTTGCCACAAAACCAAAAAAAATTTGAGCTTGCAGTTAAGGAATTTCCATAATTTTGGCATTTTTTATGTTTATGAGAAGTGATATATAGCCTTGCAACCCAAAAGACTAGCCTATTAGGTTGTGGCATCCATTAGTATATATACCCTTCTCTTGCTTTTTATGTTTTCAAAGTGGGATTCATTCCCATTATTTCTAACATCTTATGTGGGCTCTCTAACAATATGCACATGATCAAAGCTCAAATTACAGAAATCTCACCGAAGCTGCTGTAGCCAGTGCAATTGCAACAGCCTGCTCTCTCAATTTTAGCTCTTTCTCTACTTCCATTCTTCGTATCTCACTCTGTCGGAACATACCTACAAGTTCTTTTAGTTGCTCTTTCATTTCCTTGATTTCTAATTCTTTCTCCCACAATTGGCACCTGTTACAAACATGCAAACAGCTATTTGGAATTTTGACAGGGTAAAAGAATTTTGTTTAACCATAGAACTCAAATGACAATAAACACTGGCTGTTTGAAAAATTTATGGTACAAGCAGATGAAAAATATAATCAAGTTGACAGGATTAATTCATTTGAGTAATATGCATAGCATAAACAATTTGTGCTTCTATGATATATATATTGAATCAACCTGGAGTAAATATTTTTATAGGTAGAATTAAATATGTTCATTTATATATTGATTTGTTGTTGGCTGTTGACTCAAGCAGAATTTTTACTTTCAGATCTTCAACAAAGAGAAAACAGGTTATAGGATAGATATTAACAAGGGGAGAAAGACAGGAAAGATGATGATGAAAAGCATAACAATGGGGTACTGCTCCAGCAAAAACTGTATAGAAGAAGCAAATCATTCCCCAGTCCTGCTCCAAAAGTTTTCAAGTGAAGTTTTTAATATTTAGAGGGAATAACTAGATATATTATAGGAATCACTGCTTATTTCTTGTGTGGTACCTAAATCCTAGCTCTGTGTTAATATTGGTGATTTTTCTGTTTTCTGATGAAGACACTACAGAGTAAACCTTCTTTTAATTTTCTTTATTTCCCATTTTCTGTAGGTTACCTTCCCCACTTAACATATCATTTTACTAGATTTTACCATTTAAGTTCCACGCCTTCATGAATTTTTCGTTTATTTTGAGCAATGTTACATATCATATATTAGACGACTGAATGAATTTTCCAAACAGGAAAAAGATGAGATAATTTAGGTCATCAATAGGTCACAGAAAGAACCTTGAATCTGCAAGAGAATTGAACATGTATTGAAGCAAGTTCTTTGCATCTCCCATTGAACGCAACTGATTCCAACGTCCACGGTTCGTGAAGGCGCGCTCCCGTTCTTCTGCCTCGGAAAGTTGTGAAGCCATTGATACAAGTGAATTAGATGAAATACTCAGCATGTTCTCAAGTGAAGATATTCTGGCCATTCTAGCATTCGGTGACATGGAGGATGCTCTGGATAAGAAGTAATGAAGTATTAAGACTTTGTGTTATTTTTCATCGATCCGAGACCATAAAAGGGGACTAAGTTGACTGTAATTTAAATGAATTATTTTCACAACTTATACCTAGCAAACCCATTCTTTCCCCTTGGAGGACTAAGTCCCTTCGAAGCAAACTCATCCACTTGCTTCAGCATTGCCAATTCTTCAGCCAGCGCAGCACGCCTACAGATTGTGCAGTAATAAGTAGAAGGACCAGGAGAAAGATTTATCTTACTAAATTACTACATAAATATGAATTAAAAACGTACACTTGGCTCTGCTTCTCATATTCAAAACGAACTTCGTGCACATTCACCATGACTTCTAGCTCATTATCAAGCCAACGCTGTAAGGATTTCTCATTGCTCTACAGATACAAAATAAGTTAAAATCAATTTAAGACTTAAATTGAGAAAAAGAAAAAAGAAGAAAAAAATTCATCCTTTGAAGAAGAAGAGATCATCATTACCTGCCCATTAATTCCATTTCCGTTTGTAATAGCTGGAAGATGGCACACAATTAGCAAATTGGAGTACAAAAAACGAATTGGCCATGGACTAAAATCCCATGTTTTTGGTAAATAGTCGACTCTCCACCACAGTAACCATTAACTGAGTACATGTGATGAAGAGTAATCTTGAATATTCTAAGCCTTAAATAAAAGGAGCAACAGGTTTACTGAAGACGTAGGCTTTCCTAATCAGCAGCCTAAAAGATGATTTTACTCAAAACTAATAAATTTACCTGAGCTGTCACGGGCAGAAGATTTGCGGGCTTCTAGCAACTCCTTCAGCCTCTTGGTGGCCATTGCAGCCTCTTCTGTCTTTCTCTGAAGAACCTGAAAGAAAGAAATTTGTTCAAAACTTGAGATATATGGATTTTCTTTTAAATGTATTTAGTGAAACAGATCAATTAAATATGCAAGCAGGAGAGATGTGCTCACCATTTTTTGGCGTTGATTCAAAGCTTGCAACTTATGCCTTTCATACTCATTTCTCCTTCCTTCCTTCCGTAACTGCTTTCATCAATTTGTAATTAGCATAATTATAGAACAGGATCCAAGTATATGCCATCAAGTTTATGGCAAAATTATTAAGCATACTCAACTAGAACTTATATGTTTATACATATAATTAACATAATCATTTTCACTTGTGTGACAACATATTCAAGTATCTAAAATATGATTAAGCTATTATTCCTGATTTAACCACCCTAACTATGCTCCTCTAATAAAGATGAAAAGTAAATATAAAATATAAATTTTACAGCTAGTGGATTTCACAATTAATCATTATGTGAAGTTAATATGGGGGGGATCCTAATCTGCATGAGCAATTGCATAATTGAGGAACTCAGAATATTTAGTCAGGCTTATAATTATCCCGTGGCTTGTCATTAGGGTGTTTAAAGAGAAATGTCAAAGGAATAAATTGGCAACTGTGATATGATATGCAAAGATAAAGAATAACTTTAGTTGATCATGAACTCAACTACCAAAAGTTGAAATTTGTTACAATTGTCAGAAAGACTAAAGATACACCCCACAAAATTATAACTAGTGACAGAGTTGTATATAAATAAATAAGATCGTGTTTGTGTCAAAAGACAAACCAATATACAATTCTTATTATTCCTACTCCATTTAATTACCTTTTTAACTGAAATCCAAAAGGACATTTAACCTAATGGCAAGAGCTTAAGAGCTGATGCTGTCTTGCATGTTTTCCAAATTATTTATTTTCAAAGGGAAGAAGTAATGCACCTGCAAGAGTTCCTTCTCTCGTGAGGCTTTCCACTGTCGAAATTGTTCTGCCTCTTGTTTTATCTTATGCTGCAATTGAACCTGCGTAGAAAGAGAAAGAATGAAAATTTAGCTACACGTGGAGAATGTAAACAAAAACAGATATTAAAGAACAAATCGAGATTTAACCTTCTGTGCCTTTATAAATTGAATTTCATCTTGCAGACGCTTTGCTGCTTCATCACTCTTTTGTTTCTGCTTTAAAAGTTGAACCTGGTTCTCTTGTTTTTTCTTGAGATCCAGAATCTGGTGAGCATTAATTATGAAGATAGTTTACTACTTGAATAAAGTTGTGTTTTTTAATCCAAAGCAAACAGAAGTTTGGCTAAAGCCTATTATTACCTGTGCTTCAAGGGATTTCAATTTCTGGGTGTGGATATCTTGCACTTTTTGTGCTTGCCCGTCAGAATTAGCAGCAAGATTCTCAACTTCAGTCAACAAATGATCCCTTTCTTGCTGCAGTAATTAAACAGAAGCACAAATGAAACATGGGTTATTTCAGGTAGTAAGACTTAAAAAAATCAAGAAACTTCTTTTTACCTGCACTGTCCGTTTTTCATCTTCCAATTCTGTGATTTTCTTTCCAAAATGTTGCTTTAGTGCCGCAGTGTCATACCCTCCAAAAAGTTTCATCTCTGACTGCTCAACCATCAAATATGATTGTACACAAAGAATAAGTTACCAAAAATGCTGAGAGTATATATTGTTGATAATATATAGATATATTTGTTAAAAGAGTCACGGCATTCCATTAAATAGAAACTGCAGGGGACAAATTTTATCATCCTTAAGCAATATGAAAACAAATGTTTAGAGAACATGAACTTACAATTGACAATGAAATAATAATAAAAATTCTGCTATACTGAAAATATACCTCTTTCTCCTCTAAACGCCTATTTAACTCATGTAACTCTTTATCCATTGAATTCTGCAAAAGTGTGTGCTCCCACTCTTTTGCTACTTCTTCATCAATTTCCCTGGAATCACCTGCTTATAATTTTGGGAATTGTAACTGAATGAAACTTGAATTTTTACAGCATCTAGTTTTTGTTTACATGCCTGTGTGTATGAGAGAGGGGAAAAAATACTAAAAGTACAAGAGAGAATTGTACTCACACCCCGAGGTTTTCCCTGAGGTTTTCCCTAAATGTACCCAGATGAGTAAAGATGGTTTTTCTACACTTAACAAACATACAGTACCTAGAACCCCTGGACTTAACACACATACAGTAACAACTGACAGGGTAAGGGTATTATAGTCTTTTGAATCATTTCCTAATAAAATAAAAAATAAAAAATAAATAATAAATAAATAAAAGGGAAAAAGAAATGGAAGAAGAGGTTAGCAAGCTGCTCTTCCCTCCGCCTCTCATGGAGTTTGCGCCTCTGGTAACGGAAATCCACGGCAGAAAGCGGCCTCTTAACTGGTCTTCTTTGCCGATCTAAATGTAAATGGGTTTGTGGTTGTTCAATGTGTTTTGGTGGGTTAGATGTGTTTGAAGTGTTAGGATATTCAATCTCTTTTCTCTTTCAATTTCTTCTCCTTTCAATTTCAATGTTTTGATTTGGGTTGTGGTGATGGTTTTTGGTTGATTTCTGGTGTGAGATTTGGTTCCGGTTGGTGGTCAAGCTTTGATGATTTAATATTAGTTTAATTTTGTTGGTGATGTTGGCTGGTTTGGCAATAGTGCTGTTTTAGCTGATGGTGGTGGACTGGTGCCTATGATTTGATTTGGTCATTTCGAACTTACTTCTTTGCGTTAGGACCAGAAACAGAGTGTGGCTAACACAGTGGAGGAGGTTGCGCCTCCGGTAACGGAAATCCATGGGAGGGGGTTTAGGTTTGGGCTTGGCCGAGAGTGGGGTCATAGTGTGGCCAAGGCAGTGGAGGAACCTCAAAAATTGCTTGAATGTAGAGGGTTCTCTTTCATTCTATGTTTTTCTTCTTAGGTTGTTGATTAGAGTTGAAGAATTGATGTTGAATATAATTTTCTCACTATTGTTGTAGAGTGATGCTAGGTTTGTTTTTAAAATTTTACAAAATTAGGCTTGAAGAAGAAGAATGAACAGATATTTAAAAATAAAATAAAAAAACAGTTTAGGATTAGTTTTATCCATTTTTGCAGTAGATTGTGAAGACTTTATCTGTTGAACAGATAAATTTACGAGATAATAGAAAGGTTTTTTCTTTCCCTTTCTTCCTTTTATTTTCCTTCATCTTTTTATTTTATTATTATTACAGTTTTGAGAATTAATTTAATCATTTCTTTTATTATTTTATTCACAAACACAAGGGCATTTTTGACTTTTTCTTAGTAAGGATGGGTCCAAATTAACGGAGACACCGGCATCCTTTAAGTACAAGGGGGTAACTGTGGATAACCATGTTAACTCATCTAGGTGCCATTATACCAAACCACAGGGGATGTGAATGCATTTCTCCCATACTAGAAAGCTAACGACATATGTGCGGCAACCTAATATTAGAAAGTTAATGACATATGCAGCAACATGAAATAAATTTCATACCCATTTATACTAATGAATTAAGTATTATCTTGTTTTGAAATCAAACAAGTGTTGTACCTGTTATAGTTTCACCCATTTGATAATCAATTGGCACAATACTGTTCAAGCTCCTTTTAAGTCCATCACTTTTCACAGGACATGGACTACCATCCTGAAAGACAAAAGTGTTGAATTCACATAAGTAGTGACCAACAAATCAAACCTATCTCTAATGTTTAATGAAAGGAGAGAGATTAGAAAAGTCCTAAGAAAAGGACAGATATTATCTCATACTTGAGCATCTGTTTCACGCTGGTCCACAATTGTACATCTGCTGCGGTATTCATGAAGCTCTCGGCAAAGATCTTCATTAGCAGCTTCAAGCCAAACTATCCGTTCCTTAAGAACCTATTCAAATAGTAATGACATAAACCTAAGTAGCTCAAAAAAAAAAAAAAAATCATGGAAACCTGCATAATTAATCTGGCGTAATTTGTCTCCAAGAAAAGATAAAATGAAACTAATAAGAATATTTTAGTGATAAACAAAAAATCAGATACAGTTCATTCCCAAATACCTGTACTTCATCAGATGAAGTTCCTCCACCACGAGCACATAGTTCTGCCTGCAAATGCTCTAGTTGTTGACGCATTTTTAGCATCTCACTGGACATAGGATCTCTGTTGACCTATTGAAGACAAAATTCGAAATTGAAAATGCATAAACTATACCTCCATGAAGCAAGCATATGAATGGGAAAACATTGAAATAAAGAAGAATTTTCTGAAAAACTTACAACAGGTTTATTTTGAATATTTCGAGCACGGTTTGCATATTTGAGAGTGTTGAGTGTTTCCTCAACATTAATATCAGCAGGACTAATGCAGGCTGTAGAAGGTAAAATTTTGATAATTTCAAAAACAAAATAAAAGCGCAAAAGAAAAATTGAGCAAGTATCAAATTCCAGGGAAAGAAAAGTTACCTATCATAACAGTTCTGCTATTACCACCCAGTGAATCCTGCCAAAGTTCATGAACTTAGCCCAAACATAAATATATTAAAAGATGAAACTATTTAGATAATAACCGAAAACGGTGAAAGATAAATTTTCTAACACTATTAAACACTTCCTAGTGAATCACACATCAACTGTTCATGGTTATGATCAATTAAAACTATTCTTATATCAAATCCTACAACCAACCTTACTTTAAGATGAAAAGGAACTTGAAAGCGTTCAATATGTCAAATACTCACATAAGTATTATAACAGCTTGGAAAAACTAATAAGATAGGCTTCCTCAAGTGTCGTTCCCCCATGAGGTCAAAATGAATCTAATAAGGTGAGAGAATGCAAGGTGTATATCCTAGTTCAATATCACTTTTGCTAGTAATCTGAAGGCGACTAATTTCCCCCCTACCCATGACCTTAACAAAAATCTATTAGTTGGGATAACTCAACGCTTATTACAGAAGTGACCAACTCCCCCACCAAGGCCTTTAGGACCTTATGTCTTCTTGAATGTCCACTGCACAATACTATCAAATATTGAGCTGGCTCTAATACAAAATGTAACCGTCCAAACCCACCAAGTATTGTGCTTTAGCTCCAAGCAAGCATTCTTAACTCACAATTTTGCTTCAGGTCATGGGCTACGTGCAAACATTCACTAGCGATTCCAAAGCTTATGTCTTACTCCAGGATCAAAGCTTATGTATCTATGTAAACATATGTATCTATGCAACTGAGAGAACCAAGGCTTATGTCTTACTCAAGGATCACATTCGCTAGCGATGTGAGATGTAAAATGTTTATATGTCTTTTTAATGAATTTCTGAAATGAATATACATCTCATTTCAAAACCTAGTATTACCACAGTAAAGTGGCAGGCCTGATTCCAAAGCCACTTTAGATTTTTTGGATGGAAATTTCTATCAATAGTTTAATTCCTTCCTTGCCACTTTACTGCATAATAATAAACAACAAGAAGTGATCACTTAAAAAACTCTTCAAAAATATCATACCTGCAAAAGCCGGGTAAGTTTACTGTCACGATAAGGAACATGTAAGCCTTCTTTTCGCTTCTTTTCATCACCAAGTGCACTGATGACATTACCAAGTGCAAGAAGGCCCCTGTTGATGTGAACTCCTATTTCAAAAATGAAGATGCTCAGTTAATTATGTTTTGACCAAAAAAGCACATTAAGATTCGACAAGTGATCAACATATCCACCAACCTTCCTTGAAACGCAAACCATCAGAACCAGTTCTTTTAGCCCTCTCTGATCCAGCAAGATCAACTAAATGCAACTTGGCACATAGATATTCTTCATTCATACTCTCATTAGGACTGCTATCACCCACAAAAACTGGATTGAGCTTACGCATTTGCTCTAAGGTGATGGTGAAGATCGCATGTGAACGACTATAAGAACACATACCAGAAAATGGCACATATTAATGAAAGGTGTGATAATTACTGCAAAATTGCAGTAAGTATTCAGGAAAATGCTGTGTTTCCAACCCTAGAAAAGGTTTATAAATAGGAAAAAGATTTAGTCGTTAGAAATCTATTTATGATTTCAGTATATCCAATAGTAAAACTGAACTCAAGTTTTTATTTGAGAGTGGGATAACTAATTAATATTGTATTGGAATTTATAATGAGATCCATAAACTAATGCAAAACCAGGTTTGCTGAATGGAATTTAAAATTATAAAGGACTTCTCCTTACAATAGAAAATATAGTTAAATACCATCTATTTGTAATGTAAGAGAAATGAAATTAACTAAAAAGAATATAATTAATTAAGAAAAGAGAAGAAAGATGTAAAATTAACCTTGATTGATTGTTCATGTTTGTACTCCCTGTAGCCCTGCTTGATGATCCTTGTTCTAGGCAAGCAGCCATTTCTTTTAGTGAACTAACACCGACTTCAGTAGATCCAGCCAATGTAATAACACCATTTGATGATTCACGGATTTGTATTGGCGGTTTCCCAGCGACTGTTACTTTTCCTGTGTGCCCATTGGCAGTATCTGATTTGTTCAAACAAGTATGATCCAGCAAATCTCGTACTTCTTCTTTAAGAATCTTTTACATAGCAGGTTTTTTAGTTAGGTATTTACCACAAGAAGGCAAAACATCTAGCCATGCATAATATTGTTAAGAAAATATCAATAGATAAACTG
This sequence comes from Acer campestre, assembly GCA_954870605.1. NCBI lineage: Eukaryota > Viridiplantae > Streptophyta > Magnoliopsida > Sapindales > Sapindaceae > Acer > Acer campestre. Next base: position 27,697,702 of record OX940810.1, read on the forward strand.
TCCAAATAATAGCTTTGATATTACATTAATCCAACGAAAACTTAAATCAACACAATCTAAGTTCAATTTGGTAAAAAAGTATGCTATTAACTATAATATGTTTGCAACAGCACATTAGTTATATGATGAATTGATGAATATATTATAGAAAACAAGAAACAGCTATATTGCAACAGAGGAAAAAACAATTCTGAAGCAAAAAGTATTTTCGGGGACACATACACCTAGATCAATGGTGAATGATAACAGACACTGCTGATCTCATATGATTTATAAATAATAAATAATCGACAAATATATTTGCACCAGTAGCAAAATTTTATCTAATCTTGCTTGAATCACAATGAGGATGATAAATTGTTGCTCTATCTATGACATGGAATTTTTTATTTTATTTTTTTCATGCTATAAACATGGAAAATTTAGATATCTTCTATGCAATCCATATCTAAGCTGTACAACTGATTTTTGTACTGAAATTGATCATTTAGGAGAGCAGCATATAGCTTAAATAAGTACATAGAGATAGTACCATAAAGTGTGACTGATGGCTTATCTTACAAATTATTTCACACAAAGAAGAAGAAGAAGAAGAAGAAGAAGAAGAAGAAGAAGAAGAAGAAATGGTTCAACAAACCTCAATGAAAGACACGTGCAATTGGAATTCTGTTTGGTTCTTTAAATTTTCAATTTTTCTGAATAAAACATTCATAACTTGAGGAATTATTCCCGTTTGCAATCCATCTTTGAAGCCAGTACCCATTGTATATGTTTTCCCAGATCCTGTCTGCAAAATATTGGAATGTCAACTGCAAGAATGGCAATCAAACAATGCATACATGAGTTTTGCTCCACTTGAGCAGTTTTCGTGGGATATGATTTTTACCTGACCATAAGCAAGAACAGTAGCATTATATCCTTGGAATAGACCATCAACAAGTGGAGCAATACATTCTTCAAACATGGCAGTTGAAGGTGAGCCTGTGCTCCCATATACATGATCAAAAGTAAAGGAATGCGCCCCAATTTGTACCTGTAGCATAGTTAAAACCGATGTCACTCAAAAGATTCTCATTTCAAACACACAGTGCACACATGCGTGCATACAGACCACAGAGCTTAGCAACTTATTGACAGGCAGTGCTAAAATTTATTCTATTAGCATGTATATTATACACCCTATTAACATCATTAAATATTTGTGTGAATCATTTCAGGCCATGAACTGGGACACTGCACAGTACCTAATCCAATCTATTAAGCCAGCATGTGAAAGCAAAAAGTACTTCAAAAAAAATTGAATCATTTTATTTGAACTTATATGCCAAATAAAGACTGCAAATGCAAAGACAAGGAAAATACTCCAGACAAATGAAACACTAATGTGGTATATTTTGACTTCTGAAACACACTCCTCCCCTACCAAACCAAAAAAGAGAATAAAATGCTTATAATTCCAAACTGGCTGGAAGCTTTGTGATCTTAAAAGAAAATACAAAATTGCATATGTAATCCAAACAAGATATTAACTGTGAATATGAAAGCCAAAGTAAACAGACTAGACTAGAGTCCAGATAGCAACAAGAATTTGCCGTTACTTTTCTACTTTTTATTTTTTATTTTTTTTTATAACATATTCTGAAATTTTACTTAGGACCACTTTGGCTGTTTGGCACTAAGCTAAACACACAAATCTGTTCACAAGCATAATTTTTACCAATAAATTCAAGCTAAGGCTCTGACTTTTTGAACCTTTTATTTACAAAAACAAACAAAGACTGTTGATTGAAGAATTCCTCAATTGGAATCATGACAGTTACTGAATTACCAAAACGAATATTCAGAAAATTAGCAAATATCACCTAATTCTCTATAATCACAGCAGACAATTATGAAACTATTCCAATTAAGGAAATGAAAAGTGATGCCTAAATTAATTTCTTATCCGATATCAGATTTTTGTGAAACAAACACTCTTCCTCCAAGTCAAACATGCAAGAGCTTAAGATTTCTCAGCATCCTAAGATCTAGATCTTCATAGATTCACCAATCAACAACTCTCGTCACCTAAAAGTAAAGCCAAACACTAGAAGAACTATCCACTGACCAGTCACTAGAGACTGAACCAGCCACCATGAAACTTGTCACACGAAATTCACACAGACACTGAACTGTCACGATTCACATTCTTACTGTGCGCATACCTGAGGCTTCCCTGCAACGACAGTGACGCAATCTTTACAACCCTGTGCACGCTCATCGCCGATGAGCGGCCTTACGTGTACTGCAACCTTCACGCAGCAGTCCTCTGCGCCACCGCCAGCTTCCATATGAAGCAACTCAAAGATGAAAAAAATTTGTTAAAAACTCACTATTTTCTGAGAGACGGTAAGAAAACAGAATTAAGAATGAGCGTAATCTAATGCGGTGTCTGGAAATATCAATATTCTTTTCCTTGGCTATAAACCGCTCTCATTGTCTGCGAATTTGGAGAATTGTAGACAGAGAAAGTGATACAACAACAAACAAACACAACGGGAGCAAAATAGAAGCTGTGAGTCAAGTTTCAGAAAATGCGTTCTAGACAGAGAGAGAGAGAGAGAGAGAGAGAGAGAGAATGTGTGAGAGAGAGTGTTAAAAATAAAAAAAAGAAGAAAAGTGTAGAGATTTTAGAGAGAGGGAGAGAGGGGTAGTTGGGGGAATTTAACGGCTGAATAGCAAGTATGCAAAACAGTTACCTGCAAGGACAACAACCACTATCATTTTCCTTAGGCTTCACTGCACTACAAAGGCACAAACAAACTTAGACGTTTGTGTGTGTCAAAATAAACTTTCACCACACTCTTTCCCATTCTGCCCTTCTCCTTACACAACGGCTTTATTTTTTTTAATATTTTTTTGTTCTTTCTTTAATGTTTTTCCTAAATTTATCACTTGTAGCTTTGTAGGATCGATTATATGTTAAAGATTCGGTAAAATCAACCACGCTAAATATGATCTGAAACATAAACCTTGAATCGTTATAATAAAAATGAAAGCACAACCATTTTACTAATGGTGGATATACGGTTTCTTCACGAAAATTATGAATTTATTTTCTATTTTATTTTGTTTCGGGTGTGGATGCTAGCTATAAACCTATAATAAGTGCTAAAAGACCCCGTAATCACGTATTATGATGTTTATACGTCATGATTGTCTCCGGAATATAGTTGAAAAAAGAGAGATGGCACAGCACACAAGCCACGTGATATCGAATCATATGCGATTTCTGGAGACAAGTTTTTTATGCACGAGGTGGAGGATTCATTCTTACAAGTTCCATGTACAACCTATACCTACCAAACTTCTTCCCTTTTTTTTTTTTCATTCTTTTTTTTTTTTCATTTTTTTTTTTTCATGTGCTGTGCATATACGGTGGTACTTTTAGTTTTATGTTCAACATAAACTAGGATTTGTTTAATAATTGAAAAAGTAATCCATCTTTACATTATTTAATTAATTTTACTAAGGAAAACTAATTTACAGACCAATCATGATCAATTCTTGGAATTGGTCATGGTAATTAATGTACAGTTATATACCCATGTGAATTTGTATCTATAAATAAGCAAACATAAACATAAATCAACATTAAACTTTCATTACCTACTTTTCTATATATTTATTTTAATAATTATTATAATCTGTTTTCTAATAATGAATATTAATTTCCAAGGGTCCATTGCCTTGTTGACTTCTTGTTAGAGATTTTAAATTGAAACTTTATTATCAGGTTCAAACCCTATTATTATAAATATATGTTCACTTTTACTCATTAAACCGTAATAAAAAATAAATAATGAATATTAATTTTCTTCGTATTGATATAATGTATTAGCCTAAGAAACAAAAAAATATATATTATTATTATTTTATTTTTTTGTAAAAATAAAAAAAAATAAAAATGGAAAGTGACGGGGAGGTGGTGGTAGAGGAAGGGAAGTAAAAGAGAGACCCACAAAAATAGACATAGCCAGCTGGTGGTCTCCCATCCTCACATGGGGCTTTTTAGTGTCTATAACTGGGTAGGCCCCACTTTTAACTCGGTCAGACACTCAGACTCAAGCAAGGTGGTCCATATTTTACTGATTTTGTGGCAGTTCATAAATTCATCTTTGGTATTTTGCAACTTTAAGGATCATCCAATACTGTGATGCCAACACACCTCATCATCTCTTGTTGATACATTAATCATGACCTTCCATTTTATTTTCTTATATATATATATATATAATCCCCTTGATCTTTTTAATGATCATTAAGGCCTTTTACACACCTTTAAATCTTTTTCTTTGTGGTTTGTGTTCCTTTGGCCTTTGATTAGATTAAACACACTAACTCATTAGCACCAATCCAAATTAAGTTTCTTGAAATAATTCCATTCTTTTTCATATTTGTTGGATTGGGAAATTGTTAAAATCACTCGTAAGAGATACACTCGTTCATTCTAGAGTGTGACGAGTGCTTTTGTATTTTTAATTTATTACGAACAAAAAACTTTTTCATTTAACTAGAAAAAATGCAATTCAAATGGGCACGGTCAATGTTTCAAGAATATTGTACCCAAAATACTAACCTCATTAATGGGAGTATAGAATGGTGGCTTTTTTCTTTTACTTTTTATATTTATCTCATAAATTGGATCACGTACTACACTCCTATTGATAGGGTCAGCATTTTGGGTACAAAGAGTTATTCATGTTTCAATTTCATGTCAATTATGTCATGCGAGAACGATCGAGATGAACAACCAAAGCCACAGACCGGCCTATTTACAGGTGTAATTTCATTCAATTATTCAGTGAGTCTTGAAAAGGAGCAACAACCCACTACTTCTTCTTTGTACGTCAAAACTAGCAATCAGGTCCATGCCTCCATGGTAGGACGGCTATGGCAGCCCAGCAGTACCCCTATTATTGGCCACTAATAATATAAATTTTATGCTAAAACACTGTAGATGGTTGTTGCATTGATGGATCGTTAAGAGGGGGTTAAAGCAAGTGTGCGAAGTAGATAAACAACACAAATCAATGACAATAAAAATCCAGCATCAAAGCAATTTCTCATTTCATCTCTCATAGGAAATACATATATATCTTACTTACATGACAAATTTTCATTTACAGAGTGTTTGACAAGCATGCTTATTATAATATTACATATTAGTTGCAATAGTTTGATTATTATTGTTCAATTTTTTTTTAATTATTTATTTATTTCTCTCTTCATGGTCTCATTGGTGCATTAAAGTGTTAAACGATAAAATATGGGTGTTGTTAGGAGGTTGATAAGATTTCCCCACCATATTATGGAGCGTGCCTGACTTTTTTAAGTGGGCCTTAGCTGAGACATCTTGTCAAATTTTCCATTCTTGTAGGGTTAACAAGCAGAAACTAATTAAACATTACTAGTTTGGAAATTAATGAATAGTAAGTATCGCATTCTTGACAAATATTTCCCATCTATCAGCAATACTTTGTGTTTCAAACGTTACATTATTATTATTATCTAACCGTAGGCAAGGAAGAATGAGATCGAGAACGAGATGAGATGATTCGTCGGGCACATACGTACAGTGCCTTTTTTTCGCTTGATGCGGTAGGTAGACCTCAAGCGAAGCAATGTACTACTGCTGCTGCAGTGTAGAAACAATCAAACGATGCTGCAGAAACCTTTTATACTGCTTCATTTACAAGGAAGAGTTTTGAGGAAAACAGAGAAAGCTAACTAGCTGATGCGAAGATCCTAACACAAAGTTTCGTTTTCTCGACCTAACTCTCCGTTCATTGGATTTCCCCATGTGACCGTTAGCTTGGACGCACACCAAGCAACCACAGAGATAGGACCCCACTTTCAAGTTGTGCTGGATCAACTTTGTCGTGACATTGTAGCTTCTTCTTATTGTGTGGATGGAGATCTGTTGATCAGCAAAAACCGGCCCCTCTTTTTGTTTTAATTTTCTAAATTTGAACCTAACTTACCAACCTCTAAAATAGTTTGAAATAAACTGATAACCTTGATATATACTTGCAAAGTTTTTGTTTTTTTGTTTTTTTGTTTTTCCTTTACCGCAAACACGTCTTTTATAATGATAACCAAACAAATTTCTTCAACTCCATCTACTTATGATGATGATAAAAATAATCATAATAACTTTGATTAACAATGAGAATTTAATTATGCTAATCTTATTATTCAATTCGATCATTCATAATCTTAAATTTGTCTAACATGTAAGCTATATATAGTTGAAGCTTAAATGAGTAGAGGATCCTAATACCCTTTTATTTATTTATTTATTTATTTTGTTTTTACAATAAAACGAAATCCACATAATCGGAGTAAAATTAATCCATATTTAACAGAATTAATAAGTTGGTTAATTAAAATTAAGAAATGAGCAACTACTACTTGTGTAGAAGTGCTTTCTTTATTCCCACTTTGTGCTTTTCAACCAATGTGAAGCTTTGCATCACATGCTCCCACCCTCCTTTACATCACAAAATGATTCTCAACTCTTTACTTTTTATCCCAAAAACCCATCTTTCTGTCCCCTTTCATTCTATCATCTAACAAGCAACTCTTCTTTAATCTTAAATCACTAAAATTATGAACAACCTTATTATTATTAAACTAACTTGGACTTATCTTAGTGTCCAATCGCATAGTTCTGTGTTAATTAGTGCCACTCATTTTTAAGTACCACTTTTACATAATCTAATTAGGCTTCATATATATATATATATAGAAAGAGAGAGAGAGAGAGAGGGGTGGGAGATAATGAATATGATTCCACGTAATTATATCTGTGACACTCTTGTCAATTCAAAGGGAAAAATAAAATAAAATAATGCAAAATCTAAGTGTGTATTTTTTTTTTTCTTTTGAAGTTTTTATCATCATCATTTCTTGTCTTGGATATAAACTGCAATTCTGCTAAAGCTGTTGGATTTTGGAGAGTGGAGACACGACATGTGCGACATAGCTAATATTCATCATGCGCATGCGTCATTGCGTGGACTTAGTGCCGGGAGCTGCAAATCTAGTAGTAGTGGGGTAGCCCAGAAAATACAATCTGTTGTTACTATTATTTATCTCCAGACTCCAGTCATGAGTCTTGAGTCATCCACACAAGGAGATGATTTGGGCTTTGTGTGGTTTCATGTCTCGAAGGCCCAATTGGTTTCTGACAAATACACATGGAAGGTTAAAGCCCTTCTATCAATCTGGTTTGTGATATACTGATATCGCAAACAAGGCTTCCCGACAAGAGAAATAAATAAAATAAAAATGTCTATAGGAGTATAGGGCCACAAAATTTCCAAGGATATTTGTTATCTAACAAATTAGTTTGACTGGGTATGACTTCAAAAAAAAAGGAAAATAATTTAACATATGGGAGATTGGGAGGAGGTCTTCATGGAGGAGACATAAGATCTCTTCCTTCATGATGAAAATTTGAGATCTCCTTCGATTGATTGTGGACTGTGGAGGTCACTTCCACCTAGGGATATGTAAAAAACCGTCAAATCAAATCAAATCAACCAACCTAACCCATAAAATTTGGGTCGGTTCGATTACAAATATAAAAAATATGTGGTTCGTGTTATCTTTTTGACAAATTGTTTATAGATGATTCAATTTAGGTTAAGTGAAATAATTCATCGACCCAAACCAAACCACATATTTTAGAAAGTAAAACTAAAATATAAAATCCACCTATATTTTCTATTCAGTTAATGTTTTATAACTTTTATCAATTACTATAAGCTTTTATAGTTTATTTATTTGTTTTGATACAATTCTTCATGTATTAGGGTTTAAAAAGCAGAGATGTTATCAAACATGTTTTTAATCATGGTTTATAAACATGTATATATATATAATAAATATTTTATGTTATGATTTTTTATTTAAATATTTTTTATAATATAATACCAAAAAAAAAAATTTACCAAAAAAAAAAAAAGATTTTTGAGTTCAAATCTAAACCGATAAATCTATCAAAACCAACTCGACCTTTGTTTGTTTGGCTTAAATCGGTTTGAAAAATCACATTGGTTTGGTTTGGGTTGAAATATAGCCAAATCGATCCATATTAGTTTGGTTTGATATTGAGCTTCAGCCCAAACCAAACCGAAAATGCACACCCCTACCTCCACCCACATTAGAATTAGCCTCCTATTTTTATATTTTTTCAAATAATAATAATAATAATTTGTAATCATTTATGAAATTTATTATTAAAATTTTTAACATTTGCTTTATTTTTAAAAGCCCAAAGGCTACTATAAAAATAAACTCTATAAATTAGTAATTTTTTTTTTATAATAAAATTTATTGATCTGACTTGTGTCAATAAGATAAATTAATAATTCCAATTAAATTATAAAATGATACATTTTAAAATTTTCCTTACAAAAAATGTGGTCATACTCATTTCATAAATTGATGAATAATGGGGTCGCATAAAAGTTTTTATAGTTTTCTTGAAGTTATTGTTAATTACTTTTTTTTTTTTTTTTTTTTTTTTGCCTTCTTAAATTAAAGTCTAGTTGGAACTTATTTCTATTTTTTCATAACGTAGTTAAAAGTTAAGAGATTGAATTATCATATTTCAACAATAAATTATTTAGACAGATGCTTTTGACTTTTTGAGTACTTCATGTGTAAGAGGCTCTAAAATTATTGTATCATCATCGATTTCGTAGTCAAGAAGATTATCGGTGATGTTGCCAATGATTATTTGATAAATACAAAGGATTGTAATTTTTGGTTGGTTAATGTATCTTGAGATTAATGCATATTTAATTGATTATATTAATAAAACACAATAAATCTTTAGTTGGTTAAATATATACCATGAATCTCAATTGATTAAATTAGTACCATTACAATGAATTTATTAAACTAAATAGGTAATTACGATTAATTTAATTTTTAGTAGGTTAAGTGCTTGTTTGATTAAGCTTTCTACTGGCTCAAAAGGTCTACCAACATCTATTTGAGTTTTTTAAAGTTGTTTGGTTGGGCTTTTGAGATTGTCTATTTTAAATTGAGTAGAGGCTAGTAGAGTTTAAGCCTCTACTGGACAAAAGCTCATAGGGAGGTGCTTCTCCAAAAAGACATTTTTTAAAAAAGGTCTACCAATCAAACATATATGATTTTTTTTTTTTCAAAAACTTTATTTCTAATAGATCTATTACAAGTAGATCTTTTACCAATAGAGGTTTTTCAAAAGTCTAACCAAACAAGCTCTAAATGTATGTATGTGCATCGAATCTCGATTGCTTAATTGAGTGAGAATGTGAGATGCCAATTTTGAAATCAAAGAAAATAAGGGGTTGTCCTGTAGGCTGTTTTCAGTCTGTTTTCGTTTTTGTTTTTGTTTTCCAAAAATGATTTTGAATTTGCGTCCTGTAATCGTTTTTCATTTTATTTTCAAAATTAAAAAACAAAATGAAAAACAAAACCAGTGTTAAAAGTAGAAATTCTGAAAAAAAAAAAAAAAAAAAAACTTGTTTTTCATGAATTTGTTTTTGTTTTTCATATGAAGTGGGTCCCATATTATTAATAATTTTCCTTTTTCCTTTTTTCTTTTTTCTTTTTCTCTTGAACCAGGCATCATCATCTTTAGCTTCTTTCTTCTTCATCATCTATCCCCTCTTTCTCACCGCCGATCATCCCTGCCGGCCGCCGCCGCCGCCGCCTTCCGCCGGTAGCCGATCGCCGGTCGCCGGTCGCCGGTCGATACAGCCATCGCCGCCGTCTTCTTCTTCTTCCTCTTCTTCCTCTTTTTCTTCTTCCTCTTCTTCTTCTTCTTCCTGCTGAGATCAGCTATGCATCTCGCTGCCGTCTTCTTCTTCTTCCTCTTCTTCCTCCCGCCGACGAGATCTCTTCTTCTTCTTCCTCCTCCTCCTCTTCCTCTTCCTCTTCATCTTCCTCTTCCTCTTCCTTTCGCCGCTGATCTGGTCTTCTTCTGCTTGCTCTTCCTCAAGTCTTCAACCGTAAAAAATGTAAACCCAAATTACAAAATGTTTTTTTTTTAATTATTTAATCATTTATTTATATTTATTATAATATTAAACAAAATTTAAAAATTGATATTTCAATTTTCGAAAGTTTTCGGTTTCCTACCAGACGCGTTTTTTCTATTTTTATTTTTAAAATACGGATTCCAGTAAATGCTATCAGACGCGTATTCGGAATTCAAAAATGAAATCGAAAAAATGAAACCAAAAACACTGTTTTCGATTTCATTTTTCTTTTCGAAAAACAAAAACAAAAAACAGCTTGCAGGATGAGCCCTAATATACTACCGTTGATTATCTTTTTATTTTGGGCTCAGTACCCCTAAATTTCTGAAAAAGAAAAACGTAACTTTTGTTATCTTATTTGTTGGTAGTCAAAGTTAACGGTTTTAGAGGATTTTTATCTTAAATTACAATATTTAAATATATATATATATATTACGTGCCAACATAAGGAAGAAAATAAAATAAAATACATCAAAGGTATTAGAATAACATTTAAAATAAAATAAAATAAAAATACTTAAACACGTCTATGAAGGTTGTGCAGACGTGCAGTGCTGGCGTGCTGCTGCCTTCAGCACGGTCTCCCCCTTGTTTTTTTAGTTTTTTTTTAAGCTTTTATTGTATCTTTTTTTATTTTAAGGTTTTATTATACTCATCTTTAAACTCTATTATTATTTTTATTATATCTATTATTTTTGACATTTTATATTTATTTGATATGTTTTATCTTTTTGTATTGATTTCAGTTTTTCAAATGTAAATTCATATGTAAATTTTTTATAATTAAAGGATAATTATGTTTTTTTGTTAAAATATTTTAACTTGTTCAAGGATTAAAATCATTAAATCATATTTCCGTTTATTAAATTAAAGGCCAATGACAAAATAGTCCTTTTATGTTTTTTTTATTTTTTTATTTTTTATTTTTTTATTGTGATTGACTGATAAAAACCTGGTCCGATAGACTAAAATAATATATCTTTTTGAGAATTTGATACAATAAGAGTAGATAATGAAAATATAGGTAAAATATATATATAAGAAAATTTAGGAATGATAATTTCTTTGTAGAAAATTTTGTATAGTTATATGGATAGTTATGAAAATAATCTGTCTTCTTCTGGTTTATTTATTTATTATTTTAATTTTTAAACTTTTAATTCGTGGGCTCTTATATTATAATCAATGACTAATAATAACTGATGTAACTAGGAATGCCAACGGGTCTTTGGGTCCGTTTAGTTGAAACAAGGGTGGTTTAGCGGAAGTGAAAATTGCTAAAAATGACCATATATATTATGGGAAATTCGTTTTTAACCACAAACGAAATTTTAATTGTTAATAACCATATTTTGAGAAATTACTGGAAAACACTCATATGAAAACCATCCCAAAACACTCTCTCTCTTTTTTCTCTCTTTTCTTTCTCTCTCCTCACCTCTCTCTTCTCGATCTCTCTCTGTCTCTCTCCCTCAAAGTCATCGCCAGCATCGTCGCCTGAGCGCACCGCTAACGAAGGTGTGCCCGCCGAATACATGCATGCTTCTTGGCTTCGCGATAGCCACAACGCCGTCGTGATTCACCGCCGTGCGCTGCGAGGCTTCACAAACCAAGCACAACCGTCGTCGTCGTCGTGCTTCGCTGCTTCTTCCTGCGTCAGTCGTCGTCGTGCTTCACGGCCGTCGGAGCCCCCCTTCGCCGGCAATTTGATCTAGAAAAAAAAGGGAAACAAAAACCTAATTTGTGAATTTTGGGAATTTAGGGAAGAAGGGAAATTGGGCATGATTTCAAGTTTCACATATTTCATTTTAGGCATGATTTCAAGTTTTACATTTCATTTTGGTCATGATTTCAAGTTTTAGCATTCAAGTTTTTAGCCATGAATCAAGTTCGAGGTTTTTTATTTATAAAAAAAAAAAAAAAAAAAAAAAAAAAAAAAAAAAAAAAAAACTAATTTCAGAGGTACTTTTGTAATTTATGGACATACCTTGATTTTTTTTTATTTTTTTTTAAATGGTTATTAACAATTAAAGTTTCAAAAGTGGTTACTAACAAAAGTTTAATATTTCCAATGATTAGTTTTGGTTTTCTCTCTTAGGGGAATGTATTCTCATCCCTACATTGTCCCCCGTTTTCCCCTTTTCTCTGGTTCCCTATACGGCTATACCCTTGTTTGACCTCATTGGACCCGAAATTTTAAAAACAATCACTAATAGATATAATTTTTCCTTCTCTTTCAATAATATAATTTTTTATATTTTTATTAAGTTTAATAATATAATTAGATTGATCGTTTAGAAAGAAATTAGACTAGAGTAAAAGTAATTAAAAAAAAAAAAATTGGGGGCATAAATGGGGAACAGGGTCAAAGGAACTCATCCCCGCCATCATGACATTTACATTTTGGTGGTGAAATTCTCCCCCGCTCCCGTTTCCATCATCATCCCCATCTTCAAAATTGAAGCACTTTTGCTTTTTAACATTCATATAATCAACTATACAGAACCTATATAGTAAATACTTGCTATCTACTATACATAACATTAAGGACCTGTTTGTTTGACGGGATTGGGTAGGATAGATAAGCCATTTCCCACGTTTGGCGAGTCCAAATAGTTGAGAATATTTTTATCCCAAATTCATTTTTATCCTGCCAGAGCAGGATAAAATAACCACTTCCAAATCGATAGGATTATTTTATCCCATCTCTGATTAATCTCCTTCAACCACAAAAGAAACAAACAACATCATGTTCATCAATTCCAGATCTTCCACCCAACTTCTCACCCACTTCATTCAACAAATTTATCCAAAATAAAATCTAAACCAACACAACAAAATCCCACAATCATCATGTTCATCGATTAAAAAAAAATTACAAAAAAGATTACACGGAGTCTGCTCTACCGATCAGATACTCTGTGCCGAACAAAAAAACTACGAGACAAAGCGAAACGAATATGGAGACGAAGTGGAGATGCCAAATTTGGAACCGGTCTAACTGGAGATGGAGCAGGGCTCTAGATTTGCCTAGAGATGGATTTGCTCCTTATCTGATCTGACTCTATAAAGATGGCTCCATCTCCTGTCAAACGGTCAAACCAGTCTCTAGTCTATTTGAAATAACCAGTCTCTAGTTTTTTTTTTTTTTTTTTAATTTTTTTTTCCTCTCTCTTCTTTTCTTCTCTCCTCTTTTCTCTGAAACCAGTTCCTCACCGCCTCTAAGATTTCCGTCGCCGGTTTCTCGCTGTGGCAGCGGGAGCCGGCGACGATGGTTCTCCTTCCTTCCTTTGCTTGGCTGGCCCGGTCAGATGGGAGATTCCGGCGGCTGCTATGACGGCCCTGTTCGTCACCTGGAAATCTCTTTCGTGTCACAGGGAGGGATGTTTTGTCCTCGCAACGACGGCAGCTGTTAGATCGGCTGATCTCCGGCCAGATCTGGTGTGATTATCGACGTGAGTTGTCTGATCGGCGGCCTCGGTGCCCCATCCTCTCCGCCGGGACACCACCGACAGCTTGGGTTTCTTCCTTTCACTGACTTTGGGTTTTGCTTGGTCGGTTTATGTGCTTTGCGGAGTCGGGCGTTGTGCTGATGGGGGTTTGATCGTCGTGGTGTTTTGGGTTTTGATCTGGCACCTCCGGCGTGTTTGGTCGGCGACGTCGATGGTGGGTCTTCATCGGCGGCATGGATCTCTCCTCCATTCGGTCTACTGCTCGTTTGTTTTGTGTTTTGTGTTTAATTTCTGGTTTGTTTGTATTCCCACTCTTGTGTGGGTGTTTTTCTCCCGTTGTGGGACTCTATTCTGGGCTTGTGCTCGATTAGTTTTAATTGTGGAGTCCCAGTTTGGTTGTAACCTTGCCCTGGATCTGGTTTTCCAGATTTTCAGGTGCTCCATCCATCAAAAAAAAAAAAAAAAACATGGAAAAGATGAGAAAGAGAGGGAGGAGAGAAATGAGAAAGATTCTCATCAGATTTGGTTTTATTTTTATTTATAAAAAAAAAAAATTATTTTATGATTTATTATTATATAACTTTTTCTCCAATCTCGGTACTTACCCAAACACAAGATTGGACTATTTTTAGTCTAATCTCGTGTTGTATCAAACACGGGAAACAATATATTTAATCAAATCTCATCTCTTAAAAATAGTTCAATTCAATCATGCGCACCAAACGCACCTTAAGAGTAATGCTAGGCGTCCCATTTTTTTTTTTTCCTTCCAAATTCCTTCTCAAATGATATGGCACATGAGGTGTAAACATCATATCACTCACCACATAATTTTATAATTTACAAGATATCGACATCTCACGTGCTATATCATTTGGGAAAAAAATTTGGAACGCTTAACATTAATGAAACAAGGTGATTACAAGAGAGATGTTATCCAATTTTTTTTTATTTTTTATTTTTTTTAAAAAAAATTCTTAATTTATTTAAACCATTAGATTGAAATCTAAAGGTTATTAAACTATCATGTATCGTTAATATTCCTATATCTATAATCTATAATCTATAATATACTATATAATGGAAGAATACCAGTGCCACATGTCAACGTGAGAAGCTTTTTGCTATAAATTCTCCATTAATTCTCATTTCTCAATTTATATCAATCACCTATTTATTTGAAGTAAAAGGAAAGGTCTCATTTCGCAATTTATATCAATCACCTAAGCAGTCTCTCTATATCCATCACGACCAACTGATTCATTGCTTCTAATATTCATTAATGAGTGCATTTTAAAATGATTATAATAAAGGAAGGCAAAAAGAATTGTAAAATGAAAATGGAAAATTTAATATTTAATAATAATATTAATAATTAATAAATTCAACATTAAGCCACCATATAAATGGCTTATGTTATAGAAAATACTAAGGAGGGTGTATTCAATTAGGATTTAAAATAACTTTTAAAGACTTTTTTTAAGTGAATGACTTTTGTAGACTTTATGGATCTTTAATGACTTTTATAGACTTTGTAAAAGTATGAAAGACTTTCATAGACTTTTATATACATTCATTTTAAAGACTCTCAAAGACTTTGATGAACTTTCAAAGACAATTGATAGACTTTCATTGACTTTGACATCTAAAAATAATTTGTTGTAACGTAAGAGATGGTCGTACTAAGGAGCATATGTTCCTAAGATATCAAACAACTTCTTACAGATCTACGTAGTTGACAGCTTTTTGAAGCAACAAATTCATACTAATCGTACCAAAATTTTTCTTAAAGAGATTAGGTTGCTCAAAAATCTTTCCCTATACAAGTTCAATTCCATAGAAGTAATTGACCACAACCAAAGCAGAGTTAAATAGATAAAAAAATCTTTCCCTGTACAAGTTCAATTCCATAGAAGTTTGGTTGCTCATATATCTATAAAAAATCATACACTGTCAAACGGTTAAATAGATAAACAAAATACATAAATTATGACGACGACGACCAAAAAAAAAAAAAAAAACATATGAGTCACCTCTATTAGATAAATAGATAAACAAACTACCAAGTTTTTTTTTTTAAAAAAAACATCTCATTACTAACTATCAATAATGTCTTCGATGAAAACAAAAAATCTCTAATGTTCATTATTATCAATATGTCCAACATCACTCCACATATCAGCAGCTATAGCTAGGGATGGCAATTAAACCCAAACCCGTGGGACCCGCCCAAACCCAACCCGCTTAAAGAGGGTTTGGGTTGAGAAAAGTGTACCCATGGGCGGGTTTGGGTATGAAAATTGTACCCGTCACGGGTTCGGGTATGGATTTGGAAAAAAATCCATACCCAAGCCCGTATACCCGTGAACAATAAAAATTATATAATATTTTATTATTTAAAATATTATAATTTTAAACTCCAATAAAAACTTTTTAATTATATATAGCATAAAATGTAAACATTTCAATCTATTAAGTGTTTTTATTCTTTAAAATTATAATATTTCATATATTAAAATAATATAGAAATAATTTATAAAAAAAAAAATTTGGCGGGTTTGCGGGTTCACGGGTTTTACCCATGGACCCGCTTGTTTCACGGGTTCGTGGGCTGGTTTGGGTGTCTCCGAAACCAGTGGGTAAAACCCGAACCCGAACCCGTTTATTTTCGCGAGTTCGTGGGCGGGTTTGGTAGACATAAAATTTCATGGGTTTGGGTTTGGATTTTACCAAACCCGCCCGAACCCGCCCCATTGCCATTCCTAGCTATAGCAGTCCTCCATGCATTAGCATTCTCTCTTTGTTGTTCTCGAGTCTCAAAAAATGGTTCAAAATCTTCCTCTTGATCAACTAATAATGATGAAGATGATGAAGCTTCATCATCTAGTTCAATTGGAAATTCATCGGAACGGCACTCCTTGCGAAGGAAGTTGTGTAATCCTGCACAAGCTAACACTAGCTCTGCTTGTGTACTATATGGAAATGGAGGAGTTGTTTTGAAAATTGTGAACCGCGATTTAAATATACCAAAAATCCTCTCAACTACGTTCTTCAAGGAAGCATGACGAAGATTGAACAACTCGTTTGCATTTTCTAGGTCACGACTTTGACCAGCAAAATCTTGAAGATGATAGCGGACACCTCGAATAGGAGCTAAGAACTGGCGTCGATTTGGAAATCCACAGTCCACCAAAAAATATTTACCTAAACATATGATACTTATACAAATAGTAAGCAATGTATAACCTTTATAACAAAATCAAATAAGTGGCAATAAAAGTTAAAACAACAACAACAACAACAACAACAACAACAACAACAACAATAATAATAATAATAATAAGTGACAATAATAATAGTAAAAACAAAACATACCATGTGGCACTTTAAATCCGTTCCTCCTTGATAAAGCATCACTTAACACTTTTGAATCATGTGCAGATCCCTCCCACCCACTAAGCACATATAGGAATTCCAAATCAAAGTTACAAGCAGCTAAAACATTCTGTGAAATTATCCCGTGTCGATTACGATAACCGCTTTTGTCACGTCCAATTACACTTGTCGAAATATGGGTGCTATCAATAGCTCCAGTGCAATCCTGAATTAAAAAATAATAATAAATGAGAATAATAATAATAATAATAATAATAATAATAATAATAATAATAATAAATAAAGCTTCATAAAAAATAATTTTATCACTTACTTTAAAGTAAGGGTAAAATCTTGTGTTTTCCCTTATTTTTTCTGGCGTAGTGGATCCAAGTTTGACCATCATATCTACTGCAATTGTGTTTAATGCCTTCAAAATCTTGTTGAAACTTCGGCTAGTACTGAAATGTGATCGACTAAATGTTTTACGAACTAAGCAATATCGAGAATTATGACCGACAGTGAGTAAAAATGTTGCAAGCATTTCTTCAACACAAATAAACCTCGTATCCTGTAAAAGTGTTTTTTTTTTTTTTTCTAATGATGTTGCATAACTTTATAAACACATCAGGATACATTCTATAAATTTGTCGAAAGTGTGCCGGTTCTTCATTTAAGATTTTATGCATATAATCATATCCGCCTCTAGTTATTGGTCGCCTAGTTAGAGGACGTTGGACATGTTCGCAACGCATCCCATTTAGCACATAGAGAATTGATTGAATTGTCATCAATGAACACTTAATAATTTCATACAATTCTTCTTCCATCTCCTCTTCTTCTTCCATTTCTTCTTCTTCTACATCATCTTCATGCATGTTGGAATGAGACATTATATATAAATGGAACCACCTAAAAAAAAAAAAAAGCAATAGAACAATCAATATTACACATACTTATATACTAAAAAACATTGCTCCAGGTTATCAAAATAAATTAATGGTCACTAGTCACTACAACTAATATGATTTAATACATATGACTTAAGACAAATCATCACTTGATACACCACCATATGATTTAAAAGCACTATCAGCATACAAAGACAAACTCATAAAATAGCATATCACAAGCATAGCTTAAAGGTTTGTCATGATATGTTGTGATGCTAGAGTTTGTTACTTTTTTAATTTTTTCCTTGATATGTTTAATAATATATAAATTGGTTTTTGATTATTGCAACTGTTATCTTGATGGAGGAAACAAAAATGGATGTGCAAATTATATATATTAACTGTGTAAAACACAAATATATATATATGAGAAAAGAACATTCACTGTGAATCATCAGACAAAAAGTAGGTAAAAAAGTAGCAAGACCAAAAAAAAAAAAAAAATTCACGGGCACCAAATAAGCATAATAACATTCAAATCAATTTTTCTATTAGAAAAGTCCCTCGAACTCGACCAACAGACAATTCTTATATACTGCGGTTGTTGCTCTACTCAACGCAATTACTCTAGCAAACATACAAATATTTTAAAGGAAAATAAAAGAATAGTAAGAAACCTATAATACATAATTATTCATCAAATTAATCAAGGATGAAAACCCTAATTCTCTAACCCAAATTAATGGGAGAGGGGAATTACCAAGAAATCAACGACGATCAGTTGTAGACGATAAGGTTGAATGGAAGGTTTGGCTTTCTCCTGTCTTGAAACGTTAATTTTTTTTTTTTCCAGAAAAGTGGTGGGTTTTTTTCCTCTCAAATAAAAAGTCTTCAAAAGTTTCTTGGGAGAGTGGGAGAGAATTTGTGAGGTTTGGTATTTATACCTCAAACCCAAAAGTCTACAAAAGTCATTGATTGTATGAATTCCATAAAAGTCATTAACATTTTGAATACCCCTGGACTTTTATAGACTACTCTTTAAAAGTCATGAGGTATTCAATATAGACTTTTATAGACTTTTAAAAAGTCTATAAAAGTCATGGAGTATTCAATCAAGACTTTTTAGAAGTCTATAAAAGTTTTAAAAGTCTCTTTAAAAGTCTATATTGAATACACCCAAACTTTTTAAGTTTTAAAAAGTTTTTAAAAGTCATTTAAAATCCTAATCCAATACACCCCCCTAAAAGGACCAACAATCCAAAATTTAAAAACAACAATAACTTTAAATACTTTGAATTTAAATCCTAGAGTTTCTCGAGCCCAGTGGCGGAATTAGGCAAGCCCACCCTAGCTTTTTGAAAAAGAAAAAAAAAAAAAGTTTTAAATACATCACATTTAATTCTAGGACTAATTGCACAAACATCCCCTGAGTTTATGTCTAATTGCAACTATATGAAACTTTTGCTTTAAATTACACAAACCTCCCTCACCGTTAGTTGACTAGTCTATCAACTGAAATTGTCTAAAATGCCCCTAGTTAGTTACCTTATTCATAATTTAATTAGCTTTATATTAGAATAATATTCATATATATATATATATTAATATAAAACAAATCTAAAATCCGTAATATATATATATATATTTGAAAACCTTTTTAATTGGTTGGATTAAAAGAATTTTTTTTTGATGGATCCACCATCATCACCAAACCCAAATCCTTCAATCTCATCTCTCTCGATCTACCATCCGCCATAATCATTCATCCACCATTAGGGATGACAATTAGACCCAGACCCGACCCGCGTGGGTCGGGTCTGGGTCCTCACATTAAGGTCACAGGTCAGGTCTGCGTCCAAAATATTAGACCCGATTCGGGTCCAGGTCTAGGTCTATAGACCCGGACCCGTAGACCCGATTAGTGAGTTTTTTTTAAAAAATAAAAAATTGAAGAATTTAAAATTGAAATTGAATGCAAATAATAATATTTCCCTTTTATGTCCTATATTTATTAATTTTTTTATTTAGTTATTTATATATTTAAGTATATATATTTTTTTAGTTTTTTTTTTTTTTTTTTGGTTCGTGGGTCCACGGGTCCGCGGGTCCAGAACCAGACCCGTGAATTTTCATGGGTCCTCGATCGGGTCTGGGTCTTCCTAAGACCCGCGGGTCTAGACCCGAACCCGAACCCGAACCCGAATTTTTTCATGGGTTTGGGTCCGGGTTTGGGTCCAATTTTTTTTGTCGGGTCCGGGTCTGGGTCTAGTAGGACCCTACCCGAACCCGACCCATTGCCATCCCTATCCACCATCCACCACAACCATTTTTTTTTTTTTTTTTGAAATAGTTATTTTATTAGAGAAACCACAGAAGGCAAATGAAAGCCAACATCCATACAAACCAACAGAATTGAAATCACCCAAACCATAAAATCAAACCAAAAATGAAAATAAGGCCAAGCAAAAACAGCAACAAACAAAAATAGGCCTAGCAAAAACAGAAACAAAGCATAAGAACAAAAGAACTAGAGGCAGCGTAAGAAAACTAAACAGAGAAGCCATTCATAAACACATCAGACCCCCAAAAGCAGCCGAAATTCCACAAAAAGTAAAACAATTTGAATCAACAAAATAAACCACAAATCTCATAAAAATAATCCATATTTTTCAATCAAAACCCCCAGAAAAATCTGGAAAAAAAAAACATAGACTAAAAAAAAAATCTGGAAAAAAATCATCGGATTTAATAAAAATTACAAATCAGATTTACAAACCCACATGAATTATTTATGTACATTTTTGGAAAGTAATCAACTATCTCAATTACATCTCAATCTCAACGAATCGAAAACGAAACATGAAAACAATCTCCAAGATTTCAATCAAAGCTAGAAAACTATTTCAATCGTGCTGTCTAGAGGGCAACCGATGACGACGATGACGACAACGACGAAGACGAAGACGAAGATGAAGACGATGGCGTCATTGGGAGAATCTGATCGGACGGTTATGAAAGATTCGGTTTTGAGGGCATGGTTTTGTTGTGTCTGAGCAAAAAAAAAAAAAAAAAAAAAAAAACAAATAAAAAACAGAGCTGGGTTTTTGGTGATTTATTGAAGTTGAAGAAGAAGATGATGATGATCGGAGTTTAGACAAGGCTTTTTTATATTCATTTTTTTAATCCAACCAATTAAAAAGGAGAGAGAAGAGAGAGGAGAGAGAATTATTTTCCTTTAGTTTTAAATATATATTATCAAAAAGACAGTTCTACCCCTAAGCCATAAACTTCTAACGGTAGATAAGTAATGGCAGGGGAGGTTTGTGTAATTTTGAGTAAAAGTTCCATATGGCTGCAATTAGACATAAACTCAGGGGACGTTTGTGCAATTAGTCCTTAATTCTAAGATAGTCCAATTATGATTCTGACTTAATTTACCATATTTGTCCTTATCTTAAATTTAATAATAGCCCAGTAACTTAAAAACATGCATCAAATTCATCAAAGCCCATTGTATTTCCTTAACCAAGTGAAATATCAAATTGAGAAATTTTAACCCCTTAACAACAAACCAAAAGCGTAAGTTTTTATTTTATTTTATTTTATTTGTATTTTAAAGGTTATGTTGTAAAATTAATTGTAAAATTAAATTTTATTTTCGACTATGAAACTTGTTAAAACGTCTTTGCGCAACAAGATGGATAACGAGTTTCTTGAGAATTGTATGGTTGTTATATTGAAAGAGAACTTGTTTTTACAATTGATTCAGATTCGATAATAGATGTTTTTGCTTCTTTGAAGCTTCAAAAGTCAAAATTTAAGTAGGATCTTATTGTATTTACATTGTATGCGTATTTCCTTTTTATTTTCTTATGTTTTTTCTTGGTTAGAATATGTATTTGAGGGTATGACTCATTATGTTTCCTGACTAGGTATACTTTTTTATTTTAACTAATAAAAATTCTCTCGTACCATTGAGATTCGCCATTAAAATGATTTTTTATTTATATGAAATTGTCCACAGTTCATTTAGAAAAGAAAAAATCTGGTTTCGCCTCTACTCGAGCTCTCATAGAAATACTAAAAGGATTGCAAATCAAAATTTTAATATTTAATAATAATATAAATAAATAATTAACTGAACATTAACAAATCATATGAATGGCTTCTGTTATACGGAATACTAAAAGAAACACAATCCAAAATTTCAATGCAACAATAATTTTAAATATTTAGAATTTAAACCCTTCTAGCTGTCACGGTTTGCAACTAATTATATTTTTAATGGACTTTTACAAATTATGTCCCTTTTTTTTCACAGTCAATGCAGTTAATTGATATTTTTAATATTTAAATCTTTTTGCATTCCTCTCTTTCAACTTAATATATATATATATATATTCCTTTCACCATTAGTCGAAAGATACATTCTTTTGTGTAAAGGTATATTTTTTGGTTTTGTTTTTTTGTTTTTATTTCATTTCTTAATATGTTCACACTAGCATAATTTTTATTCAAATTTTTGTAGGTTGATATCCTTCCTACAATCATTAATCGAAAGGTACATTCTTTTTATTTTTTTCTTATTTCATTTTTTTATATGTTCATATATACCTATATAATTGTTGTTTAATTTTTTGAATATGTACCGATATTATATAATGTTGCATGCAGCCTTAGTATAGATTATATTTCTACTTTAGAAAAGAATAACACAAACTATGAATTGAGGCCGTCAGATTATATCGTCAGATGTTTCGGAAGCGAGCACGCTGAAAAATTCAAACTATCGGATCACAACATCAAACACTTTGATCTCAAGCTTGCTGACGGTTGACATTAACACGTTTGTCCCGTGTCCGCATGGAAGATTTTCAGACATAATAAGTAGATCGAAGTGTTTGAAATGCATTATAGGCAATCAAGATGCTTGAAAAAGAAGAATCTCAAATGTTTTAGTTCAAGGTTGGTGTACTTTTAATTTTTGCAACCTTTAATTTGAGTTCAATGCATTATGTGGAGTGTGGACATACTTAGAATTTACACGTTATTTATGTAAGTCGTAAATCCAAAAACAAACCTGGTACGAATCTGGAATATTTAGACACATCATTAAATTTTACAAACCCAAAGCCATGCCATAAAAAATAGGGATAATTACCCCGGTGACTATCGAATTGATGACACACTATCAAAATGACCACTAGATTTGAAAATAGTTTTAAAATGACCATTTTTGACGAACTTTGTGACATTAATGACAATTCCATCAAACTTCGTTAACTTTGCTGTTAAATAGATAGACATTTTAGTAACTTAATCTATAATTACAAAAATAAAATATAAAATATAATACAACATTGTAAACACTTGTCTTCATCTTCCCATTAAATTGATATTGTGACTTTTTCCATCTCTCAAAGTCTCAAATAAAATATAAAATATAATACAACACTATAAACACCGGTCTTCATCTTCCCATTAAATTGATATTGTGATTTTTTTCATCTCTCAAAGCCTCATATTTTTTTTTTTGAACTAACTCCATATTTCAGCTTGGTCGTGGTGATTAATTTAATATAAAATTAATTTAAAAAGAATATATGAGTGAAAATCTCGTATGTTGATTATTAATTATGATGAAAAACTTGGGATTATAGTTTAAATATGAGAATGGTCATTTTGATACCAAGTGAACAAGAAGTTAAATGTGTTATAACGAAGTTTGATAGAATGACTATTATTGTTACAAAGTTCATCAAAAATGACAAGTTTTGAACTTTCCAATCTAATGGCCATTTTGATAGTAAATCCTCAATTCGATGGCTACTGGGGTAATTATCCCTAGAAAATATTGATAGATCATGAATCTCAATTCACATTCTCACCTTCATCTTCTTCCTCTAAATCTATTTATTTTCTATATTTAATATATTAAAATTTTTTTTAAAAAAAAAAACAAAGGAGGCTAGTCTCCTCCCGTTTCCGACGAAAGCATTGATCGGCGGGCTTCCTCCTCCGATCTGGAGGTAGCATTCTTTCTCTAGTTTAGGGCTCCTTCAATGCTGGCCTCCATTTGTTTTTAATTTTAATTTTAATTTTTAATAAATAAATCAAAATGTAAGTTTTAATTTTTTCAGATTTATAAATGGAAAAAAAAAAAAACCTAATACCCAAATATATGAAATCTTTAGCCGAGGGGTTTTAAAAATTTAGAGATGGAGATGCTCAAAATCTCAGATAAAGATGAAGGTAAGGTGAGAGGTTGTAAGAACTAGGAGGAAGACGAAGATGAGGGTTAGAAAAAATCATGACCCATCAATATTTATTTAATGATATGTCAAAAAATTAATGAAGTTTCTCTCCACACCTACACCATGAGGTTGTGAGTTCGAGTCTGTCCCCCTTCCTTGAAATCCTGAATTATTGTAATTTTTTTTTTTTTTTTTTTGTAAAAAAAAACTTTAAATATAGTTTACCTTCAATTTATTAAAAAAAAAAAAAAAAAAGTAAAAATAAAGAACCATTTTCATCGTATCATTCCAAGTCTTTCAAGGATCTTATAAATATAATTTTATTACTTTTTATTTAGGAATATTTTTGTATTATTTTAATCATAATATTTTTTTTTTATTGCAACCATAAGGTAATAACTAAGGTATACCCATTAAATAAAGGTGGAAATTACACAGAATAACCACAAAGATTAGTGGAAATTCTTTTTTAACCACAAACGAACTTTTATTTGTTTATAACCACTTTTTTGAGAAATTACAAGAAAACCCTCATTTAAAAACCCCCAAATCAGCTCTCTCTCTCTTCTTTCTCTTTTTTTCTTTCTCTCTCTTCTGGTCTCTCTCTCCCCGACTAGTCTCTCTCTCTCCCCGATCTCTCTCACCGACGGGCTTTGGAGGTCGTCGAGCGCCGGCGACCTCCTAGGCTTCACGGCGACCTCCTGGGCTTCGCGGCGACTGGGCTGGTGTTGGGCGTCGCTGATTTTAGCGACTGGGCTGGTGGACAGGCGACGGGGGACCAGGCGTGGGCGCCGGTGAGTCGGTGACCTCCTCGCCGTCCGCTGCTGCTTCGTCGGCGACGGAATCGAACCTCCTTCGCCGGCGAGGTGATCTGCAGAAAAGGGAAGCCAAAAAAAAAAAACCTAATGTTTTGAGGAAGAAGAAGAAATGCAAAATTTTAATTTAGTCCAAATTTCAAGTTTTGATATTTTAATTTAGGTCTAATTTCAAGTTTTGATATTTCAATTTAAGCCTGATTTCAAGTTTGCTTCGAGATTTAAAATAAAATGATTTTCAGGGGTACTCTGGTAATTTATGGACATACACTGAAAGTTTTTTTAAAAAGTGGTTATTAACAATTAAAGTTTCAAAAGTGGTTATTAAGGAAAGTTTATTGTTTTGAGTGGTTATTTCTAGTTTTCTCTCAAAATAAAGGGATAAATAAGGAGCTACCATATCTTCGAATCGTCGTCAAATTGAAGCTTCCAAGTTGCGTAAGCGGTAAGCTTCCCACCTAGAAAATATAAACAATAAGTCAATATTCCATTTCCACCCAGCCACTAGTCTATAGACTTTTGTTCTTATTGAGAAGCGAAACCGAGAGAGAGAAAGAGAGAGAAGTGTTGATTGAAATTCCAGCAGATCAAAAGATCAAGCATCTTCATCATGTCCGGTGGCATCGCGCGTGGCCGTCTTACAGAGGAGCGTAAATCCTGGCGCAAAAATCATCCTCACGTATGTTCATTGCTTTTCTCTGTGTGTGTTATTTTTTCCTTTTTTAACCCTCTAATGTTACTATTTTGCTTCTCTTTGATTTTTGTTGTTTTGTTTGTTTTTTATAGGGTTTCGTGGCCAAGCCAGAAACTGCTAAAGATGGGTCCGTCAATTTGATGGTCTGGGAGTGTATCATTCCTGGCAAGGCAGGGGTGAGTGTTTGTTTTTAAATTTTCTTAACAAATTTAGAGTCAATTGAGAAAATACAATTCGGGATTTTCTTTTTTGAAGCTTTGATAGTTTAAAGTTTGAACGTTTTGTTGGTTGGACGGTGAATTGTGTATTAGGGTTTAGAATAAGGTTGTTTTAGTTCTTAATATTGTGTTTAATTGAATAAATCATACTTCTTGAAAGAGATTTGTGGTGTGTAACCCAGCTGAAGGCTTGAGAGCTTTACTTGCAGCCGCAATTTGTAAAAGATACGGTCTGAGCATGCCGTCTAAAGATTTTCCAATGGACTTTTGACATCACAATTCCTGTAATTTTCTTGTCCATGTAACACTAACATTTATGTTATTTTTGCTTTCTATAACGAGATAAACATGTGCACTGCAATTTATAATATAAGTTGTAGTTTCCTTAATTTATCCTAATGCATTATGCATGTTATCTCATTCTCCTTTCTTGAGCTGAACTTGTAATTTGAATGAATAATCTCTATCAAATTTATGGAATGTTCCAAATTGTACTGTGTGCTTATTGCTACCATGAATATTATGAATATATATCAGAAATTATTGTATTGGGTTTTAGTCTTTATGATGCTTACATTAGGAGATGGTTTGTTGAAATAAATGTGAGATTGAGAGAAAGATGGATAGTAAACATTGAAACATTTTGCCTCTTTTGAACTCCTGATTTGTTTGGTGATATGATGACTTCGCATTGTTTGTGTACAGATATTACAACAAACTGATTTTTAGCAATTTTAGTATGTTACTACCTCATTTGAACTGTATCAACCTCTTAATGTTGCAGACTGATTGGGAAGGTGGCTACTTTCCGCTATCACTCTACTTCAGTGAAGACTATCCTAGCAAACCTCCAAAATGCAAGTTTCCGCAAGGTTTCTTCCACCCTAATGTTTACCCTTCGGGAACTGTTTGTCTGTCTATCCTCAATGAGGACAATGTAAGTCTTCTCTCTGCTCTTCATGTTCTCTTTCAGAGCGTGCCTAATTTTAGATAAGCTTAATTTACAGTTAGATGAACATGAAAATTTTTCTTAGGGTTGGAGACCGGCTATTACTGTGAAGCAAATTTTAGTGGGCATTCAGGATTTGCTTGATCAGCCAAATCCTGCTGATCCTGCACAAACCGATGGGTACCAGCTCTACATCCAGGTCCTTTGTCATCCCTCTAAAATCTCAAATTTCAGTATTTTTTCAGTTTCCATAGTTGTTTTTGAAGAAAAACCTTCTTCCTCAAGTACTGTGGTTTTGACAATGCAGGATCCTACTGAGTACAAGAGGAGGGTGCGACAGCAATCCAAGCAATATCCACCTAATCTATAATGGATGTTATCTTCATTGGATATGAAAAACTCATTTGTCACTCGCATTGTTTATGTCTAACTCTCGTTGCTGAAGTAGAACAACTTGAGTACCGGTGGTTCTAGTTAAGTGTTAAATAGACTATATTTGTTACCCGTTTTAGTGTGATGAATGCTTTAATTAGATTTCATGTTTTTATGATCCCGACAATTTGAAAACTCTTGGGATATATATTTATGCGTGTTTTATAAAATTAAGGGTTGGTTTTCTATTCAAGTATACCAAGCAGAAATATCGTTTCATAAACAAAATATTATTTGATGCCTTAAATGTTTGATAGTTGTGTAAATTTTTACACATTTTTTTTTTATACAGGTATGTCTATCATGCCACTGCTGTTTTGTGAATCATGTATGCTAGTCGTCCTTCATCGTTTTTTTTTTCTTTCCTTTTTTTTCAATTATCTGACATTGGGAGCTGCAAACAATAGTAGAAACTACTAACAGGAGTGTTGTGGTAGAGGGTGAGAAACTTTATTACGTACGGGTCTATAGCTTATATATTGTGATTTCAATGCAAGGATTGGGGGCTGCTTTCAACAAAAATGAAATTATTGGTGTATATAGATTATAGAGAGAAAAATGGTGGTACTAGATGTAGCTATATCACAGCTGCTCCATCCTTTTTGTTTACAGGTTTTCTGGTATTGGGAATCAAATAAATAGTAAGTCAATAGTTCGAAAATGAAAATGTTGAGATGCAAATGTTTATGAAGTTAACTAAAGTCTTTTTGTACAATCTGATATCCTATCGTAGAGCATTTAGTAGAGTAAGGTTTCAACAATTTCAAAAATCTATGATCTTCCTATCTTGCATTTTCAACTTCGCAAGTCTCTTTGTACATTCTGATATCCTTTATAAGAGTCGTCAGGTCATTGGAAGAAGAACCACCTTCTTCGACAGCCTTCTTTGCCAATTTGCTGAGATGATTCACTCTTTTTCTCCTCTCTACTGCTACATCGTCACCACCCATGACTGCAGAGACTGCATTCTTGATCTTGTTTCTGTCTGTAAGAGGTGAGTCCTGTGTTGCCCATATTTTCCAAGTTTCATTGCCTACCGGTACTCCTATGTTCAGCACTTGAGTTAATAACTTTTCATTGTAGAATTGCTCGGCAAAAATTGGCCAAGTGACCATGGGCACACCAGCACTCACTCCTTCGAGAATAGAGTTCCAGCCGCAGTGGGTCAAGAACCCTCCAATGGCTGGATGTTCTAGTAACAAAACTTGTGGTGCCCATCCCCTTATGATCAGTCCTTTATCATTTTTGGTGAAGCTGTCCTCGAAGTAGTCTGGTAACCAATATTCTTGTTTCTCGTCATCGTTGTTAGCGTCTATAACTTTTCCTACAACCCAAATAAATGGGTGGCCTGATGCTTCAAGTGCACTTGCAATCTCTGTTACTTGAGTTTTGCTGAATCTTGTTAGGCTTCCGAAACAGATGTAGAGAACTGAGTCAGGTTTCCTGGAATCAAGCCAACTCAGGCAACTGTGTTTTGATACGCTAATCGTGTCCCCTCTTGCAGCTTTATCCTCTGTGACTCTGTTGAATAGGGATACCGGGCCTAAATTCCACGTCTTAATTCCTGTATGTTTTCTATGGTGATCTACGTAAGCTGGTTCTAAGTCGTAAAAGCTATTCATTAACACACCAAAGCTCTTCCTCTCAGCTTCCTTGAGTACTTCAAACATAGTAGAGAATGCAGTTTTGGTTTTAACAATATCTGGCAGTTGTGATCTTGTGATTTTTACTTGGTCCGGCAGGCCTGGAATGGTAAATGTTTCTGTCTCGGATTGAATGTTCTCATGAGGCTTGTAAAGTTCAATGTTATGTGCGACACAAAGATTGAAGAATCCACTGCCACTAAATGCAAGCCTTGGTATGCCAAGTTCTGTTGATAATTTTACAGTCCATGGGAATAGATAATCGGATACAATGCAATTAGGACGCTCTTCACGGAAGAGCTTTTCAATCCGCGGTTGGAGCAGATTTACGGCATGAAAAAGCTTTATGCTCATTTCAGGGGTTGGAGTGGAGGACAAATTCTCGCAGCCTTCAGGGAGGCCGGCTTCTACATAAGGGAAATGAAGAATTTTGAGAGCAATTCTCCGACCATATCTAATATCTCGGTCAATAATACGTTTGAAACGAAGAGCATTGAAAGCTGTAACTATTATAGTGACTCTTACGTCATTTGCAGCAAATAGCCTGGCAATATCCACCATTGGCATCATGTGGCCTGGTGCCATGTATGGAAGGAACATTACATGAAGTTTTTGTTCGTCTGCTGAAACCATGGTGGAATCTCGAAATTAGAAGTAGAACTCTGTATATCAGTAAATAATGCTGATATACAAATTCCACCCGGTTTCATTTACTTGTTCAAAAGACTGTTGTTTTCACTTATATAGTCCGATGCACACGGAGGTTTAGGTAAATTTTTTGAGGCTGAGATGCTGCTAAATATTTTACCAGACAACTGCCTATTTCTCAGGAAATGGTAAGCCCTCAATTCAACCAAAGGACCTAATTTAGCTTCTTAAATTAGATATTTAAATTAGATATCAATCAACCACTACAAAAATCAGATAGCAATTAAGAAGAGATTAGATTGAACAAATACAATCCAAATAAACTTATCAACTTATTGTAAAAAATAAATCATGGTTATTTTATTTTTGAGTAACCAGAGGTGGACAAAACACTGGGTAGAATCAGCGGCACTGTCGAATCTCATCAAGCAAAGTGGTGACATTTGAGTAGGATGAACCGCCTTCTTTAACAGCGGCCTTGGCAATGACAGAGAGCTCTTTCACTTTCTTCCTCCTCATCTCCGCCTCTTCACCACCATCCATCAGCTCATTCACTGCCTTCTCAATCTTCTCCTTTTCAACATATGAACGACTTTCCTCCAACAACTGAGTCCACGACTCCGACCCAACTTTCACCCCGACTCCCAACACCATAGTTAACTTCTCATTGTAAAACTGATCAGCCCCGAGTGGCCAAGTAGCCATTGGCACTCCTGCCGCTATGGTCTCCAAGACAGAGTTCCATCCACAATGAGTCAAAAACCCACCAACGGCTGGATGCTCTAAGATGGACAACTGTGGTGCCCAACCCTTTATGATCAAACCCTTGTTGCTCTTCGTTATCTTCTCCTCCAATTCTCTTGGTAGCCATTCTCCGTCTTCGTTTTCTCTGTCTTCCTTTCGAACTACCCAAATAAATGGGTGATTCATAGAGTCAAGGGCCTTCGCTATCTCTGAAATCTGAGCTGAGCTGAAAGAACACAAGCTTCCAAAACTTACATAAACAACTGAGTTGGGGTTTTGAGAATCCAGCCAAGTTAGACAGTCGTGCTTGCCATCATTTCCAGAGTCGTTTCTGGCGTTAAAAAGCCGTACAGATCCAATGGACCAGGACTTTATTCCCAGGACATTTCTATAGTGATCAGCATAATCTTTCTCCAACTCATAGAAGCTATTCACCAAAACCCCATAGCTCTTTCGAATGGACTCATTGATCATTTGCATCAAACCGGTGTATGCGTTCGGTACCTTAATCCATTCTGGAATCTCCGATCTTGTCGTTTGTATCTTACCCGGAAGCCCTGGCAATAGAAACGGTTCCTTGTCGGATTGGACCGTCTTGTGAGGCCCGTATCGAAGAAGACAATCCGCAGCACAAAGAGCCAAGTGTCCCATCCCATGAGACGTAAGCCTCGGTATCCCGAGGTCAGAAGCTAAGTCAGATGCCCAATAGAAAAACATGTCGGCAACAATGAAATCGGGTCTGTTGTCTCTGATGAATTGCTCAATGGGTTTTTGGAGCATGGAGACACCTTTCCCTATCTTGTGACGGATTTCATCGGAAGTAGCATCACTGAAGTTCTCAAGTCCTTCAGGGAGACCAACCTCCTTGAATGGAAACTTGAGCTTGTGAACATTGATACAGTGGCCACGAGTGATGGCTTTGTCTATGGATTTTTGGAAGAGGAGGGAGTTGAAGTAAGTGGTGACAATAGTGACGTCAACACCATGAGCTGCAAAGATCATGGCCATGTCTACTTGTGGCATCAAGTGACTTGTTGTCAAGTAGGGGATGAAGTAGGCTCTCAAGGGACGATTCTCGCTTTCCATGGTGGTATATGCAAGTTATGACAAGAATTTTAGCCAGATTTTTCTGCAAATGATATTGTAGAAGAGATGATTTTATTTTTTATTTTCGAAAGAGGAGATGATTCTTTAATATATAAGACTTATTACCTTGGGATCCTGTTCTTTTGCTTATGTATAAATGTCACGCGGATCACATGAAACTTAAACAAATATATATTATCTTTCGTTCTCCATCTCCATCAATAACACTCAACACTCACTTGTTCTCTTCCCTCCATCAACACTTTCTTTTTTGCACTCATTTAGCACATCATTTGGGTTGAATTTTGAGTTGTATAATATTACTCTCTCCTAGACATAGGGCAACCCTGTCAATGTGTGTTTTCATTTTCATTCTCAGATGCCGATCCGAGAATAAGACCTGTATTGCATGTTAAAAGCTAGAAAAAGAAAAAAAAAATAAAAAAATGCTTTTCTTAGATCTGTTTAGAAATTAGATGGCAAAGAAATAGAGTTTGTGAAGTTATTTCTTAAAAGGGTAGTGTTCATATGTTAACAATTAGAAATTTATTATAATGGGAAACCCTATAAATGTATAATCACTGTTTTGATTGTAGTCTTTACCTTTATATTTATTGAGTTTTTTGTTCTAGGAAATTTGTAATTGTTAAGGCACATATCAACACGACAACACTACCTTTCATAAAATATCATTATAATTATAAAAATGGAATAATTCTTCTTTGTAATTTCTATGCGATATTGACATTAATTACAACGATTCTTATTTGCGGTGATGTATTCAAATCATTGAAAGGTGTTCTCATTTGACTCATTAATTATCTTAGGCTTAATTGATATTTTTATATAGATCAGAGTGAATATAGAAATCATGTGCCGCCCTCTTGGTTTACTTCAATATATATAGAGAAATTTTTAAATAAGGACATTCTGATGTAACTTCATGAGATATTGAATGTGAGTATATCAAAATGTAAGTCATTAGTTTTACATGCTTTGAATCATGTTAAAATTAGTGACTCACATTCAATATTCCCACGAAGTTATATCAGGACGTCTGTATGAGAACGAGACTATATATATATAGGGGTAGGATCTATAATCCCATTATTTTACACGGGATTTGACACACTTTAGTGTCCATTAGATCCTATGTGTTTGAATGGTCTAGATTTAATACTCCCTAATCTTCTTTCTCTTTCTTCCATTAATATTTTTATTTATTTCCTATTTTCTCCATCATCTCTCTTAATTTTTAATGTTATTTTCCCTCATTTATTTTTTATCTTTCCTTTTTTTCCTCCCTCATTTCACTCTATTGACTTCTTTCATCACTATCTTAAATCTTTTTTTGTTTCTCTTTCTTCTTTCTTTATATTTCTTTAATATTTCACCCTTATCAAAATGTTTTTTTTTTTTAAAAAAAAAGAATTGAAAGTGCTATATGCTATGATAGTTTTTCTTTTTTCTTGGATTTTTGGAATACTGAACACGTTTTAATTTTTATTATAAAAGAAATTTAATTGGAATATTGATTTTAGTTTATGCAAGCTTTTTTATTAATTAAATTTGTCATTTAAAAATCTAGATTTATTTGCGTTATAATTAAATTTTAATATAATATTACGGAATTATTTTTTTAGAAATTTATATAACATTATCAATTGATAAATAGATAATGTGAGAAATGGAAATGCTTTTACATAAAAAAAAAAAAAAAAAAATCAAAGTGAAAAGAGAAAAAAAAATTGAAATAATAAAACATGTATTGTCTGTTGTTTGCTAAAAAAAAATAAAAAAACTGTTGCTTGTTGAGACTTGAAATGTAAAAGAAAAAAAAGACAATAGAGGATAGATGAAATTTAAATGAAGAGAGAGAATGGAATGAAATATTAAAATTTAGGTGAGAGAAAAATACAAATATTAATAGAAAATAGGAAAGTGAATTAATGACCATTAAATCTGGACCATTCAAACACCTAGGATCTAATGGACACAAAAGTGTGTCAAATCCGTTGTTAAAAAAATGGGGTCATGAATCCTGCTCCATATATATATATATATATATACAATTTTTCTATTGTCACTTAGAGCAACTCCAACCCAAATCTCTAAGTTGGTGCAAGTTTTGCACTAAAATAGCTCAACAGTCACTCTATTTCACTATTCCATTTCCAACCCACTACTTCAAATTTATCTCTATAAGGAATATTCCCAGGAATATTCCATTTCTTTCCCTTTTTTAGATATTTCTCCACAATTAACATTTCACCCCATAATTAACATAATATTGCAATAAAATACGAAATTATGAAATTAATACATAAATAGAAATTCAATTTAATTCGGTAAAATATTACATTTTTTATTAAAATAACTTAAACATTACATTTCATAAAATAAAAAAGAAAAAGCATGAAAATAAAAGTACATATTGATCATCATCTAATCATCTGAATTAGTATATTCTTCCCACAAATGATTTATTAAGGCATTTTGAAGTGCATCATGAGCATGATTATCCCTGATTCTTCTATGT
The DNA here is from genome assembly GCA_954870605.1 of Acer campestre. NCBI lineage: Eukaryota > Viridiplantae > Streptophyta > Magnoliopsida > Sapindales > Sapindaceae > Acer > Acer campestre. Next base: position 27,731,523 of record OX940810.1, read on the forward strand.
CGAGCTAGGAATTCTCGAAATCGGGTATTTTCGTCTAACACCATCTCAACTTCCGGAGTTGGTGCTTCCGTATGATCCTCAATTGCTGCATCAACATCACGCTCATCATCGATTATCATGTTGTGCATAATAATGCACGTAGTCATTATATCATGTAAAACATGTTTATGCCAAAAACGCGCCGGTCCTGCCACAATTGCAAACCGTGATTGGAGAACTCCAAATGCACGTTCAACGTCTTTTCTACATCCTTCTTGTTTCATTGCAAATAATTTATTCTTCGGACCACGTGGATCGTGAATAGTTTTTACAATCGTAGACCAGTTAGAGTATATACCATCAGCTAAATAATAACCCATATTAAATTCTTGTCCTTGAATGACATAATGAGCTGGAGGAGCAATACCTTGAGCGAGGTTGGCAAAAAGATGGGATGCCTCCAACACATTAATATCATTGTTCGTACCCGGCAAACCAAAATAGGCATGGCATATCCACAGATCATAATCAGCTACAGCCTCTAGAATAATAGTTGGGGATCCACTACGACCAGCATATTGTCCTGACCAAGCCGTTGGACAATTTTTCCACTTCCAGTGCATACAATCTAAACTACCCAGCATTCCCGGAAAACCTCTCTCTTTACCAATACGGAGTAGTCTGGCAACGTCAGTAGCGTTAGGTGATCGTAGATACTCATCTTTAAATTCCTCCACAACAGCACGACAAAATCTCTTCAAACTTTCAATTGTTGTAGACTCTCCTATTTGAATATACTCATCAGTAGCATCCGCTGGTAGACCATATGCCAACATCCGAAATAATGCTGTTATTTTTTGAAGAGCGGACAAACCCAGTCTACCCACACTATCTCTTCGTTGCACAAAATAGTTGTCACGAGCTTCCACTTTGTCAACAATACGAAGAAATAAACTTCTCCTCATTCGAAAGCGTCGACGAAACATTTGATCATTATACCGTGGGCTCTCAGCAAAATAGTCGTAGAACAAACGATGATCAGCATTTTCCCGATCTCGATTGATCACTCTATGACCATGAATTGAGCCTCCACGGGTCACTAGATTGTTTTGTTGATTGAGATACTGAGACATGGCCCGTTGGATGTTCATATGTTGGGCAATAATCGCATCTTGTTCTGACTCATTCTCTTCAAGATTTGCCAGAAATTGCTTTTCATCATCGTCGGAAGATGAAGATGAGAAATTAGATGGACCTCCGATATCGAAATTCATTATCAATTGGAGTTGAATTGAATGAGTTTGAATCATACTCTGGTGTAGGGTATTTATCTTTATGAACATGTGCTTCTAGAATAGCTAGTGGATGCCAGCTATATCCAGCTGGTTAACATATCACTTCGTGGGAGTGGATGCCAGCTATATCCAGCTGGTTAACATATCACTTCGTGGGAGTGGATGACAGCTATATCCAGCTGGTTACACAACTCAGAACATGGGAGTAGATGAAAGATGTATCTAGCTCAGAACGTGGCCGACAATAACTGCAAGCCCACGTGGAAATAGTAGATAGCGGAAGCTCTTTCGAGAAAAACACCAATTCCAAGGCCTAAACGACGGAATTTGCCTAAAAAAGGACGTGTTTACGCAGCAAAGCTGCGTAGTAGTTCCGGAAACGCCGAAACGCATCAGCTGTCAAAATTTCAATTCAATCTGATTCCGTCGCCCGGGTTTGGTCTTACTTGGCTTGTTTCAAATCCCACCCCTCCAAATAATCTAATGCCAGTTGGTCCACTGCTGCCGCATCAATCTACCTCAGAACATGGCCGACAATAACTGCAAGCCCACATGGAAATAGTAGATACTGACAAAAACACTTTCATTCAAAAAAAAACCAATGCTTGAACCATATTCATTGAACCTAGACATCTAGTACTCGTTGTGGGGCCCACTCTGAACTTGTCCAGAAAACTGTTCTTCACTTTTCCCAAAATAAGAAGATAAGATATCTGAGCTATTCAATGCCAACCAATGGATGGATTTCCTCACATTCTGAACCGTAGGATTAAATCGATCCAAATAATTCTTATCTTCACTTTTCCCAAAATCTGAAGATAACAAATTTGCTCATCATCAAATCCAACCAATGGATGGATTTCCTCACCTTCTAAACCGTAGGATTAAATCTGAAAAGAATGCCTCCTAGTGCCTATAAATATCAACCCCCACTAAATTAAACTTATCCATTCAAATCTCTTACCCCTTCAAATCTCTTACCCCTTCGAATCCCATATCTCTTGAAATCAATTTCTCCCTTCACATTACTTTTTCCCAAAAAATGACTTCAAGCCGAAGTACTTCATACACGTTTGCAGAAGACACACACCTGTGTCACGTATATTTGGATGTTTCCCAAAATCCGATCATAGGGCATTACCAATCCATGGAAGTGTTCTGGGCTCGAATTGAGGGTGAATATAACAACACCAAACCAGATTTTATAATTGAACATCGTACATCGCGAAGTTTGCAGTGTCGTATGGGGATTATCATTCCCGCAATTGCGAAACTACGGTCATGCCAACGACAAATCGAAAGTCTGAATCCTAGTGGTGCCTCTGAAGTTGATATAGTGAGTATTTGTTAAAATTACAGTTGTAGAAAATAATTATATTTAATATAAAATTATTCCATAAAATTTATTTGAATCATTTTGCAGATGAACCGGGCAAAAGTCTTATTCTCCCAAGATAAGAAATACAAAAAGGGTTTCAAGTTTGACCATGTGTGGCCCATTCTCAAGGATATGCATAAATTTTCAGATAATGATAGTGCAACATCAACCCCGCGAAGGCCACGTGGCCATAATGTATCATCACAAGAAGACTTTCCAACTCCAGAGTCTCCAACAATGGCATCTCCCGGGATATCTTCATTTTCTCTGAATATATCTAGTGATGACGCCGGGGGTAGTTCATCCCAACGACCCATTGGGGTGAAAAAAGCAAAACTGAAAAAGAGGGCTGCGGAAGATAATGCATCAATTGTTGCCACTTTTACAGAAGGACAAGATAAACTCGTGGAAGTTTTTGAAAAAAACAATCTGGAGAGACAAAGAACTAATGATATTTTGAAGAGAAAATTGGAAACCAAAATAGTAATGATGGATTTGGAATCCATAAAAGATCCAAAAAAGCGCGAGTTTGTGGATCAACAACAAAGAAAAATTATGGAGAAACATGCTCGGCAACAAAACTATGGATCCGGTAGTTCATCTGCTCCTTTTGGTGATTTTTTCAATAATATCGGAGGATCTGGAAATGGTCTTCAAGAGTACTAAATCTTCCAAATAATTTATGTTGTATTTTTCCTTAATTTTAGAGTATTCCAATTAGTGGTAATTTATTTTATCACTATGAAGTTTGTATTTCATTTTTAATGTTTTTATCAATTAATGTATTTTGCTTTATTAATTCCAGTAGGAATGAAGTGATTTATTAACAAAAAAATTGCATTTCAAACTTTTGAATTAACGAAGGAATGAAGTGATTTATTAAAAAAAATGGCATTTAAATTTTTTAATTATACACTTCATTTTAGTTTATTAAAAATGTTAATATCAATAATAATTAAATCAAAACAAAATCATTAAATAATAAAAAGGACCAAATTGGAATAACTTTAATTTATTAGGGTAAAACTGTGAATACACAAAACCTTTTAATAAAGGGTATAATCAGAAAATATTTTTAAAAATAGGGCCAAAACGTGATTATATAAAATTTGAGGGATCAAAAAAAAAAAACACAAAAGCGCTACAGTGTTTGCGCTGGTGAACAGTGTCGCGCAATACATTGCGCGGCACTGTTCATCTTCCTCAGATGCCGCAGCCGTTGCCGCTGGGTTGGAGGTCGGTTTTGAGTGGATTTTGCTCCATTTTGAAGATAAAGTTGGATTTGAAGTGGGATTGGAGTTGGTTTTAGTCCTTATATAAAATATATCATGACGAAGAATGTGAACCATTAGATTTACATACTTTGATTCAAAGTTTATGCATTTATCAAAATTTCTCTATAATCTATGATCCACATTTTTTGTCGTGAAATATTTTATATTAGGACAAACTAACAGTATAAAAAATATATATATATATTTACAAAAAATAACGACATTGTAAAGTATTGGGCTGTGACCCGTAACCCTTGTCCAACTAAGATCACTTGTCAAAGTATATTTTAAATTCAATGACTCACATGCAAGGAACTGATAAACAATAGAAAAACTGATATATATATATATATATATATAATCCCACGAAATGCATGCATGATGCATCAAACAATATTATTCTAAATCATCTAATTATCGAGAGATACTTTAGTACCTATGAGGTGACATACTTGATCAATAAATTTTCACAATGTTAAAAAAAAAAAAAAAAACTCAATAATTACTACAGCCATGTCAAAACAAATCTGCTTGATCAGAAATTAATGCTCATGTTTCTCTTACAACTTTTATAATCATCTTTCTCTTTATATCTCCGTATCTGAATTTTTAAAACCCACCAACTACGATTTTTAGAAATCTGTTCTAATTTAGTGAGGCTTGAGCTTGATGGCCTCTAGAAGATGTAGTGATTTAAACTAAAAAAATTTCTTAAAAAAAAAAAAAACAAATGGAGGTGAAGTAGTATCCTCCTCCGGATCGGCGCTTCCTCCACCGATATTGCTTGTCGGGTTCAACATAAACCAACAAAACTAAACAACTTCGGGTACAAGTTTCCACCCATGGGTTATGAGAGAACGCATGACCTCCCATGAACCCGCATAGCAGATCCACAAAAAATCAATGTTTTTACATTAAAAAAAAAAAAAACTTGAAAGAGAAAAGACATTTGGATAGAGTATAGAGATAGATGAATGGGCTTTGACCTATTAATCTTATCCAAATTAGAAAGTAAAATAGTTGAACTAGATCATGATTCTCTCCCATCTTAATTATTTTCCTTTGCTTTTTAGTAGAAGCATTGCCAACCCTGAGGCATGACAACTAACTAGGGGCTCCCGCTTAGGGCCTAGAAAAAAAAGGCCCTAAAAGGGTTCATTTTTATTTTTATTTTTTGTGTGTAATGCTCACATTTTTATACTTTACTAACTTCATATATGTTTAATGTAATAATGTGCTTTTGATACTCTTATCGATCTGGGAGAGCCGATGAGGGAAAACAATACAAGGGTTATGCGATGAGATTCGATGTAAGATCTTTTTTTATGGAATGCTCTTTTCTTAGTTTTATTCAATTCCCTCCTTTCTCCCAAAAAGATCAGATCTCTCAACAGTTTATAATTGAGGTTTATATAGGTTCCTCTTGTGACAGGTGTTTGGATATTTTGTTGCCTCATCATTTTGTCATTAATGATTGAGTCGGTTCACCATCAGCTTCCTCCGAGGCCATCATCGATGGACGACGTCCTCCGGTAGGGGTGATCGGACAAACAGAGGGGTCCGAGAGGTATTCGGTGTCTAAGGTGTATCTCCGAGACGTTATATCCGGTAGTCTTTCGGATGTGTAAATCTACTACCAACAATATAATTATATCAAATTTGGACTCAAAATAAGAAAAAAGATGTGGAAATCAACTTCTTATATAAATATTGGGCTCAACATGCATTTTCATCATAATTATTAAAAGCAAATGAGTAGCTCTATTTGTACTCTTGAAAATTTTGTATGTACATCCCTCTTTGTATTTACACCTTATTAAGAGTTTTTTTTTAAGAATTTTAAGCATACCCCAAACATTACCAAATATATACTTTCTTTTATTTTTTTTTAAATTCTAAAAAAATTAAAATAAAATTAAATAAAAAAGGAGGAGGTCTCCTCCATTTTCATTTTCTAATCAAGTTCGCCTCTCTTTATTTACATACGCTATTTCTTTGAGTGGAAACTGTTATGTAGATCTATTTGTTCGTTTTTTTTTTTCTTTTCAATTTTGTTTTTTCTATATATCACGATATAAACTTAATGAAAATTGATTTGATTAAGCTTTTGTAAATTTTCTCAAAAAATAATAAATATATATATATATAAATTATTAAGTAGGGATTTCATAAAATTTAGATGCGAGATTGAGTAGATGTTGACATCTAAGCATAAAAGAGAATACATGATCAAGATTTCTGGATTTCTTTCTCTCTCATACAAGTGGATGTTTCATTTATACTTGGAAAAAAAATCAGAAAAAGAAAAGGCAAGGAAATGATCCTAACTTTGTTGGACCACTTTAATTTATACACAAGGTTTCTACATCTCCTCTCTTTATGTCCTCCCCATGAAGGATAAGTTCATGTTTCACATAGCATGCGTGCTATTGTGAAAAAAGAAGAAAATTTATTGAAACAAATTTGTTGATTAAAAGAATTAATGAAATTTGGTGTTGAACTTTGGTGGTTCATAGAAAAGAATATTTGTTACACGACTGAAAAATATTAAAGCTTGCAAAACAAAGTTATCCTCATCCACCATTTGGTGAAGAATGATTAAATAAATTAAATGTTTGTATCTCACATCTAAAAAAAAAATTAAAGAGTTCAACTCTAATTCTTATATGAATGAGTTTTGGCAATAGGAAAAAAAAAAAAAAAAACTTGAAATATGTAGAAATTCTTCTTGATATTAAATTTCATTTAGTTTTGAAATTTTACGCTATGGTTAGCCAAATATGCACTGGGTCATGGTTTTTTTTTTTTTTTGACAATATGTATTAATCCGGGATCAGACATTTTTTTTTTAAGTTTTCACTATTGGTAGGATTCAAACTGTTGATCTATGAATCATTTGTCCAAGCTTCAAGCTCGTCCATCTACCAACTGAGCTACGCCCCTGGGTCATGCATTAGGTAATGCTGAATGACAATATTTCATAATGTGCCTAGCATGGTCCAAATCTTTTCGTATTGTGCACCTAGCATGGTTCAAATCTAACATGGGTCTTGTAAATATGGGCTGATCCGGCCTGGAACCCGTTCCAACAGGATAGCACACTTGCATGCTCCATATTGTTAAGCTCTATCCGATTTTTGAGCTATACGCATATTGTACGTTTTGGTATCCGTAATTTACTTTGAAATACTATTGAATATGTTATACATTTGAAATAAGAATTGAGTCTTCTTTTTGATAGATAATATATAATTCTTGCGTTGGCCGGCCGTTCTGGGAACGAAGAATTCGTTGGAACAAAGTCTGATTAATAGCAAATCTCAATCAATACAAATTATTATAATGGGCAAACAAATCATTTTATTACACCGTCTCATGATTTTGCACGGTAGGTAGAGCACACATAGCCACACAAACTCACTTGAATCAGATGCGCTGTCGAAGCTCATCAAGCAAAGCGGTAACATTTGAGTAGGATGAGCCGCCTTCTTCAACAGCGGCCTTGGCAATGATAGAGAGCTCTTTCACTTTCTTCCTCCTCATCTCCGCCTCTTCACCACCACCCATCAGCTCATTCACTGCCTTCTCAATCTTCTCCTTTTCAACATACGAACGACTCTCCACCAACAAGTGAGTCCAAGACACCAACCCAACTTTGACGCCAACTCCCAACACCTGAGTTAACTTCTCATTGTAAAACTGATCAGCCCCGAGTGGCCAAGTAGCCATTGGCACCCCTGCCGCTATGGTCTCCAAGACAGAGTTCCATCCACAATGAGTCAAAAACCCACCAACGGCTGGATGCTTTAAGATGGACACCTGTGGTGCCCAACCCTTTATGATCAAACCCTTGTTGCTCTTCGATATCTTCTCCTCCAATTCTCTTGGTAGCCATTCTCCGTCTTCGTTTTCTTTGTCCTTTCGAACTACCCAAATAAATGGGTGATTCATAGAGTCAAGGGCCTTTGCTATCTCTAAAATTTGAGCTGAGCTGAAAGAACACAAGCTTCCAAAACTTACATAAACAACTGAGTTGGGGTTTTGAGCATCCAGCCAAGTTAGGCAGTCGTGCTTGTCATCATTTCTAGAGTCGTTTCTGGAGTTAAAAAGCCGTACAGATCCAATGGACCAGGACTTCATTCCCAGGACATCCCTATAGTGATCAGCGTAATCTTTTTCCAATTCATAGAAACTATTCACTAAAACCCCATAACCCTTTTCAATGGATTCATTGATCATGTTCATTAAACCGGTGAATGCATCTGGTACTTTAAGCCATTCTGCAATCTCTGATCTTGTCATTTGGATTTGACCCGGAAGCCCCGGTAGTAAAAACGGTTCTTTGTCAGATTGGACGGTCTTGTGAGGCTCGTACCGAAAAAGACAATCCTCAGCACAAAGAGCCAAATGGCCCATCCCATGAGAAGTAAGCCTCGGTATCCCGAGATCAGAAGCTAAATCAGATGACGAAAAGTGAAACATGTCTGCAACAATGAAGTCGGGTCTGTTGTCTCTGATGAATTGCTCAATGGGTTGTTGGAGCATAGAGACACCTTTCCCTATCTTGCTACAGATTTCACCGGAAGTGGCATCACTGAAGTTCTCAAGTCCTTCAGGGAGATCGGTCTCCCTAAATGGAAACTTGAGCTTGTGAACACTGATATGGTGGCCACGAGTGATGGCTTTATCTATGGATTTTTGGAAGAGGAGGGAGTTGTAGTAAGTGGTGATGATGGTTACGTCAACTCCACGAGCTGCAAAGATCATGGCCATGTCTACTTGTGGCATCAAGTGGCTTGTTGTCGAGAAGGGGATGAAGTGGGCTCTCAAGGGACGATTCTCGCTTTCCATGGTGGTATATGCAAGTTATGATAGTAATTTTAGCAAGATTTTTCTACAAATGATGTTGTGGAAGAGTTGATTTTATTTTTTATTTTCGAAAGAGAAGAGATGGTTCTTTAATATGTAAGATTTATTACCTTATGATCTTGTTCTTTTGCTTATGTTTAAGATGGAGTAACGCTACATTGCCCAAATTTGGTGTCAAAATCTGGTGCCCAAATGACGTGGCAACACTCTCATCCATTCATTTAGATTATATTAGATTTGCTTGATTTGAATGAATGGATGAGAGTGTTGCCACATCATTTGGGCACCAGATTTTGACACTAAATTTGGGCAATGTAGCATCACTCGTTTAAGATGTCACGCGGATCATATGAAACTTAGACAAATATATATTAGCTTTCGTTCTTGATGCATGAGATATTATTGAAGATTTTGTTGAAAACTTTTTATTTTAAAAATAGTATTGTAATTAATATCGATTATTATGTTTCTTTTTATTGTATATTTAATTAGGTAGTTAAATAATTTATGATTTGATTTGATCAAATCAAATCTTATTTCCTTATTAAATAGGTTTTTAATGTTTTAGGTTCCATTGTTATCTCAATTATCTCTTTTATAGGGAAATTGATAATTTTATTGCTTTACTAGTTATTTTATGTTTCTTTTAGGTTTTTATTTTCCTATTTAAATATGATATACCCTAACAGGGATTTTAGTTTTTTGAAGATTAATAAAATTTGAGAGAGAATATCTCCTTTTATCCAATTTCGGTATCCTGAGTGGATCAACGAATTTGAAGCCTATTATTCTGGTATCCCTGCACGGATCAACAGATTAATAGTAGGGTTCGCTTCCGGCATTCGTGCGCGAATCAACCGATCCGAATCGTTTATCCTTTCTTTTATCGATTGTTGTTTGTGTTGAATTTCCTGCTACCTCAGTTGGTATTTGGGGCATATTATTCTGGTATCTGTGCGCGGATCAATAGATTAATAGTAGGGTTCGCTTCCGGTATTCGTGCGTGAATCAACGGATCCGAATCATTTATCCTTTCTTTTTATCAATTGTTGTTTGGTGAATATTCCACTGCATCAATTTGGTATCAGAGCCACCGAGTCTACCGTTGTGCTAGGCTCAGCATCCACGACCACAACCATCTTCCTCAACGCCAAAAATTCACCATCCATATTTCCAAAAAAAAAAAGAAGAGCCAAAAAAAAAAAAAAACCAAAAAAAAAAAAAAAAAATGGCGAGTTTGTATCAGGATGGTGGGCTGCCAAATTCGAGGTCGAATTCTTTTATGCAGGTTTCTGGGATGAAGGTAGTCAAAATTCGAGGACGAATTTTCTCCAACCTGAAGAGAATGATGCATGAGATATTATTGAAGATTTTGTTGAAGACTTTTTATTTTAAAAATAGTATTGTAATTAATATTTATTATTATGTTTCTTTTTATTGTATATTTAATTAGGTAGTTAAATAATTTATGATTTGATTTTATTAAATCAAATATTATTTCCTTATTAAATAGGTTTTTAATGTTTTAGGATTTTAGTATTTTTAATTTTCATTGTTATCTCAATTATCTTTTTATAGGGAAATTGATAATTTTATTGCTTTACTAGTTATTTTAGGTTTCTTTTAGGTTTTTATTTTCCTATTTAAAGACGATGTACCCTAATAGGGATTTTAGTTTTTTGAAGATTAATAAAATTTGAGAGAGAATATCTCCTTTTATCCAATTTCGGTATCCTGAGTGGATCAACGAATTTGAAGCCTATTATTCTGGTATCCCTGCGCGGATCAACAGATTAATAGTAGGGTTCGCTTCCGGTATTCGTGCACTAATCAACGGATCCGAATCGTTTATCCTTTCTTTTATCGATTGTTGTTTGTGTTGAATTTCTTGCTACCTCAGTTGGTATTTGAGGCCTATTATTTTGATATCTGTGCGCAGATCAATAGATTAATAGTAGGGTTCGCTTCCGGTATTCGTGCGCGAATCAACGGATCCGAATCGTTTATCCTTTCTTTTTATCAATTGTTGTTTGGTGAATATTCCGCTGCATCAGTTTGGTATCAAAATCACCGAGTCTACCGTTGTGCTAGGCTCAGCATCCACGACCACAATCATCTTCCTCAACGCCAAAAATTCACCATCCATATTTCCAAAAAAAAAAAAAAAAAAAGACCAAAAATAAAATAAAATGGCGAGTTTGTATCAAGATGATGGGCTGCTGAATTCGAGGTCGAATTCTTTTATGCAGGTTTCTGGGATGAAGGTAGTCAAAATTCGAGGACGAATTTTCTCCAACCTGAAGAGAATGATGCATGAGATATTATTGAAGATTTTGTTGAAGACTTTTTATTTTAAAAATAGTATTGTAATTAATATCGATTATTATGTTTTATTTTTATTGTATATTTAATTAGGTAGTTAAATAATTTATGATTTGATTTTATTAAATCAAATCTTATTTCCTTATTAAATAGGTTTTTAATGTTTTAGGATTCTAGTATTTTTAATTTCCATTGTTATCTCAATTATTTATTTTATAGGGAAATTGATAATTTTATTGCTTTACTAGTTATTTTAGGTTTCTTTTAGGTTTTTGTTTTCCTATTTAAAGACAATTTACCCTAACAAGGATTTTAGTTTTTTGAAGATTAATAAAATTTGAGAGAGAATATCTCCTTTTATCCAATTTTGGTATCCTGAGTGGATCAACGAATTTGAAGCCTATTATTCTGGTATCCCTACGCGGATCAACAGATTAATAGTAGGGTTTGCTTCCGGTATTCGTGCACGAATCAACGGATCCGAATCGTTTATCCTTTCTTTTATCGATTGTTGTTTGTGTTGAATTTCCTGCTACCTCAGTTGGTATTTGAGGCCTATTATTTTGATATATGTGCGCGGATCAACAGATTAATAGTAGGGTTCGCTTCCGGTATTCGTGCGCGAATCAACGGATCCGAATCGTTTATCCTTTCTTTTTATCAATTGTTGTTTGGTGAATATTCCGCTGCATCAGTTTGGTATCAAAATCACCGAGTCTACCGTTGTGCTAGGCTCAGCATCCACGACCACAATCATCTTCCTCAACGCCAAAAATTCACCATCCATATTTCCAAAAAAAAAAAAAAAGCAAAATAAAATAAAATGGTGAGTTTGTATCAGGATGATGGGCTGCCGAATTCGAGGTCGAATTCTTTTATGCAGGTTTCTGGGATGAAGGTAGTCAAAATTCGAGGACGAATTTTCTCCAACCTGAAGAGAATGATGCATGAGATATTATTGAAGATTTTGTTGAAGACTTTTTATTTTAAAAATAGTATTGTAATTAATATCGATTATTATGTTTTATTTTTATTGTATATTTAATTAGGTAGTTAAATAATTTATGATTTGATTTTATTAAATCAAATATTATTTCCTTATTAAATAGGTTTTTAATGTTTTAGGATTCTAGTATTTTTAATTTCCATTGTTATCTCAATTATCTATTTTATAGGGAAATTGATAATTTTATTGCTTTACTAGTTATTTTAGGTTTCTTTTAGGTTTTTATTTTCCTATTTAAAGACGATGTACCCTAACAGGGATTTTAGTTTTTTGAAGATTAATAAAATTTGAGAGAGAATATCTCCTTTTATCCAATTTCGGTATCCTGAGTGGATCAACGAATTTGAAGCCTATTATTCTGGTATCCCTGCGCGGATCAACAGATGAATAGTAGGGTTCGCTTCCGGTATTCGTGCGTGAATCAACGGATCCGAATCGTTTATCCTTTTTTTTATCGATTGTTGTTTGTGTTGAATTTCCTGCTACCTCAGTTGGTATTTGAGGCCTATTATTCTGGTATCTGTGCACGGATCAACAGATTAATAGTAGGATTCACTTTCGGTATTCGTGTGTGAATCAACGGATCTGAATCGTTTATCCTTTCTTTTTATCAATTGTTGTTTGGTGAATATTCCGCTGCATCAGTTCTCCATCTCCATCAACAACACTCAACACTCTCTTGTTCTCTTCGAGGGTAGTGTGAGAGGCATGTTGTATTACTTACATGGATAAAAGTAGCTGGTCCAATTTTATCTCTTTTGACTTCCACGTTCACAGTTAAAGCGAAATTGCAATTTGAAGAGATGTAGATTAATGTTAAAACTAAATAAGACCTGCATGTATGTTGAAAGAAACGATTAAAATTTCCATCGTTCTCAATTTTTTAATGAACTAACTAGCTCATCTTTTCTACTTGCTAGGTAGAGTCCATTAATAAAATAGCTATCTAACTATCGTATAAATCTCACTCTGCATATCCAACGGACTACAGGTGCACCACCCATTGTGATACTTATATTTTCTTACCACATATTGGGCTCGTTTGAGATAGTTTTTACTTTTAGCTTTTGATAGTAGAATAAGAGAAGTAAAAGCTTGAGCTCTTAATAACTGTTTAGATAGTATATTTCAAAAGAGCTTTTGTATTTAAAAGAGCTTCTGAAACAGTTTGGTTGAAATATTTTAAAAGTTCTTCCAACTATAAAATGACAATTTTATCCTTTTAGAAAAGCTTTTGAATATGTTTGGTTGAAAACATTTTAACATTTGTACCTTAATTTAATTAATTCATATTAAAAGTTTTTAATAAAAGTTTGTTAAATGAAATAATATAATATTTGTATATTATATTTCCCTTGAAAAATAAATAAAATCAAATCAGGATTTGTTGTAAATGGAGATTGGATTATTTTATTTACTACTAACCAAAATAAATACAAATTAAAAAAATAAAAATAAATAAACAAATAAACAAACAAATACAAAAATTCAATATAAATCCAAAACTTTTTCACCCAAAAATCCGGCGTATTTACTTACAAATCCAAAACAGATTCACATTAAAAAAAAAAATTAAAATTAAAAAAAAAAAAATCTTTTGGGGATGTTTCTCTCGATCTTATTATTTTAAGAATCCAAAATGAATTTGATTTTTTTTTCTTCTCTTGCTTGGTTTCTCTTCTTTTCCTCTTCTGCTTCTAGTTTGTCTATTTTTTCTGTGCTTTCAATTCAATTGAAATCTGTATTTTACACAAAGAATCCTAGAAACACAATGAAAAACCAACAATTCTGGAAAACAAAAATAAGAAAAATAACACGACTTACACCCTCAAACCTAGCCTAAACATTGTCGGCCACACAATGAAAAGCATGAGTAAAAGAGATGTTTATTTTCAACATAACGAACTACTCAGCAAAGCAATAAATCTAAGATATATACATAACCTAAGCTAAAAATAGTAACTATCAACGAATAAGCCAGCTTCTTGGCAGCGGCACCACTTTGACGGAACCCGCTGTTGTAGGTGCCTCAAAAGATTGAACATTTAAGTTCGACCTTGCTAGCGCGCGAGTCACAGGGACTAGCACAATGGTAATTGAGGGTATCGTTTCGCAGGGAGGTGGGATTCGCCGATCGTAGCGGTTCTAGCTATTATTACAACACTCTGAGAGAACTCGTGTGTTGCATGTGTGAAGAAGTAAATAATAATATAAATTAATTAATTAACTAACATAATATATACATGGATAGAATGGAATGGAGAGATGACATGAAATATAGTTATTCTAAGGAAATGACTCAACCGTGACAATCCTCCTAATTAAGCTCTAGACTCACTTAGTCCCTCAAATGTGCAAGTATATCATAGGCTCGTGTCCTCTTAATTGATCTCTAATATCTCTCGAGTCTTAGAAATCACATCCACACAATGCACGGAGTCATTAAGTACTTTGGGACAAGCACACGAGCTCTGTACGTCAGTCTAGCTAGCGATCTCTCTACTTTCTGGTCATATACAGTGGTTATTTCGTTGGGTATGTAATGTGCAACCGCGTGGGCCATACTATAGCCAATAATTTATTCACAATGGCTAACCAAATATGGGGATGGCAACCAAGTGAAAGCATTAAGAATACAAGATACCCATATAACACGTATGTTTTATGCTCGTGTCCCCTTAATTAATCTCTAATCTCTCTTGATATCTTAGAGATTATATCCATGCATAAATGCTTGGATTCATTAAGGACTGTGAGACACACACACAAGCTCTACATGCCAACCTAGTGATCTCTCAACTTACTGGTCAAATGTATAGGGTATCCAGTTAAGCATGTTAATGTGAACCACACAATATATAACACATAGCCAAAATATCATCCACAAAGCGGCTAACTAAGTGAAAGCATTACGCAATGAAATACCCCTATAATTATATGAGCACAAGAGGAATTCAGTTTGTCTTTACTCTAGATACAGATTCGGTTTTATCAATCTCCCTAAACTGGGTAAAAATGGGAACAAGCTTACCAAACAACTACATGCAACAAGTTAATTGTTTACATTAAGATCATTCAATTTAAGTTAAGGGGTTCGTTATCTTGATTTGGGAATCATCCCAAAATCAATTCATCACCCAACCCAAGCCATGGGTGAGCAATTGTGCCTTTGAAAACAAAGACCCATTAAGTACAAGAATATAGAACCAAAGTCTAATATAGCAAGTACATGCATCAATCAAACTTCTCCTTCTCCCACTCTTTAGAGCTAATACTTAATACTTAAATCATTTTAAACATGGTATTTTTGGATCATCCATAAATCAATCAACAATCATGAGATGCTAAATTACTCTACTTCTAGATTAAATTACACTAATCCTAATCCCATTCATGGACATATATCAATTTAGACCCATCACACACATGAATATCACAATAGAGATTTAATCATAGATAAGCAAAGAGTAGAACAAAACTCTAAAAATATAAGAAAAATCATACATATATTGCAATAAGTGTAGGTTTACAAAATTCCCAAATTGGGGTTACACATAAAGGAAAACAAGAAATACAAGAAATGAGTAAAAATGAGACAACCTTTGAAGACAAACCCTCCAAATAAGCTCCTATCGCTTTCCTAGCCCGGTTTTGGTCCAAAGACCACTCATTTTCCTTGTAATTTATTCCTAAATATGGTGTAGGAAGTGTAAAAATAGTGGTGGAGGTGTATGGTGAGCTCCCATGGAGGAAAAACCTCCATGGGAGCTTGGATCTCTCACTTATTTGGTGGAGAATGTGAAGGAGATAAAGAAAATGGAAGAAAGAAGTGAGTTGGGCAGAAGAGAGAGAGGGGGAGTGTGGGATTCTTTTGGTTTCAGAAAATAGGATGTATTTATAGGCTTTCAAAAATTAGGGCATGAGTGGTAAATTACAAAAATACCCTTGACATGGAAAATTACGATTAGACCCCTCTGCCAAGTTGAAACTTGAAAGCCAGAAATTGGCACCCTTATCGGCAGATTATGCACCCCTTGCCCGCCGAATTCCAAGTTTCCAACTTTCTATCCATTTTTTGGCGCCCTTAAATGGCGGCCTCTAATTGGCTGCCTCTAATCGCCGAATTAGGGCGCCAAATTTTTATTGGTGCGAACGGCCCTTAAATGCCTAATGAGGGATCCGAAATTGGGAGGAGAAATTTGCAAAAATCTGGTTTGACAAGAGAAAGAAGATGAAGATCAGTCATGGGGTGCATTTAGAAAGCCAATGGGATTCATTTTGGCTTGTGAGCTCATTATATATGATTGTGCCACCAATATTGGGCTTTTATGTTGGATCTGTTTAGAAGCCTAAAAGACCAACCACCTAAAACTCACCGTTTCACTTAATGATGTGGCATGGACTGTTGGCAAATTACATTTAGGCCTTTATACTCTTCCAAAATCGGAATAACTTCAATCTTTTCTCAGAATTTACACTTCTACTCTTAATTAACTAAAATTACTCCAATGTCCCCAAAACTCCATAAATACCTAAAACACTTATTTTAACGCATTAATACCCGGTTTTACCCGGGAAACAAGCATAAAATATGAATATAAGGGGCTACACAACGTGTAGAAATAGGAGTTATCACTCACCGGTACGCATCAATCTTGTTCACAGACAACTTAGGCTAAATCCTGATGAAATCAGCCTATCAACGGTTCCATCATTGAAAGCAAATACAACCACACACTTTAAACTGCTGGAACAGAAATCATACAAATCCAACCAGAATCTGATACATGAAAAAAACTCCATTGACTAAGCTTGGTGAACTTCTTTTGAATCAGAAAATTTCCAATGAACTTTAAGGAATGACAAGTTACTAAAAATAGCTTAGTTCTTCTCAATGTTGTTCTCCATCCCTCCTCAATTGCAGAGAGAAATCATCGTTGATGTCATCAACATCCCAGTCGTCTTCCCACTGTCGTGCGACATCCTTTCATTCCTCTTTATCCTCCCACTCTATCATATTTATAAAAATTATACAAAAATGAACAATTCAGAATGCTAGCACCACCAATGCCCGAACTTTTAATTCTCACATAAATCAACAAAAGAACTGGTCACATATTATTCAATTGATTGTGAAAAGTAGAATTAGAATCAGCATCAAACTAGAAAAAAATGCATAGAACAAGCATCGAGCAACAACGCAAATTAAAATACCAAATTATGCCATTAAAAAGAGTTTATTCAGATCACTAAAATCTTAAATTGTCAACACCGATTCATGCTATATACAGACTCTAAAAGACAGACAGAATAATTAAAAACCAAATATCATCAACCATCATCTTTACTTGCGCCACCACAAAGTAACATCAAATTCAACAATATCCATCAATACCTACCAAAATATATAACCTACCAACAAATCCAATAAATTTCAATGTAAAGCTCGAATCAATTAAACACATACTAGTTCAAATCAAATAAACACACCAATTCAATTCGATTGAGCACAACAGTTCGAATCAATTAAACACACATCCGGTTCGAATTGATTAAACACACATCCAATACTCTTCCTGTTCAAACCCTAAGCACATTCAACCGTGTTCAAACCCTAAACACAGTTCGAAGTAGAGGGTTGAAATAGGAGAGATTTTGTAACAAATTAAAACATGAAAATTTATTAAAATAGGATTACATACCTTTTGCAGTTGATTCTTGAAGATTTGAGGAAGAAATCGTGAAGAGATTGAAAGAATTTTGAGAGAAAAATTCATCATGCAGCTGCCGTTCGTCACAGCCTCTCGTCATGCCGCTCGCCTCTTGCCTCTGGTCGGGGTCAATTGGTGAAATCTCTCTCTCTCTCTCTCTCTCTCTCTCTCTCTCTCTCTCTCTCTCTCTCTGAATTCAAAATCAAAGGTTTATCTCTTCTTTCACAAATCCCTATTTTAAAAAAAAAAATTTACATCTTTTAGAATGAAGGGCAGTTTGGTCCGAATAGTGGATTTTTTGGTATAAACAATAAAAATACTAATTCTAGGTAAAAACAATAAACCCACTAATTTTATGGTTAATTTTAAATTTTGCAATATATATATATATATATAAATTATTAAGTATGAGAATTCACAAGATTTAGATGTGATATTGAACAAAGGGCCCCATTTTAAATATTCGCCATGGGGTCTCCAAAACCTACGACACAAAGTAGATGCTGACACCTAAGCATAAAAGAAAATATATGATCAAGATTTGTGGATTTCTTTCTCTCTCATACAAGTGGATGTTTCATTTATACTTGGAAAAAAAACCAGCAAAAGAAAAGGAATGGAAATAATCCTAACTTTATTGAACCACTTTGATTTAAACACAAGGTTTCTTCTCCTCTTTATGTTCTCTCCATGAAGGATAAGTTCGTGTTTCACATAGCATGCGCGCTATTGTGAAAAAAAGAAGAAAATTTGTTGAAACAAATTTGTTGATTAAAAGGAATTAATGAAATTTGGTGGTTCATAGAAAAGAATCTTTGTTACAGACTGAAAAATATTAAAGCTTGCAAAACCAAGTTATCCTCATCCACCATTTGGTGAAGAATGATTAAATAAATTAAATGTTTGTATCTCACATCTAAAAAAAAAACATTAAAGAGTTCAACTCTAATTTTTTTTTTTTGAACAATAAAAGAAGCTTTATTAAGCAAAACCGGCACAAACAACCAGCCAGGAACTAGAAACACAACGACAAGCACTACAAAATAGGGCATCAGCCCAACAAAAAAAACAGAGACAGCCGCAAAGCAAACAAAAGAAAAAAGAGCAACACACAGAAGGCAACAACGAAAACAGGAAGGAACAACAGCAAGCTCAACCTGACGTGCTCCACTCCACGAAATCCTCCATACCATTAGCACCCTGCTTAGCTGACCTATCCGCAAAAAAATTAGAGGCTCTCCCAGCGAAGACCACCACAGTATTCTCCTACCTCTGCAACGAACCACGAATATCGTAAATGAAATTGACTAGATTAATGTTTCCAACCCCTTCGTTATTTATCCAGCCCACCCTTAGATTCACTAACAATCTCCACATTTCGACCAGAGACAAAGGAGGAGGATTCACATAAGGACACCGCTTTCAAAATCACAAAAAGCTCAGCCGCATAAGAGTCGTAGATGCCAATACATTCCGAAAACAGACATCTAACTCTACCATCCGAATCTCTCAGAACACCACCAATACCCGCCATACTAGGGTTCCCCAACGATGAGCCATCCACATTAAATTTCAACCCAATACCCATGGGAGGATTCCAAGCAGCCCATAAAATATTTACCCTGTTTTTATCCACACATCTCTCTCTAATGTTCAATAAAATAGTAGTAATGGGCTCTTTCAACCCTACCCCATGATGCTTGAACCACCACCCAACTCTGAATTTGACCATATCCACCACCTGCTCAGCATCAACCACTTTCTTACTAAAGATAGCTCGGTTCCTCATCTCCCAAATAGACCAAAGCACTGCATAAAAGAGAATTGTCCAAGCTCTTGCATACTTACCAGAGAAGAAAAAACCAGACCAGCTTTCCCACCACCCAGTTACATTGGAGCAAATACAGCTTGACATCCCCCACCAACTCATTCCCTGCTGCCAAATCTTCCACGACCAGGGGCAGTGAAGAAAAAGATGAGATAAAGACTCATCACTAGCTTTACAAAAATGACATCTTGAGGCAAGTTTCACACCAAATCTTTGGAGCACATTCCCAACCATAACTCTCCCTTTCAGTAATTGCCATAAAAACAATTCAACTTTGGGAGGACAAACACCTTTCCAAGGAAGCTGAACACTCGCCTGATTCATCCCATCAATAACCTTCAGATCAGAACGAAAAGAAGAAACATAGAACACTCCAGAGGAAACAAAGCTCTAGCTTATACTATCAGCAATATTCTTATGTAAAGTCAAGCAACTTAAGACTTTTAAAAAGCAACACCACTGATCCCTTTCCCAGTCAAAAATCTGTCTTCTTAATCCCACCTTCCACACCCAATCATCTCCCCTCTATGCACCAAAATTTTCCACCCAACTGTCTTTATCAGAGGCTAGCGCATAAATTCTAGGGAATGCCTCCATTAGCCTCCTTGTCTCTACTTTTATATCCTACCAAAACCTGATCCCCTTACCATTCCCTAACACCTCCGTAAAATCTTCCGAACAAACTCTTTCAGAACGCGTACCAGGCTTCAATAAGTTTGCAATAGCCCTTACAAACTGAGAGGAGGCTTTCGCACCATACCAATCCCACATCAGCCTATCTACATGAATACCATATTTAGCGCAGATCACACTCTTCCACAGGGAGGATCCTTCATTGCCAAACCTCCAAATCCACTTGGCAAGCAACCCTTCATTCTTTTCCAACATCCTGCCAACACCTAACCCGCCCTTCATCTTGCTTTTACACACCAAATCCCAACTCACTGCATGAACCTTCCTCTTGCCAACCTCATCCCCCCACAAAAATCCTCTTTGAAGTTTTTCTATCTTCTTCGCCACCCCTACCGGCATTTTAAACACAAACAAATAAAACGACGAAATACTATTTAAAATTGACTTTATCAACACCAACCTACCACTTTTAGAAATGAACTTCCTCTTCCATGGCACCAATCGGTTCTCTACCTTGGCAACTATTGGATCCTAGAAGCATTTATTTCTCGATCTTGCTCCGAGAGGAAGACCCATGTACATCATAGGAAGATCCACTGCCTTGCAATTCATCAAACTAGCCCACAACTCCACTCTTCTCTTATTCTTCCCCACACTAGCCAGACAAGATTTATGGAAGTTCACTTTCAGACCGGAAGCCAGCTCGAAACAATGGAGAATACGTTTCAAATTCAACAAATAATCGATCTTAGGCTTTAGAAAGACCACTGTATCGTCGGCAAACTGAAGATGGGAAACATGAACTTCAGTCCTCCCAAACGATTCTCCTCTAATGAGCCCCATACTCACTGCTCTATCCAGCAACACACTCAACGCTTCAACCACAATGTTGAATAGAAAGGGAGCTAGTGGATCCCCTTGACGGCAGTTCAACTCTAATTCTTATATGAATGACTTTTGGCAATAGAAAAAAAATTAACTTGAAATGTGTAGAAACTCTTCTTGATATTATTAAATTTCATTTAGTTTTGAAATTTTACACTATGTTTAGTCAAATATGCATTGGGTCATTTTTTTAAAAAAACATTTTATTAATTCGGGACCAAGTATTTTTTTAAAAGCTTTCGCTATTGGTAGGATTCGAATTGCTAACCTGTGAGTTATTTGTCCCAATCCCAAACTCGTCCATCTACCAGTTGAGTTACGCCCCTGGATCATGCATTAGGTCATGTTGAACGACAATATATTGTACTGTGCCTAGCATGGTCCAAATCTTTTTGTACTGTGCACCTAGCATGGTTCAAATCTAACATGGGTCTTGTAAATATAGGCTGACCTGGCCTGGAACCCGTTCCAACAGGATAGCACACTTGCATGCTCCATATTGTTAAGCTCCATCTGAATTTTTGAGCTATACGCATATTGTACGTTTTGGTATCCGTAATTTACTTTGAAATACTATTGAATACGTTATACATTTGAAATAAGAATTGAGTCTTCTTTTTGATAGATAATATATAATTCTTGCGTTGGCCGTTTTGGGAACGAAGAATTCGTTAGAACAAAATCTGATTAACAGTAAATCTCAATCAATACAAATTATTATAATGGGCAAACAAATCATTTTATTACACCGTCTCATGGTTTTGCACGGTAGGTAGAGCACAACATAGCCACACACACTCACTTGAATCAGATGCGCTGTCGAAGCTCATCAAGCAAAGCGGTAACATTTGAGTAGGATGAACCGCCTTCTTCAACAGCGGCCTTGGCAATGACAGAGAGCTCTTTCACTTTCTTACTCCTCATCTCCGCCTCTTCACCACCACCCATCAGCTCATTCACTGCCTTCTCAATCTTCTCCTTTTCAACATATGAATGACTTTCCTCCAACAACTGAGTCCACGACTCCGACCCAACTTTCACCCCAACTCCCAACACCTGAGTTAACTTCTCATTGTAAAACTGATCAGCCCCGAGTGGCCAAGTAGCCATTGGCACTCCTGCCGCTATGGTCTCCAAGACAGAGTTCCATCCACAATGAGTCAAAAACCCACCAACGGCTGGAAGCTCTAAGATGGACAACTGTGGTGCCCAACCCTTTATGATCAAACCCTTGTTGCTCTTCGTTATCTTCTCCTCCAATTCTCTTGGTAGCCATTCTCCGTCTTCGTTTTCTCTGTCTTCTTTTCGAACTACCCAAATAAATGGGTGATTCATAGAGTCAAGGGCCTTTTCTATCTCTGAAATATGAGCTAAGCTGAAAGAACACATGCTTCCAAAACTTACATAAACAACTGAGTTGGAGTTTTGAGAATCCAGCCAAGTTAGATAGTCGTGCTTGTCATCATTTCTAGAGTCGTTTCTGGCGTTAAAAAGCCGTACAGATCCAATGGACCAGGACTTCATTCTGATGCAGCAGCAGCTAAGGCAATGGAACACATGGAGCAGGTGGCGAATTCGTATTTGGGTCGCGTGGACCAACCAAATCCGGGCTGAACTTTGTGGACCTCTACAGAGGGCATATGAGGTCGGATCGTCTATTATAATATGTTTTTGGAAAGCCCAAGACAAGCCCTACAGATGTTATGAAGACTCCATCCTCAATAACAGATCACAAAAGGCCCAAATTCGGCCATCTATCTTGTTGCGCGAAGACATGAGTTGGATGAGAGCTGGACGAGCTGGGGGAGCTGAATTTCGTGGACCTCTACAGAGGCCATATGGAGTTGGATCATCTATTATAATATGTTTCCAGAAAGCCCAAGACGAGCCCTACAAATGTTATGAAGACTCCGTCCTCTATAATAGATCACAAAAGGCCCAAATTCGGCCATCTATTTTGTTACGCGAAGACTTGAGCTGGAAGTTTGAATTAGATGACATTGAGTCTGAGTCAGATTAGGATTTGTTCTCTTTTTCGTAATCTTTGTTTGATTAGGATTTGTTCTCTTTTCCTAGATAGGATTTCTTTTCAGTTTTAGTTTAAGTTAATTTAGAAGTTGATTCCTTGTGGAAGTCGACTTATTGCTTTTCCTATTTAAGTTGTTTGAATCCAATTTGTTATGAAGTTTTTTGATGATTAATAAAATTTGAGAGAGAGCATCTCCTTTTATCCAATTTCGGTATCCTGAATGGATCAACGAATTTGAAGCCTATTATTCTGGTATCTGTGCGTAGATCAACAGATTAATAGTAGGGTTCGCTTCCGGTATTCGTGCGCGAATCAACGGATCCGAATCATTTATCTTTTCTTTTATCAATTGTTGTTTGTGTTGAATTTTCTGCTAACTCAGTTGGTATTTAAGGCCTATTATTCCGGTATCTGTGCGCAGATCAACAGATTAATAGTAGGGTTAGTTTCCGGTATTTGTGCGCGAATCAACGGATCCAAATCGTTTATCCTTTCTTTTTATCGATTGTTGTTTGGTGAATATTCCGCTGCATCACATTCCCAGGACATCCCTATAGTGATCAGCGTAATCTTTCTCCAATTCATAGAAACTATTCACTAAAACCCCATAACTCTTTTCAATGGACTCATTGATCATGTTTATTAAACCGGTGAATCCGTCTGGTACTTTAATCCAATCTGCAATCTCTGATCTTGTCATTTGGATTTGATCCGGAAGCCCCGGTAGTAAAAACGGTTCTTTGTCGGATTAGACGGTCTTGTGAGGCTCGTACCGAAAAAGACAATCCTTAGCACAAAGAGCTAAGTGGCCCATCCCATGAGAAGTAAGCCTCGGTATCCCGAGATCAGAAGCTAAATCAGATGACCAAAAGTGAAACATGTCTGCAACAATGAAGTCGGGTCTGTTGTCTCTGATGAATTGCTCAATGGGTTGTTGGAGCATGTAGACACCTTTCCCTATCTTGTGACGGATTTCATCGGAAGTAGCATCACTGAAGTTCTCAAGTCCTTCGGGGAGACCAACCTCCTTGAATGGAAACTTGAGCTTGTGAACATTGATACAGTGGCCACGAGTGATGGCTTTGTCTATGGATTTTTGGAAGAGGAGGGAGTTGAAGTAAGTGGTGACGATGGTTACGTCAACACCATGAGCTGCAAAATCATGGCCATGTCTACTTGTGGCATCAAGTGACTTGTTGTCAAGTAGGGGATGAAGTAGGCTCTCAAGGGACGATTCTCGCTTTCCATGGTGGTATATGCAAGTTATGATAAGAATTTTAGCAAGATTTTTCAGCAAATGATATTGTAGAAGAGATGGTTTTATTTTTTTATTTTAAAGAGGAGATGATTCTTTAATATGTAAGACTTATTACCTTGGGATCCTGTTCTTTTGCTTATGTATAAGATGTCACGCGGATCACATTAAACTTAAACAAATATATATTATCTTTCGTTCTCCATCTTCATCAATAACACTCAACACTCACTTGTTCTCTTCGCTCTCCATCAACACTTTCTTTTTTGCGCTCATTTAGCACATTATTTTGGTTGAATTTTGAGTTGTATAGTATTACTCCCTCCCAGACATAGAGCAACCCTGTCAATGTGTGTATTCATTTTCATTCTCAGATGCCAATCTGAGAATAATACCTGTATTGCATGTTAAAAGCTAGAAAAAGAAAAAGGAAAAAATGCTTTTCTTAGATTTGTTTAGAAATTAGATGGCAAAGAAATAGAGTTTGTGAAGTTATTTCTTAAAAGGGTAGTGTTAATATGTTAACAATTAGAAATTTATTATAATGGAACCCTATAAATGTAAAACCACTGTTTTGATTTTAGTCTTTACCTTCGTATTTATTGAGTTTCTTGTTATAGGAAATTTGTAATTGTTAAGTCACATATCAACACTACCTTACATTATAATTATAAAAATGGAATAATTCTTCTTTGTAATTTCTATGCGATATTGACATTAATTACCACGATTCTTATTTGCGGTGATGTATTCAAATCATTGAAAGGTGTTCTCACTTGACTCATTAATTATCTTAGGCTTAATTGATATTTTTATATAGATCAGAGTGAATATAGAAATCATGTGCCGCCCTCTTGGTTTACTTCAATATATATATATATATATATATATATAGAGATTTTCAAATAAGGACATTATGATATAATTTCATGAGAATATTAAATGTGAGTATACCAGAATGTGAGTCACTAGTTTTACATGCTTTGACTCAAATATGTATGCAATTTTCAAAATTAGTGACTCACATTCAATATCCTCACAAAGTTATATCACGACGTCCGTATGAGAATGAGACTATATATATACATATATATATATATAGGGGTAGGATCCATAACCCCATTATTTTATACAGGATTTGGCACACTTTAATGTCCATTAGATCCTAGGTGTTTGAATGATCTAGATTTAATACTCCCTAATCTTCTTTCTCTTTCTTCCATTAATGTTTTTATTTATTTCCTATTTTCTCCATCATGTCTCTTAAATTTTAATGTTATTTTTCCTCATTTATTTTTTATCTTTCCTTTTTTTCCTCCCTCATTTCACTCTACTGACTTCTTTCATCACTATCTTAAATATCTTTTTTGTTTCTCTTTCTTCTTTCTTTATATTTCTTTAATATTTCACCCTTATCAAAATGTTAAAAAAAAAAGAAAAAAAGAATTGAAAGTGCTATATGCTATGACTTTGTTAATTATTTTTTCTTTTTTCCTGGATTTTTTGAATACTTAACAAGTTTTAATTTTTATTATAAAAGAAATTTAAATGGAATATTGATTTTAGTTTATATAAGCTTTTTTATTAATTAAATTTGTCACTTAAAAATCTAGATTTATTTGCGTTATAAATAAATTTTAGTATAATATTACGGAATTATTTATTTAGAAATTTATATAACATTATCAATTGATAAATAGATAATGTGAGAAATGGAAATAGTTTTACATTAAAAAAAAAAAAAAATCAAAGTGAAAAGAGAAAAAAAAAAAATTGAAATAATAAACATGTATTGTCTGTTGTTTGCTAAAAAAAAAAAATAAAACTGTTGCTTGTTGAGACTTGAGATGTAAAAGAAATAAAAGACAATAGAGGATCGAGGAAATTTAAATGAAGAGAGAGAATGAAATGAAATATTAAAATTTAGGTGAGAGAAAAATACAAATATTAATAGAAAATAAGAAAGTGAATTAATGACCATTAAATCTGGACCATTCAAACACCTAGGATCTAATGAACACAAAAGTGTGTCAAATCCCGTGTTTAAAAAATGGGGTTATGAATCCTGTCCCATATATATACAATTTTTCTATTGTCACTTAATCCTTATATAAAATATATCATGACGAATAATGTGAACTTTTATATTTACATACTTTGACTCAAAGTGTATGTACTTATCAAAACTTCTCTATAATCTATGATCCACATTTTTTGTCCTGAAATATTTTATATCAGGACGAACTAACAGTAGAAAGATTATATATATATATATTTACAAAAAATAACAACATTGTAAAGTATTAGGCCGTGACCTATAACCTTTGTCCAACTAAGAGCACTTGTTAAAGTATCTTTTAAATACAATGACTCATATACAAGGAACTGATAAACAATAGAAAGACTATATATATATATATATATAATCCCACGAAATGCATGCATGATGCATCAAACAGTATTATTCTAAATCATCTAATTATCGAGAGATACTTTAGTACCTATGAGGTGACACACCTAATCAATAAATTTTCACAATGTTTTTTTTTTTAAAAAAAAAAACTCAATAATTACTACATCCATGTCAAAACAAATCTGCTTGATCAGAAATTAATGCTCATGTTTCTCTTACAACTTTTATAATCATCTTTCTCTTTATATCTCCATATCTGAATTTTTAAAACCCACCAACTACGATTTTTAGAAATCTGTTCTAATTTAGTGAGGCTTGAGCTAGATGGCCTCTAAAAGATGTAGTGATTTAAACTAAAAAAATTTCTTAAAAATAAAAAAATAAAAAAAAAACAAATGGAGGTGAAGTAGTATCCTCCTCTGGATCGCGCTTTCTCCACCATATTGCTTGTCGGGTTCAACACAAACCAGCAAAACTAAGCAACGTTGGGTATGACCGTATGAGTTTCCACCCACGGGTTATGAGAGAACGCATGATCTCCCATGAACCCGCATAGCAAATCCACAAAAAATCAATGTTTTTACATTAAAAAAAATAATAAATAAATAAATAAATAAATAAAAAACTTGAAAGGGAAAAGACATTGGATAGAGTATAGAGATAGATGAATGGGCTTTGACCTATTAATCTTATCCAAATAAGAAAGTAAAATAGTTGTTGAACTAGATCATGATTCTCTCCCATCTTTATTTTTTTACTTAGCTTTTTAGTGCCAACCCTGAGGCATGACAACTAACTAGGGGCTCCCGCTTAGGGCCTAGAAAAGAAAGGCCCAAAAAGGGTCCATTTTTATTTTTATTTTTTGTGTGTAATGCTCACATTTTTATACTTTCAGAAATAAAGGGTCCAGATTTATTGTTATTTTTCTAACTTCATATAATTATATCAAATTTGGACTCAAAATAAGAAAAAAAGATATGAAAATCAACTTCTTATATAAATATTGGGCTCAACATGCATTTTCATCATAATTATTAAAAGCAAATGAGTAGCTCTCTTTGTACTCTTGAAAATTTGTATGTATATCCCTCTTTGTATGTACACCTTATTAAGAGTTTTTTTTAAGAATTTTAAGCATACTCCAAACATTACCAAATATACACTTTCTTTTAATTTTTTTTAAATTCTAAAAAAATTAAAATAAAATAAAATAAAAAAGGAGGAGGTCTCCTCCATTTTCATTTTCTAATCAAGTTCGTCTCTCTTTATTTACATACGTTATTTTTTTGAGTGGAAACTGTTATGTAGATCTATTTGTTCGTAACTTTTTTATTTTATTTTCAATTTTTTTTTTCTATATATCACAATATAAACTTAATGAAAATTAATTTGATTACGCTTTTGTAAATTTTCTCAAAAAATAATAAATATATATATATATAAATTATTAAGTAGGGATTTCATAAAATTTAGATGCGAGATTGAGTAGATGTTGATATCTAAGCATAAAAGAGAATACATGATCAAGATTTCTGGATTTCTTTCTCTCTCATACGAGTGGATGTTTCATTTATACTTGGAAAAAAAAAAACCAGAAAAAGAAAAGGCAAGGAAATGATCCTAACTTTGTTGAACCACTTTGATTTGTACACAAGGTTTCTACATCTCCTCTTTATGTTCTCTCCATGAAGGATAAGTTCATGTTTTACATAGCATGCGCGCTATTGTGAAAAAAGAAGAAAATTTATTGAAACAAATTTATTGATTAAAAGGGTTTAATGAAATTTGGTGTTGAACTTTGGTGGTTCATAGAAAAGAATATTTGTTACACGACTGAAAAATATTAAAGCTTGCAAAACCAAGTTATCCTCATCCACCATTTGGTGAAGAATGATTAAATAAATTAAATGTTTGTATCTCACATCTAAAAAAAAATTAAAGAGTTCAACTCTAATTCTTATATGAATGACTTTTGGCAATAGGGGGAAAAAAAACTTGAAATATGTAGAAATTCTTCTTGATATTAAATTTCATTTAGTTTTGAAATTTTACGCTATGGTTAGCCAAATATGCAGTGGGTCATGGTTATTTATTTATTGATAATATGTATTAATCCGGGATCAGATATTTTTTTTAAATTTCGCTATTGGTAGAATTCAAATTGCTGACCTATGAGTCATTTGTCCAAGCCTCAAGCTCGTCCATCTACCAACTGAGCTACGCCCCTAAGTCATGCATTAGGTCATGCTGAACGACAATATTTCATACTGTGCCTAGCATGGTCCAAATCTTTTTGTACTGTGCACCTAGCATGGTTCAAATCTAACATGGGTCTTGTAAATATGGGTTGACCTGGCCTGGAACACATTCCATCAGGATAGCACACTTGCATGCTCCATATTGTTAAGCTCCGTTTGATTTTTGAACTATACGCATATTGTACGTTTTGGTATCCGTAATTTACTTTGAAATACTATTGAATATGTTATACATTTGAAATAGGAATTGAGTCTTCTTTTTGATAGATAATATATAATTCTTGCGTTGGCCAGCCGTTTTGGGAACGAAGAATTCGTTGGAACAAAGTCTGATTAACAGCAAATCTCAATTAATACAAATTATTATAATGGGCAAACAAATCATTTTATTACACCGTCTCATGATTTTGCACGGTAGGTGGAGCACAACATAGCCACACAAACTCACTTGAATCAGATGCGCTGTCGAAGCTCATCAAGCCAAGCGGTAACATTTGAGTAGGATGAGCCGCCTTCTTCAACAGCGGCCTTGGCAATGACAGAGAGCTCTTTCACTTTCTTCCTCCTCATCTCTGCCTCTTCACCACCACCCATCAGCTCATTCACTGCCTTCTCAATCTTCTCCTTTTCAACATACGAACGACTCTCCTCCAACAAGTGAGTCCAAGACTCCAACCCAACTTTGACGCCAACTCCCAACACCTGAGTTAACTTCTCATTGTAAAACTGATCAGCCCCGAGTGGCCAAGTAGCCATTGGCACTCCTGCCGCTATGGTCTCTAAGACAGAGTTCCATCCACAATGAGTCAAAAACCCACCAACGGTTGGATGCTCTAAGATGGACACCTGTGGTGCCCAACCCTTTATGATCAAACCCTTGTTGCTCTTCGTTATCGTCTCCTCCAATTCTCTTGGTAGCCATTCTCCGTCTTCGTTTTCTTTGTCATTTCGAACTACCCAAATAAATGGGTGATTCATAGAGTCAAGGGCCTTTGCTATCTCTGAAATCTGTGCTGAGCTGAAAGAACACAAGCTTCCAAAACTTACGTAAACAACTGAGTTGGGGTTTTGAGAATCCAACCAAGTTAGACAGTCGTGCTTGTCATCATTTCTAGAGTCGTTTCTGGAGTTAAAAAGCCGTACAGATCCAATGGACCAGGACTTCATTCCCAGGACATCCCTATAGTGATCAGCGTAATCTTTCTCCAATTCATAGAAACTATTCACTAAAACCCCATAACTCTTTTCAATGGACTCATTGATCATGTTCATTAAACCGGTGAATGCATCTGGTACTTTAATCCATTCTGCAATCTCTGATCTTGTCATTTGGATTTGACCCGGAAGCCCCGGTAGTAAAAATGGTTCTTTGTCAGATTGGACGGTCTTGTGAGGCTCGTACCGAAAAAGACAATCCTCAGCACAAAGAGCCAAATGGCCCATCCCATGAGAAGTAAGCCTCGGTATCCCGAGATTAGAAGCTAAATCAGATGACCAAAAGTGAAACATGTCTGCAACAATGAAGTCGGGTCTGTTGCCTCTGATGAATTGCTCAATGGGTTGTTGGAGCATGGAGACACCTTTCCCTATCTTGCTACAGATTTCACCGGAAGTGGCATCACTGAAGTTCTCAAGTCCTTCAGGGAGATCGGTCTCCCTGAATGGAAACTTGAGCTTGTGAACATTGATACGGTGGCCACGAGTGATGGCTTTATCTATGGATTTTTGGAAGAGGAGGGAGTTGTAGTAAGTGGTGATGATGGTTACGTCAACTCCACGAGCTGCAAAGATCATGGCCATGTCTACTTGTGGCATCAAGTGGCTTGTTGTCGAGTAGGGGATGAAGTGGGCTCTCAAGGGACGATTCTCGCTTTCCATGGTGGTATATGCAAGTTTTGATAGGAATTTTAGCAAGATTTTTCTACAAATGATGTTGTAGAAGAGATGATTCTTTAATATGTAAGATTTATTACCTTGGGATCTTGTTCTTTTGCTTATGTTTAAGATGTCACGCGGACCACATGAAACTTAGACAAATATATATTAGCCACTCAACACTCTCTTGTTCTCTTCGAGGGTAGTGTGCGAGGCATGTTGAATTATTTACACGGATAAAAGTAGCTGGTCCAATTTTATCTCATTTGACTCCCACATTCACAGTTAATGCAAAATTGCAATTTGAAGAGATGTAGATTAATGTTAAAACTAAATAAGACCTGCATGTATGTTGAAAGAAACGATTAAAATTTCCATCGTTCACAATTTTTTAATGAACTATCTAGCTCATCTTTTCCACTTGCTAGGTAAATCTCACTCTGCATATCCAACGGACTACAGGTGCACCACCCATTGTGATACTTGTATTTTCTTACCACATATTACATCTTCCCATCAGGACACGTAGCGCATATAAAAACTCTACACGATGTGATATATTTTCCTTTAATTATTTTGCAACTTGTTTATTTATAAGTTTCATGTGAGCCATCCACACATGACCTTCCGGACGAGTAATACTATACAATCCAAAAAATAAGTTCAAAAACTAACCAAAATGATGTGGTAAATAATTTGTCTTTAACATATTATTCACCCTATTACCCCATGATTTGTGTGGTGATGACAACTCATTTGCTACATCATTTGGGTTGAATTTTAGGTTAATTTTTTGGGTTATATAGTATTACTCCCTCTTGAACATAGCGCAACCCTATTGACGTGTGTTTTCATTTTCACTTTCTCATATGCCTATCCAAGAATAAGACCTGTATTGCATGTTAAAAACTATAAAAAGAAAAAAGGCTTTTCTTAGATTTGTTTAGAAATTAGATGGCAAAGAAATGGAGTTTGTGAAGTTATTAATTTCTTAAAAGGGTAGTGTTAAACAACTAGAAATTTACTATAATAGAAAACTCAATAAATATACAATTGCTATATTGATTGTCTTGTGTTTACCTTTGCATTTATTGAGTTTTCTTATAGGAAATTTCTAATTGTTAGAGCACACTACCCTTTGTAAAATATCATTAGTATGTAAATCTAATGGTTCACATTCTTAATCCTAATGTATTTTATATCAAGATGAACCGATAATAGAAAAATTATATATATATATAAATATAATCTCAGGAAATGCATGCATGATGCATCAAACAATATTATTCTAAATCATCTAATTATCGAGAGACACTTTAGTACCAAATCTGATAGATCAGAAATTCATGCTCATTTTTCTCTTACAACTTTTATAATCATCTTTCTCTTTACATCTCCATATCTGAATTTTTAAAACCCACCAACTAGGATTTTTAGAAATATGTTCTAACTAATTAGAAATCTATTCTAACTTAGTGAGACTTGATTAGGGATGGACGTTTCCCCACATGCCCCACCCCCCTCAGGGTTCCATGGGATTCTAGAAGTAAATTTTACTCCCAAGTGGGTTTTGGGGGTAGAGATAGGGGTGGGGCAAACTTGGCTCCCGTTTTATAAATGGGGGAGGTGGTGGGGGGACCACCCCTAACTCCCATTCTCCCATTTCCCCTATATATATAATACTTTGATTTTTATTTTATATCGAAAATTTAAAATAAAAATAAAAAAACTAATATATATTAACTTGAGTTAATACTTAGTACTCAGTATTTGTATTTAGGGTCAAATTAGAGATTGGGATGACCGGTATCTGAATTTCGATTTTCAAAATAAATATTAGAAATTTGAAATTAAAAATGAAAAGAAATTGGGAAAATGAGGTTTAGGGGTGGGGGTGGGGGAACCTCCCCCCAAACGCCCCTATACCCTGTTCCCACAAATGGGTTTTATTTTTTTATTTTATTTTATTTTTTTGTAGTAATTTAAACTAAAAAAAATCTTGTTAAAAAAAAATATATCCCTAGGCTTGATGGCCTCTAGAAGATGTAGTGATTTAATACTAAAAAAATTTCTTTTTGAAAAAAAAAAAAAAAAAAAAAAACAAATGGAGGTGAAGTAGCATCCTTCTCCGGTTTGGCGCCTCCTCCACCGATATTGCTTGTCGGGTTCGACACAAACCAGTAAAACTAAGCAAGTTCGGATACGAGTTTCCACCCACATGTTATGAGAGAACGCATGACCTCCCATGAACCCGCATAGAAAATGCACAAAAAATCAATGTTTTTACATTATTTTTGTTAGGCATTATTATAAACCACAGGCACTTCGCACTCGGTATGTCATTAAATCCTCCGATACATTTACGGAGTTCCTGTCCGCTACTGTGCGGCCTCCTCCGGTACCACATCCACCGTCACCTATAACTACCGACGAATATTCGGAGGGTATCATTGTCAGACCTGACGTTTACTTAGTACATTTCGACAGCTGTCGGCATCAGCAAATACGGTCTCGACGCGTGTCCCGAGCTGTCAGACTTAAGGCTATAAAACGCCTCATTTTTACCTTGCATGGGACTTTTTGAATTTTCTTACTTTTAACTCTGAAGAATTACTGTACACTATCAGTAAATCATCTCTGTAAATTCATCTTCATTTATATATATTTCCGGATCGGAAGACGTTATTCCGAAGGCTCATTTTTGCCCTCAACATTTGGCGCTAGAAGAAGGGGGTGAAGATCAACGCCTTCGCGGAAACAATGAATCCACAACCTGACGACGCCTATCCGAACATAAACCTTGAACTGAGGCCCTCCGGGACGAACGATGATCATCCCCAGATCCCGCAGCAACAATAGCCCCCTTATCCAGCACCCGCCAGTCTGCGGGTCACAGGAGGACAGCAGCCGTACCCCGCAAGCTATAGCTATTACCTCTATCCGGGGCAGTTTCTGATTCAGAACCCGATGTTCGGCTATCAAGGACCTTCGCAACCATATCCCCAAATGCCGATGAACCCGTTTTATCCTTCAGTGCCGCAACACGCTTATTACCCACAAGGTTACCCACCAATGTATGCACCACAACAGGTGCAACAGGTCCCCCCGCAAGCAAACGATCCAGTAATTCAAGGGATCACCAGCAGATTGGAGACATTGGCTCATAATGTGACAAGGGTGATTAACGTCGTGGACGGGGGTGGACAACAGGGGGACTCGGACGAGGTGAATTCGTGAGCGGAGGGAGGTCTCCCCAAAGCACCGCTTGCAGAGCGAAGAAGAAGACGTCACCATACCGCTCAGTTCGTGGAACCGAACCAGGGGGAACATATTAATCAACAAGCACCACAAAGAATTGCAGGGATGACACGTAGCCGAGAAGAGCGGGATGGTATCGTCCAGGAAGAAATACCGAGGAGAACAAGACACCGACATAGCCTTCCCGACGGATCTCGTAACCTAGAAAGGGACACCGAGAGAAATACCTTCGCTGATCCTGAAGCCTTCCGAGACCTCCAAGATCAGCTGGCTGATATCCAAGACCAAATCCATTTTGGCCACCGCCGTTCCTCCAGTCAGAGAGAGAGCCCCTTTACCGAAGAAATCACCACGGCACAGATTCTGAGTAATTTCAGGATGCCTCGAAAAGATATGTGTGGCTTTGGAGGAACCGGGGATCCAGATGATCATCTCGACTCTTACCTCGATTGGATGAATATGCAAGGCGCCTCCGATGCTATCAAGTGTAGGGTTTTTCCCTTGACCCTTACTGGAGATGCACGAATGTGGTACGGAGGCCTGAAGAGGCAGAGCATATCCTCATTTAACGAATTATCGAAGGAATTCAGCAGCGGATTTGCGGCAAGCAGAAGGAGGCGGAGGCACATGGTCCACTTGACATCCATCAAGCAACATGATTCAGAAACAATCAGGGACTACATGAAAAGGTTCACGGAGGCCGCAAGGCAGGTCCAAGACTTCAGTGAAGTGGGAGCGGTGATGGCCTTCACCCAAGGACTTCAACAAGGTCGCTTAAGTTGGTCACTGTCGAAGAGAGGGCCAACTACCTACCGGGAGTTAATGGAGAGGGCAGAGAAATACGCCACAACCGAAGATGTCAACGACAGCAAGAGCCATGCAACCTAGTAAGCCCCCGAGGAGATGGGGAAGGCAAACCAGAGACAGGGGGAAGGAGCCTCAGGTGTCTAGGCAGGTTAACACCAGGAGTTATGTTCGGAATCCCAGGCCTCCTCCGAGAGACAAGTTTGATCAGTACACACCCTTGAAATTTCCACTCGACAGAAGGCTTGAGATCGCCAACAAAGAAAAGCTGTTGCGATAGCCTGAACCGCTACATACACCTTCGGATCGGAGAGATCGGAGGATATATTGTAAATTCCATAATGACCACGGTCATGAAACAAGGAAATGCCGCGATTTTAGAGATCAGGTAGAAGAAATAATAAGGGGCGGAAAACTCCGGGAATATGTCAAGGCGCAAGAAACAGGTGAGAAGACATCGAAGGTGACACAACCAAGCCACCGAGCTAGTGCAGTCACACAAGACTCTGATGATAAAGAGCCCATCAATTACATTGATTCTGTACCTGCTATGGGAGATTTTGGATCCACGTCTTCAGGAAAAGCACCTGCTTCAGTGTGTCTGGCAACAGCCCCAGAAGAAGCTCCTCAAGATTGGGGACCAATTGCATTTTCTACCGCAGACACAGTCAGGGTTAGATACCCCCATTGCGATGCCTTGGTCATTCCTGTAAAGGTAGGGACCCGTACGGTGAAGGGAACCCTCATTGATCACGGGAGTTCTTTATATATCATTCATTGGGACCGGCTGTAGAAGCTAGGATACACTCTTCAACAATTGCAGGCTTCAAGGTATTGCATTAGAGGTATCGGAGGGCATCGAACAAAACCGGTGGGCCAGATAGACTTACCAGTGAGATTCGGAACCAGACCTCAAATATGAACCGTATGGGTCTGCTTCCAAGTTGTCAATATCCCTTTTCCCTTTAACATCCTAATCGGAAGACCAACTTTATATGCCCTCTGGGCGGTCACCAGTATTTATTCCTTGAAGATGAAGTTTCCAACGAAGCTGGCACGGGGGAAGTGAGTGCCGATCAAGAAGAGTATAAGAGATGCATCCAAATCGGGTCTAATCTGGTGCTCACCATCGGCAATTGTAATACAGTGCCTCGTCCGGCGATGAACGTGCCGAAGTTCAGAAAACCAAAGAGGAAACAGATCGGAGAGAT
The DNA here is from genome assembly GCA_954870605.1 of Acer campestre. Lineage (NCBI taxonomy): Eukaryota > Viridiplantae > Streptophyta > Magnoliopsida > Sapindales > Sapindaceae > Acer > Acer campestre. The sequence goes on from OX940810.1 coordinate 27,767,806, forward strand.
AGCCGAGGCTGAGTCTTCCGATCCAACCCCACTTGATGAGATTCACGTCACTAGTCTTGATCCTCGAGAAGTAGGTTCACAACCAGTCGGGGAACCCATCGAGAGGCTGCTAAGCATAATCCTCCGTGACAGCGAACCAGAAAAAACAGTTCTCATCGGAGCCGGGTTGAACCCGAAAGTCAAGAAAGAAGTGGTAGAACTCCTAAGGGAATTTTCGGATATATTCGCATGGAGCCACACTGATATGCCTGGGATAGACCCTTCCATAATTTTGCATTCCCTTAATGTTGATCCAATGTCAAGACCAGTATCCCAGAGGAGAAGATCTTTCAATAGTGAGCGATACGAAACGATAGCCACCGAAATAAACAAACTCCTTGAAGCAGGATTCATCCGGAACCTGGACTACAATGAGTGGCTGTCAAACGTAGTCTTGGTGAAGAAGAAAGATGGGAGGTGGAGAATGTGTGTCGACTTCACCGACCTGAATAAGGCATGCCCGAAAGACAGCTTCCCTTTACCAAGAATAGACCAGATGGTAGATGCCACAGCAGGCCACGAGTACTCAGCTTCATGGACGCTTATTCCGGATATAATCAAATTCGGATGGATGAAATGGACGAGGTCAAAACAGCTTTTATCACCGATCGAGGAGTATATTGTTATAGGGTAATGCTTTTTGGCCTTAAAAATGCCGGAGCTATCTATCAGAGGCTCGTTAATCGTATATTTCACCAGGAAATCGGGAGAACCATGGAAGTTTATGTGGACGACATGTTGACTAAATCGGTAACAGCTGAAGAACACACCCCCAACCTCCGAAGGACCTTCCAACTTTTGAGACAATACCAGATGTGGTTGAATCCCACGAAGTGTGCATTCGGAGTTTCCTCAGGCAAATTCCTTGGATTTATGGTTCATCAAAGAGGAATCGAGGCCAACCCCGACAAAATCAGAGCCGTAAGGGGACTCCTTCCACCAAGAAAAGCAAAAGACATACAGAGGCTGAATGGCATGATTGTAGCCCTGTCTAGGTTTATTTCAAAACTGACCGACAGGTGCCTCCCATTTTTTAAAGCTTTAAAACATAAAGAGGATTTCTGCTGGACATCCGAATGTCACACCGCGTTTGAGGACCTTAAAGCTTATCTCTAGAAGCCTTCGATGTTGGCAAAACCCTCGGTAGGAGAAACACTGTTCCTTTATCTAGCGGTTTCGGATGCAGCAGTTAGTTCGGTACTAGTCAAAGAGGAAGGATCTACTCAGAGAGCGGTGTATTATGTAAGTAAGAGCATGAGTGGCCCAGAAACACGATACCCCGCGATCGAGAAGACGGCCCTCAGCCTCATAGTAGCTTCAAGGAAACTCCGACCATACTTCCAGTCTCACCCAATCACTGTGCTAACTAATCAACCACTCCGGCAAGTTCTTCAGAAACCGGAATTGTCCGGAAGACTCACCAAATGGGCAATGGAGCTCAGTGAATTTGATCTTCAATTCAAACCAAGAACCTCTATAAAAGGACAAGCAGTGGCAGACTTCATCGTCGAATATTCGAACCCTGATATTCTGAGTCTATTTGCCGAGATAGTACTACAATGGGAAATGTATGTAGATGGATCCACCAATCGGCATGGCAGCGGTGCTGGAATAATCATCAAAACCCCTGATGGTAGTGTAACCCAAACAGCCCTCTGATTTGATTTCAGAGCGACGAACAATGTCGCTGAATACAAAGCATTAACTACCGAACTGAAGATAGCGTTAAATATGGAAGCAGAATTTCTCACCGTCTATAGTGACTCCCAATTGGTTGTCAATCAGATAAATGAAAACTATCAAGCTAGAGACCCCGAGATGAAATTATACCTCAGAAAAGTAAAAGAACTGATGGGAAAATTCGCTCAATGCATGGTCATTCGGATCTCAAGAGATCACAATTTCCAAGCCGACGCTCTAGCCAAACTCGCATCGACCACTGACATGAAACTCCCGAGGACAGTGACAGTATTTCGTCTCCCGGAATCCTGCATACATGAAGACCAGGAAACCGCAGTACTAATTCCCGATATAAACACCGACACATGGATAACCCCTATAATGAACTATCTTCGTGATGGAACCCTACCATCTGAAAGAAATCTCGCTCAAAAAATTAGAAGGCAAGCACCCCGTTATTTGATAATTAACGGATCACTCTTCCGACGTGGTTTTTCTTTGCCCTATCTTCGATGTGTTAGCCCTCCGCAAACCAATCAAATACTTCAGGAGGTCCATAGTGGCACCTGCGGCAGCCATTCAAGGGGAAGAAATCTGGGCCACCGAATAGTCCGACAGGGATACTACTGGCCTACACTCTTCAAAGAAGCAAAAACACATGCGGAGTCATGTGATCGGTGTTAGAGAACCGGTCTTATACCACGTTTAGCATTGACCCCTATGTCCACACTCTAGCCATTTACGAGATTCAGAGTTGATATTATCGGACCTCTTCCTAGGGGAACATCGGACAAGAAATTCGCTGTTGTTGCGATCAATTATTTTACCAAGTGGGTGGAAGTAGAGGCTTTAAAACACATCACCGAAGCAAACACAACAAATTTCATCAAGCATTCCATAATCTATAGATTCGGAATTCCTAACACTTTAGTTGCTGACACGGGACCCAGTTCGACAACAACAAGTTATGGAAGGTATGTTCGGATTTCCACATAAATCTGAAATTTTCTTCTCCCGCCTATCCTCAAAGCAACGGTCAAGTTGAGGCTGTCAACAAAACAATCAAAACTCTCCTCAAAAGAAAACTGCAGTCTCGGAAGGGGGGGTGGGTCGAGAAGCTTCCGGAGGTTTTATGGGCTATACGAACCACATCGCATTCGGCTACTGGGGAAACACCATACTCTTTAGCCTTTGGAATAGAAGCAGTCATGCCAACCGAAACTTCCATCCTCACAAGAAGGGTCTCTTCATACAATCCGGGGGACAATGATGAAGAACTCCGAGCCTGCCTCGAGGAGTTGGAAGAGAAAATAGACATGGCGAGAATCAGAACGGCCCATCACCAGCTAAAAATCACCAAGTACCACGACAGTAAAACCCGAATTCGAAGATTTAACCCGGGCGACCTTGTCCTGAAGAAAATCCTACCTTCTTTCGGTAGTCTGGGGGACAGATGGGAGGGGCCATAAATCGTAGATTCAGTGTCAATGAAGGGAGCCTACAAGCTAAAAACCGAAGATGGTACGCCCTTGAAGAACCCATGGAATGCAGACCACCTGAAAAAGTATTTCCAATAAACCCCGGAAGCTATAAGAAAATGGCAATTCATTGTGTTGGCATTTAGGTATGTTGGTTATATAAATCATCGGTTACGTTTGCACTATTTTACTCTCTCTCATTTCTTACTAATTATTGGAGCCCAATTATCTCCAGAGGGTATAAACCCCGAGAAATGCACCTTGAGTGCCAAAGACTCTCTAAGGGGAGCATAAAAGTCTCCATTATCGGAGCCCAATTATCTTCAGAGGGTATAAACCCCGAGAAATACACCTTGAGTGCCAAAGACTCTCTAAGGGGAGCATAAAAGTCACCATTATCGGAGCCCAATTATCTCCAGAGGGTATAAACCCCGAGAAATGCACCTTGAGTGTCAAAGACTCTCTAAGGAGAGCATAAAAGTCTCCATTATTGGAGCCCAATTATCTCCAGAGGGTATAAACCCCGAGAAATGCACCTTGAGTGCCAAAGATTCTAAGGGGAGCCATCGCCGGAACACTATTACCCCAGAAGGCATGAAAACACTCATACTATGACTAAACATTTAAATACTGTGTCAAAAAATGCTGTTTTAATGAAACCCGAAAGTTCTTACGTACCGAATTAATAATGATTGCAAACAGTAAGATAGAAATCCAAAGAGAAGAATAAAATTTCGATATCCAATAAAAGATAAGGAATATATATTAGCAATTCAGGTACAAATGAGTTCAGTAAATGTCAACTTCTGAAAAAACGGAGTTGGAAAAATACAAGCAAAAACCAAAAATTGCTAAAAACGGCAACGCAGGAGGAAACTTTGGAACTTATTCTTTCTCAGCAGCTCTGTCGACAGGGCGCTCGGGAACGAACCTCTCATCATCGTCGGAGATTGCTTCAAGCTCATTCTCGGAGAGGGGCTCCTCCTGAAACGTCTCGAAAATGTTGGCCACCGGAGCAGCTTCAGCCCTCTTACAATTCTCGGTAGCCTTCTTCACATCCGCTTCAAACGTCGAGAAGTCGAAGTCAGGGTACGAGCGAAGTAGAAGCTTCCGCACGTCCCCCACTGCTTTGTCAAAGATGTCCTCCTACATCTCAGCAAATTCATCTGATGCAAGGAACACTTCGACAGCATTCTCGCCCAACTCACCGTTCATCCTCCGAATAGATTCGTTTGCCCTCCCTAAAAGACCTCGGTAGTTACATAGCTTTTCATGTTTTTTTCGGCTGAGGGCCTTAGCCTTTCGGTAGGACCCGGACATCTCGTTTATTATAGACCTCTGATGTCCCACTGTAGCCTCCGATTCCAAGAGCTTGAGGTCAAGATCCCCCTTTTCCTTGCGCAGCCTATCAAACCTCCGCTTGGCATCTCCATACTTCTCCTCCATATGAAGGAGGCTACCGAAAACCTGTCATCCGAAGAACAGCAAAATGAATCATTAATGCTATTATTACCGGCCGAAACAGTTTACTTGTAAATAATTAACTACCCAAGAAGTGCATAGAACATTACCTGCAGTAGGTTAGCTTGTCCATGTCGAATCCTATCAATATTGGACATCTTCCCATATCCCGAGATCTCCCCACTCCGGAGAAGATCCTTCCTGTGGATACACAGGTATTCCACACCAGTGTCGGGATTGATGGGTTGGGCTCCGGAACTAGACCCCAATATCGGGGGATTCCTGAAATAGTTGGGGGAGATGCCCGTGTCCATCGCAGCCAGGCCGCGAGGAGTAGACTCCAGTATATTACCATCGGAGTCTATTATCTCCACATCATCCGGGTCACCCCCGGGAATTCTCCCCGTGCCCGGTACAGAAGGAATCGCGTCAGGGACCTGAGAAGAACCCCCGACGATTGCAACCGACACGGAGGTTGTGTCGCCCCGTGTCCTCTTCAGAGGCGGAACATCTTCGAGGTGTTACTCCTCATCCACGAGACTGGGAGGGGCCCTAATCACCCTTCGCTTCTTCTTGTCTCCGGCCTTCGCTCTATCGGCCATCCTTCCCTTCGCTGTCTCGGTGATTTTTTCTGACAAAAGGAAAGGCAGATAGTAAGACTCAAACTCAGAGTACACAAATACCAAAATAATCATCATTATCAGAGGCTTACTCTTCTTTGATAAAGTCTTCTCTACTTTACGTCTTCTGGCCTCCATAAGATCCACGATGAAGTCTAACTCGTGCAACCTTCGGTCGTCTAGAAGAAAATCAACGTGTCTCCTATCGGGGGAAACCAGCCAAGCGTCCGAAATATGCTTCCGCTCTTCTCTAGTTAGATCCTGCTAGGGTACACGCTCCCATGTAGCTGCCGAAAAAACACACTTAGCAGATAAACAAAGTAATAAATCGAACAATAAAAAATTAAACACCGATAAACCAAGGGGATTCCAAACACTTGAGATATTGAACACTGAGCAAACTCTCTGAGGTTTACCACCGAGCTGCAAGTCTTTGCCCCAGTTGCCATCCGCGACAAACTAGGTCTTCTTCCACTCCTTATTTGAAGATGGCAGCCCGGTGATCAGAGGTTAGCCGTCTTGCTTATCCCAAGAAGCAAGAGCCCACCAACCATCACCTCCCGATTTATGGGAGTAGAGGCCGTAGCAGTGTCCAATCTCTGCAAATGTTGGAGGCGGATACTTCATGCCCCGCCACAACGAATACATCCCGATTATCACTCTCCAGGCATTCAGATTTAATTGGGCCGGGGCTATCCCCATTTCCCTCAACACCTTCCTAAGATATGGTTGCAGTGGTAATCTAGCTCCAATCTCCAGGAAGGCGGGATGGAACGCCACCGATGATCCCTGCGGGTTACTAGCTCTCTCTCCCTCCCTCGGAATCCTCAGACCTACTGTTCTCGGTATTGAGAACTGATCGGACCATATTTACACCTATTTGAGGTCCCCATTTCCTATCGTTTGTTCTCGTTTTCGAGTGTATTTTTGTATATAATGTGTTTTGTGAGCTTTGTGTAGGTTATTTGCCATAAATAAGGTATTTGAGTTAAATTGATGAGTTTTGGAAGTTAAAAGGGTTGAAACGGAAATGGCTCGTGCAGAACACCAAACTTTCGGGGGCCATATCTCACACCTCATATTGAGCTAGGTTTCATGCTACCTATTTTCGGAAAGCCCTGGCTGTCTTCTTTCCAATGGTTTTTACAGAACGCGATTCCGATGTCTCTAGAGGAAGTTATGCCTATTTCCGTGACAGTGCGCGAAGCTGGAAATGACTGAAATGCCAAAACCGCTGTACACCCGCCCTACGTACAGCGGGTGAACAGCGATTTTACTCCAGAATGTGTCCGCTTCTGATCCGCCTCCAACCTGCTGTACGTACAGCGGTTGTACAGCGGTTTGGAGGCGACTGGGCACCAGTTTTGCGATTTTTGACCGATTTTGAAGGGCAATCTTGTCCTTTCACACCCCATTCATGCCCTAACCTTCCAACTCTTTAAATACCCCCATTTGGGGTCTGAAACAAGAACTTCTACACCTCCCACACCCCAAAAACGAACCTCACTCCTTTCTTCTTCCTCCTCCTCCATTTTCTTCCCCAAATAAGTGAGAGCTTCAAGCTCCCATGGAGGATTTTCCTCCATGGGAGCTCACCATACATCTCCACCACCCTTTTTACACTACATCCACCCATCTAGGAGTAGATTACAAGAAGAATGGAGTGGTCTTTGGACCAAAAACGAGCTAGGAAATCAAGGAGAGCTTGGAGGAGTTGTCTTCAAGGGTTGTCTCCTTTAAACTCATTTCTTTTTGTATTTCTTGTTTTCTTGGATGTAATCACCAATTTGGGAATTTTGTAAACCTACACTTGTGCAATATATGTATGAATGTTTCTTAAATTCTTTGGGTTTTGTTCTACTCTTTGCCAAATCCATAATTTTCCCTCTTATTATGATATTCATGTGTATGGATGGTAAAAATCGATATGTATGCATGAATGGGATTAGGAGTAGAGTAATTTAAATTAGGAGTAGTGTAATTTAGCTTCCCATGATTGTTTGTATGTTGATGAGTGAGCCAAAATGCCATGTTTAGAATGATTTGAGTGTTTGAGTATTAGCTCCAAAGAGTGGGAAAAGCTTGGTTGATTATGCATTCACATGCTAGATTTGGCTTGGGTTCCATATTCTTGTGCTTAATGGGTCTTTTTATTAAGGCACAATTGCTCATCCCATGGCTTGGGTTGGATGATGAATTGATTTTGGTGAATTCCTTAATCAAGAGAATGAACCCTTAACTTGAATTGAATGTTCTTAACGATAACAATCAACTATTTGCACATTGTTGTTTGGTGAGCTTGTCCCATTTTTAGCCATCCATCTTAGGGAGATTTGAGACATAAGGAGAGAGCTTTCTCCATGAGAGAGTTGAACATTCATGAGATTTGAGACCGCCGTAATAGTATAGTGGTGAGTACATATCGGATTGACAACCGAGAAACCCGGTGTTCAATTCCCGGTTACGGATGGGGTCTCCTTTCTATCTATTTTTTATTTCTTTCTTTATGTTTTTGTCTCATCTTTGATGTGTACTTTCATTCATTAGGGTTTGATGTAAATCTAGCATTGTTGCCTCTTTTATTAAATATGTTTGTTGATGGTTGAGTGGTCATTTGAAGTGCTTAATGCTTTTGAGTGGTTAGCCACCACTTGAATGAACCTTGGTTGTTGTGTGAAGGACCGAGAGGTGAAGCACGCAACGTGCATAAGTAGATTGGTCACTACATGCAGGGTAAAGTAGAGATACGCGAGGCTTTTGCATGTAAAGCCGCTATATGTGTCTCATAGTTCTTAATGAACTCGTGTGTAGCTTAGGTAACCATCCGTTGATAGGTTGCTGGTGCATGTGGGTATAGCCTTTGTTACTCGAGAGAGAATATTGGGGAAGATTAAGTGAGCACGGCTTTCAATATTGACAATGCATGTTTGTATGAAATTGTGTGATTGCTATGGTTGAGTCACTTACTTAGTGTAACCATTTATATGCCACATCTCTCACATACATTCTATCTTTGTAAATACTTTTGTACATAATTTATCTTTTCATTGCAATATTTACATTTAATGCACACACACACCCCAATTCGTATTTTCCAAATAAGCTAAGCTAGCGATGGTTGACGGATTCCACCTCCCTGCGGAACGATACCCTTGCTTGCATGCTATACTAGTCTCTTGACTCGTGCACTTGCGAGGTTGAATGTGAAATTCAAATCTTTTGATACACCTCAACGACGTGTCATCAAGAACTTTGTGGCCAATTTGTGTAGTTTCGCCACATCTATCCTATTTTCCCCTATATGGTTGATGGCGAATCTTGTGTGGTCTATTTTATCTCTGACAGACTCCTCAGAATTATATCTTACAATGCACCCGACAGAATCAGGTCCCGAAGTACCGGCCTAAACATCTTGAGGCAGTTGTTGAACCTCCGGACTCCCAGCATCAGAATCATCTCTACCACCGAATGCACTCCTGGTGCTACTACCCGCAGATACTCGTCCCAATGTAGACTCCGAAGAGTCAGACCTTGAACTAGACGTACCTCTCGGACTCGGAACCCCAGCCTTCCTCACCATCGGGACACTTTAACTACTGTGGAAGGTAAGAAATAAATATCTTTCGGAATCTAACCTGTTCTTCTGTGCTTTTGTTCTCCTTGTCGAAAATCCCGAAGATGCTCTGATCAATTGCAAATGCACAAGTGAGGAGTTTCAAGCTCTACACCACTATTTATAGAGGACAAATGCGCGGGAATATAGAACGCCAGAATCGAGGCCACCGAGAAAGTGACACCTGTCTGCCGCCTTCCATAGGCTGCCACGTGCCACTCGCCGATTGCACGTCATGCGGGACAATTCGATCACAAAGGGCCCGTACAGACCCACCGAGTCCATTTTTAAGGTCCGATCTATCAACCCCCGCAGCCGATTACCTCTTGTGGACCTCCGACTGTGGGACTTGAGGGGGAAATGTTAGGCATGATTATAAACCACCGGCACTTCGCACTCGGTATGTCATTAAATCCTCCGATACATTTACGGAGTTCCTGTCCGCTACTGTGCGCCTCCTCCGGTACCACATCCACCGTCACCTATAACTACCGACGAATATTCGGAGGGTATCATTGTCAGACCTGACGTTTACTTAGTACATTTCGACAGCTGTCGGCATCAGCAAATACTGTCTCGACGCGTGTCCTGAGCTGTCAGACTTAAGGCTATAAAACGCCTCATTTTTACCTTGCATGGGACTTTTCGAATTTTCTTACTTTTAACTCTGAAGAATTACTGTACACTATCAGTAAATCATCGCTGTAAATTCATCTTCATTTATATATATATATTTCCGGATCGGAAGATGTTATTCCGAAGGCTCATTTTTGCCCTCAACAATTTTTAATAAAAAACTTGAAAGAGAAAATACATTGGATAGAGTCTAGAGATAAAGTAATGGGCTTTGACCTATTAACCTTGTCCAAATAAGAAAGTAAAATAGTTGTTGAACCGGATCATGTTTAGGGATGGGCATGCCACAACCCCAACCCCATTCCTCTATCCTCCCTCCAAAGATGTGAGCACTAAACACATTTAAAAAAATAATAAATAAATAAATAAATGGACCCTTTTTTCCTAGGCCCTAAGCAGGCGCCCCTAATTAGTTGTCATTCCTCAGGGTCGGCGCTGCCTCCACTAAAAAGATAAGGAAAATAAAATAAAAATTGGAGAGAAACATGATTAAGCAAGTTCGGGTACGAGTTTCCACCCACGGGTTATGAGAGAATGCACGACCTCCCATGAACCCGCATAGAAAATGCACAAAAAATCAATGTTCTTGTTGTAAATTGGTGGCTTCCACTATCTTCTCAAATCTTCTACAATATTATATGCATGTGAAGAGAACATGTGCTCTCAATTTCTTGTGACACGAACTCCCTATGTGTCATCCTTTTGTTATATATGTTTGCCTATATAATGGCTTTTGTAGTGAAAAAACTGATACCTTTTGATACTCTAATATATTTGGTCTCAATTCCTTTCATCTTTCTCTCGTCTCTCTTCCTCTCTTGTTTCTTTATTCTATTTTATTATTTATTAGTTTATAAGTTATTCATCTTCTTCATTTCTTCTTCCATACATGGATTTATTTATCCATTCTTTTATTTATTTACAACACGTTATCAGCACGAATGCTGTTATTCTCAGAACTTGAAGTTCTGAATTTATTACTACTGGAACCTGAAGTTCCTAGATTTATTACCAGAACCTGAAGTTCTGAATTTATTATTACTAGAGCCTGAAGTTTCCAGATTTTATTTATTAATACCAGAACCTGTAGTTCTGAATTTACTTTCTTGCATTTTATTTTTACGCAATTTACTTTATCGCATTTATTTACTTTTACATAATTTATTTTCTTGCATTAATTTATTTATACACTTTTATGTGATTGGCCATGCCAACCTACCAGAACCCGCAGTTCTGGATTTACTTTCTCACATTTATTTATTTTTATGCTTTTATGAGATTGGCTATGCCAACCAATCAGAACCTGCAGTTCTGGATTTATTTATTTTTTCTCGCATTTGTTATTACACATTTTACTTTTACGCAATTTACTTTTCTACATTTTATTTACTTTTAAGCGATTTACTTTCCCGTATTTATTTATTTATATGCTTTTATGAAATTGGCTATGCCAACCTACCAGAACCTGCAGTTCTGGATTTACTTTTTCCGTATTTATTATTACGCATTTTATTTTGTAATTTTTATTTAAACAATTTGGTTACCCATCAAGAACCTGAAGTTTATGAATTTATTTATTGTTACCGGAACCTGAAGTTTCTGGATTTATTTATTTACAAATATTTCTTTACATATCTGAAGATTTAAATTCCTAGGATTTTTATCAGACCAGAAGTTCTGACTTTAATTGTGATTTTCGGATAACCAGAAGTTATAATAATGTCAAAGCTTGTAAATTTGAAATTTGCTGCACTGGAAGTGTCTGGGGACAATTACGATCTGAAAGCCCAGTACCTAACTGTCACAGAACCAGAAGTTCTATGGCAAGAACTAAAAAGATCGATTTGATAACCAACCAGAAGTTGCATTACCAAATGCCAGGTATCAGTGGCAATATTTATATTTTTTCAAGACTTTGGATCAGTCTCTAAGTATAACACTGCTTTATTCAAAATCACTACACAGCTGAAATTGTGTGGTGAGGATGTAATCCGAAATCATTAATAAAAATAGTAAATTTTCTCCCCTATTCACTTTATCTCATACCGTTATTCTTTCATTCTTCTTCATCTTATTTCTGTTGTATTATCTGTTATTTTAATTTTACGCATCTATTTAATTTTATGCAATTTATGTAACTGAATATGCCAACTAACCAGAACTTGAAGTTTCTGGATTTGTATAAATTATGTGTTGAGCATAACTAGGTCAACCGTTAAGTTTCTGGAATTTAAACCAAGCTCGGCTAGACCGACTAACCAGAATCTGAAGTTTATGGATTTATTATTATAATATTTAAGTTGGCACGGTTTTACAAACCGATCAGAATCTAAAGTTCTAAATTTTAATTTCAGTAAAAATATGGAGTTCTGGATTCATTAATATGTACATGAATGTCATACTTGGGACCTGAAATTCCAAAATTCGAATTCTATATAGAACCTGAAGTTCTAATTTTGAATATAAAGTAATTGAATCTGAACTTGAAGTTCTTAAGTTTTGAACACAAAGTTCTAATCAGACTTGAAGCTCTGAATTCAATTTAAATTGTGATATTAAAACTTTTATGTCAAAGTTTATTAGAACCAGAAATACTGAATTACATCAAGTTACGATTCTTTTATCTAGAAAGTCAATTTGTAATTTCTATTTAGAACCTGAAGTTTTCAGAATTTTATGAACCTGTAGTTCATGGTCGAACCGGAAGTTCGAAAGATCAATATGATTCATGATTTTGTTTTATGAAGTGATATATTTTCATATCTACATGTTTATATTTTTGATCACTCTATCTGATTTGCACTTTATTTGTTTTTTGATGCAGCAGCAGTGGACCAACTGGCATTAGATTATTTGGAGGGGTGGGATTTGAAACAAGCCAAGTAAGACCAAACCCGGGCGACGGAATCAGATTGACTTGATATTTTGACAACTGATGCGTTTCGACGTTTCCGGAACTACTACGTAGCTTTGCTACGTAAGCACGTCCTTTTTTAGGTGAATTCCGTCGTTTAGGCCTTGAAATTAGTGTTTTTGCTATTTTAGGAAAGTTTCGTTTTTGCTTTAATTTGAGTTTCCCTATTCCGAATCGACTTCCGTCAATTCTGGAATGTTTAGGATTCTCAGTAGAATCAGTTTTTGCTTTAATCTCGTTTTTGCCTTTTTGGGTAATTTTCCGTTTTTAATTCGTTTTTCTTGCTTTCCAAGGAATTCGATTAGGTTTAGGTTTTGCTTGCTTTAAATAAAGTTGTAGGCCGAATTGGCCACCCAGTTTTTGATTCAATAAAATTTCAGAGAATTCATTCTCCAACTATCCAATTACACATCATTCGTGCGCGAAGATTGTCGTATTGAAGCCTGATATTCTGGCATCCGTGCGCGGATCAACAGAATATTAGTAGGTTGAACTAATTGTTTCTTGCAGGTTTTTCTCGTAGAGCTTCCGCTACACCATTTTTGCTTTTTATTTTTGTTTTGTGAATAGATATGTCTCTAAATGATAAATTGATTGATGTTGAAAAACAAGATACAGGAGATATATGTCTGGCCGATAGTGCAACGACGCATACAATTCTACGGAATAAGAAATATTTTCTGAATTTGACCTTGCTCAAAGCAAATGTTAATACAATATCGGGTCCCGCAGATCTGATGGAAGGCTCCGGTAGAGCCATGATATTGTTACCAAATGATACTAAAATGTGTATCAGTGATTCTTTATATTCTAGTAGATCCAGAAGAAATCTACTTAGTTTCAAAGACATACAAGGTAATGGATATCACATAGAAACTATAAGTGATGAGAATATTGAATATATGTGCATTACTTCTCATAATTCAGGCCAGAAGCTCATTATGGAAAAGTTGCGTGGTTTATCATCTGGATTATATTACACTCTTATAAGAGGTGTAGAAATTTATGCAATTATGAACCAGAAGTTCTCAGACCCAAAAATATTTATACTTTGGCATAACCGTCTTGGTCACTTGGGATCTACAATGATGTGTAGAATCATTGAAAATTCTCATGGACATCCATTAAAGAACCAGAAGATTCTTTTATCCCATAAAAATTTATGTACTGCATGTTCACAAGGGAAATTGGTAATAAAACCATCCCATTCTAAAGTTGGCTTTGAATCCCCATCATTCCTACAAAGGATTCAAGGGGACATATATGGACTTATTCATCCACCAAGTGGACCGTTCTGCTATTTCATGGTCCTAGTTGATGCATCCAGCAGATGGTCACATGTTTGCTTATTATCGACACCCAATGTTGCTTTTGCAAGATTACTCGCACAGATTATCAGGCTTCGGGCACATTTTCCCGATCATCCGATTAATTCAATCTGCCTCGATAATGCTGGTGAATTTACTTCCAAGACATTTGATGAATATTGCAGATCAATTGGGATTGATGTTGAACATCCAGAATGGATTAGAGAATCACTTATTAAGCATCTCCAGGTAATTGCAAGAACTTTATTATTTCGATACAATTACCAATTTATATATAGAGACATTCTATTCACCTCTAACCCTCTGTTTATCATTATTACTTACCATTACAACATGTAATTGGTCATAGACATGCTTTTTTTTTTTTTTTTTTTTAAGATAATTGATCATTAGATAATTATTAATCAGTTATTTGATACACTTTTTGATACCTTATTATATTTGGTCTTATTCTTCATCTAATCTCTCTCTTGTCTCTCCCAATTCTTGTCTATGTTTCTTTGTTTGTTCATCTCACTTCTTTTATTTATTTTACTATCTCATAAACCCCGGCCGGGTGATTGTTCCTGAAGAACGATCTGAGTAAAATGCAACAAATAAATCATCTGATGCATATCATAAGTTTGTAAACCTTTTATTTCGAAATGTATTGTTCCCAGAAGAGGAAAATAAATTATCAGGATCCTAATGTAAACAAGGCTCGAGTTATGAATACATCCACTTTCTCTAAATCAACTCTATAAGAGTTAGATATACCTAAAGAGACATAAAGTCCCTGAAGTGACTAAATCCATTGAAATGGAAGAAATCTCAACAGAGATTCAAGTATATTTGAAATTGAGAAAATTTCTATAAATCATATGTAAGAGATGTGGAATAGTAAAGAAACAATCATTAGCGATACATTTTCAAATACAGTAGCTACTGAGATAATGATTATGAAACTCATAGTATCAATGATTGTAGACAAATGCATGATTGTCCTAAATGAAAAGAAGCAATTCAAGAAGAATTGACTTTATAAGCCAAACATATAGTATTTAGACCAATAGTTCTATAGACACCTGAAGATGTCAAACTAGTTGGATACTAAAAGGTCTTTATATGGAAACGTAATGAGAAAAACGAGATCGTAAGATATGAGGCACGACTCGTAGTACAAGATTTCTCATAGAAACTTAGTATTCAATAGTGATGAATACAATTACGTTCCGAATTTTTGATAAATTTGGCTGTCTTTAAAAGGCTTGAAATACATCTTCTAAATTTAGTAATTATTTATCTATATGATTCACTCAATGCAGATATTTATAATCCCAGAAGGATTTAAAATGCCAGAAGCATGTAAACCGAGATTTCGTAATCTGTATTTGATAAACCTACAAAAATCCTTATATGGATTAAAAACAATCTGGACGGATGTGGTGTAACCGTCTCAGTAAATATCTGATGAAATAAGGGTATAATAATTATATTATACACCCATGTGTTCTTCATAAAGAAATCATAATTTGGATTTGCTATTATAACAATTTATGTTGACGATATGAATTTAATTGGAACTCCTGAAGAGCTCCTAGAATTGCTGAATATCTGAAAAAGGGAATTTGAAATGAAAGACCCGGGAAAGATAAAATATTGTCTCAGTCTGGAGATTGAGCATAAATCAAACGGAATATTTATCCATCAATCAGTGTATATTGAAAAGATTCTGAAAAGATTTAATATGGATAATGCTCACCCATTAAGTACTCATATGATTGTTAGAACCCTTGATCCTAAGAAAGATCCATTCCGACCACTGGAAAATGGTGAAAAGATACTTGGTCCTGAAGTACCATATCTTAATGCAATTGGTGCTTTATTATATCTGGCTCAATGTACTCGACCAGATATCGCATTTTTAGTAAATTTGCTTGCTAGATTCAATTCAGCACCAACTCGAAAACATTGGAATGGGATCAAACATCTTTTTCGTTATATTCGTGGAACCATAGATTTATGATTATATTATTCAAAATCTAACAAATTTTCAGGTTTACTTAGTTATGCTGATGCCAAGTATCTATCTGATTCCCATAAAGCTCGTTCACAAACGGGATATATTTTTACCTATAATGGCACAGCAATCTCCTGGCGCTCCACAAAGCAAATTATTATTGATACATCATCTAATCATTCTGAGATCCTTGCACTTCATGAAGCAAGCTGAGAATGCGTGTGGCTAAGGTCAGTAATTTATCATATTCAAATTACATGTGATTTTTTTATTATCTACAGGAATGCCGACATCAATATTTGAAGATACTATGGCTTGTATTGCTCAAATTAGAGAAGGATATATCAAAGGAGACAGAACCAAATATAATCTGGCAACTCTGTTTACCAAAGCATTGCCTACATCAACTTTTGAAAAACTGGTATATGGAATTGGCATGCGTCAGCTTTGCAAATTACATTATTGATATTGAAGTTTCATTCAGGGGGAGCAAAATTTTGAATGAAAATATGTGTGCTGTACTCTTTTTCCTTCTACCGGATTTTGTCCCACTGGGTTTTACCGGAAAGGTTTTAATGAGGCAGTTCCGAACACATCCACACCACTTGATCCAGAAGATCATTGTATATATTTTTTTTGCTAAGGTTTTTATCCCACTGGGTTTTTCCTAGCAAATTAAAATACAAATGGTGGAATCCAAGGGGGAGTGTTGTAAATTGGTGGCTTCCACTATCTTCTCAAATCTTCTACAATATTATATGCATGTGAAGAGAACATGTGCTCTCAATTTCTTGTGACACGAACTCCCCTATGTGTCATCCTTTTGTTATATATGTTTGCCTATATAATGGCCTTTGTAGTGAAAAAACTGATACCTTTTGATACTCTAATATATTTGGTCTCAATTCCTTTCATCTTTCTCTCGTCTCTCTTCCTCTCTTGTTTCTTTATTCTATTTTATTATTTATTAGTTTATAAGTTATTCATCTTCTTCATTTCTTCTTCCATACATGGATTTATTTATCCATTCTTTTATTTATTTACAACAGTTCTTACATTATTTTTAATAAAAAACTTGAAAGAGAAAAAACATTGGATAGAGTCAGATAGAGTAATGGGCTTTGACCTATTAACCTTGTCCAAACAAGAAGTAAAATAGTTGTTTAGTTGTTGAACCGGATCATGATTCTCTCCCATCTTTTTTTTTTTCTTAGCGTTTTAGTAGAAGCAGTGCCGACCCTGAGGCATGACAACTAACTAGGGGCACCCGCTTAGGGCCTAGAAAAAAAGGGCCCCAAAAGGGTCCATTTTTATTTTTATTTTTTTGTGTTTAGTGTTCGCATCTTTGGACTTTGATAAATAAATGGTCTAGATTTATTGTTATTTTTCTAATTTCATATAATTATATCAAATTTGGACTCCAAATAAGAAAAATGATGTGGAAATCAACTTCTTATATAAAGATTGGGCTCAATATAAATTTTCATCATAATTATTAAAAGCAAATTAATAGCTCTATTTGCACCCCTGAAAATTTGTATATGCATGAGTGCATCCCGCTTTGCATGTACACCTTATTAAGAGTTTTTAAAAAATTATATTTTGTAAGCACACCCCAAACATTACCAAATATACCCTTTTTTTTAATTCTAAAAAAATTAAAATAAAATAAAATAAAAAAGGAGGAGGTCTTCTCCATTTTCATTTTCTAAGCAAGTTCGTCTCTCTTTATTTACATATGCTATTTCTTTGAGTGGAAACTATCATGCAGGTCTATTTGCTCGTAACTTTTTTTTTTTTTTTTCCAGTTTTGTTTTTTCTATATATTGCGATATAAACTTGATGAAAATTACTTTAATTAAGCTTTTGTAAATTTTCTCAAAAAATAATATATATATATATATATATGGAAATACCCTTTTTTTAGTCAAAAAAATTAGGAGGTTTATTGTTTTTACCCAAGATTAGTATTTTTATTGTTTCTACCCTATAATTGACCGTGGAGACTGAAATGCCCCTCATTTATTCATTTTTCATTATTTGCTTTTATTTTTTTCTTTCTGTCTCAAATCTTATCTCTTGTCTCTATTTTTCCAAGGTCAGAATCCACAAACCCATTCTTTTTGTTCTCTCTCTTCATTCCACTGTCTAAAACTTCTCTCCCTCTTCGTTCTCTCTTCATTCCATTGTCTGAAACTTCTCTCCCTTTTCATTCTATCTGATTTTATAACACCATTTTTGAACACCATCATTCTCTTTCATTTTTGAACACCATCTTATTAGAACCTAAAAAAAACTCATTTATTTTTCTTTGTAATGCACACAAAACCCTTGTAGGGGCTTCGAATTTGATTTCGTATTTCAGGGATTTTGTTTCATATTTCACAGATTTGACATCAGATTTCATGATGAATCGAAATGGTTCTGGTCCTTCTTCTCGAGGTATGTATTTGAAACCCTATTTTAATTTGTTTCATTTGCAGATTTAATGATGAATTTAGGTTGAAAAAGATGATTTGTGATATTTTTAATTGATTTGCAGTAGTGTGTTTAATTTGATTTGCCTTGATGTACTTAATTGATTTTCCATGGGGTGTTTAATTAATTTACACTTGGTCTTGCCTCAATGTGTTTAATTGGGTTGTCTCGGTGTGTTTAATTGAGTTGCTCTGATGTGTTTAATTGATTTACACTGGTGTGCTTAATTTGGTTGTCTAATGTGTTTAATTTGGTTGTCCTGATGTGCTTAATTGATTTTCCATGGTGTGTTTAATTTGGTTGTCCTGGTATTGCCCTGGTGTGTTTAATTAGGTTGACATGGTGTGTTTAATTGGTTCGTCCTTGTGTGTTTAATTAGGTTTGTCCTAGTGTGTTTAATTGATTTACCCTGCTGTGTTTAATTGATTTACACCTGGTGTTGCCCTGGTGTGCTTGATTGAGTTGCCCTGATGTGTTTAATATAATAGATTTGCCCCAATGTATTTAATTAGATTGACCTGATGTGTTTAATTGATTTTCCATGGTGGGTTTAATTGATCTCCATGCTTTCAAACACTTGTTTGGCTCCATTTCAAACCCACAAACAGATCCACCATCCCCCCGACATTGTCGCTGCAAGTCATGCGGAGAAAAGGGACACAACATAAGAACGTGTCCAACAAGACCAACCGATAACCTTTCAGATCCAGACAATGGTGATTGAATAATCGTGTTTGTGTTATTAAGAATTATGTTGAAATTGTTATGGATTTAGTTGTATTTCATGAAATGTTATACATTTTGTTGAAAGCACTTGTGTTGAAATTGTGATGAAATGAATGTGTTGAAAGCACTGCTTCGTTATGATTTCATTTTAGAATTGTTTTGTTTAAAAACCATCGAAAATTACATCACACCACTGTTATTGATCAATTAAACAGAGCAGGCCTATAGTCAATTAAACACACCGGTTATTTATTAAGCATACATGTTATTGATCAATTAAACACACCAATGCTCAACAATTAAACAAACAATGACTAGTCAAAAATTAGAGCTTTACAATATTTAACTTTTATTAGCCTTTGCCTAGCACAATTTGCATACATTTGCCTAAGTACATGCTTTTACAAAAATTAGAGTTTTACAATACATAACTTTTATTAAGCTATAAACTTCAACATGATCAATAACTAGGGAATGGTTAGGGGTGTAGTGTTTGGCCTCAATTTACAATGAATATAGGGGTGTGGGGGTGTTTAGGCTATTTTAGTAGTTTCCCACACACTTAAGCCCAAAAATCATTTCTAAAAGTCCACCTAACAAGGGAATACAAATCTCAACTAGCAGTCCACATTATTTTAGTTCTTTGGCAATCAATGCAAAATGTATGTACAATGAGATCACAATTAAGAACAAAATCGAAGAGTGTTTAAAGACTAGAAAAAAAAAAATACCCTCTGAATTTGTCGCTAATTGGCTCGAAAACCTCATTAGGGTAGTCTCTACTATTTTCCTAGGCTAAACAAACATAGAGGTCTCATCCACCTCAACATCAAAAGATTGGCACTATACAAGCAAATTTAAGCAACGCACGGAGCTAAAAGCATACAATACATGTCTCTACCGGCACGCAAAGAAAAGCAATTCAACAAAAATTGACTCTAATTCCAAGATTTTTTTCAAAATGACTGATTTTGTGTAGAGATTTGAAAATTTTCTAAAACAACACCCTAAAAATCCTAAGATCTAAGCACAACACATATCCACTCTAAGATCTAAACAAAAATATAAAAATCACAAAAAATAAGTAAAGCATTTTAGCCTTGAAGCGCAAGCCCTCGTGAGTGGTTATTCGAACCAACCATGCCTCCACAAAGCTCTCTTGAGTTGTGTGGTCCATCCGACATGAAATTTTCTTTCCTTGCACAAAACAACTCAAAGAAAATCAAATGCATATGCTTTAAACAAAAATAAGAAAAATAACACGACTTACACCCTCAACCCTAGCCTAAACATTGTCGGCTACGCAATGAAAAGCATGAGTAAAAGAGATGTTTATTTCCAACATAATGAACTACTCAACAAAGCAATAAATCTAAGATATATAAAGAACCTAAGCTAAAACTAGTAACTATCAACGATTAAGCCAGCTTCTCGGCAGCGGTGCCACTTTAATGGCACCCGTCGTTGTAGGTGCCTCAAAAGATTGACATTTAAGTTCGACCTCGCTAGCACGCTAGTCACATGGACTAGCATAACAGCAAGTGAGGGAATCGTTTCGCAAGAAGGTGGGATTCGTCGATCGTAGCCGGTTCTAGCTATTATTACAACACTCTAAGAGAACTCGTGTGTTGCGTGTGCGAAGAAGTAAATAATAATATAAATTAATTAATTAATTAACATAATATATACATGGATAGAATGGAATGGAGAGATGGCATAAAATGTGGTTACTCTAAGGAAATGACTCAACCGTGATAATCCTCCTAATTAAGCGTTAGACTCACTTAGTCCCTCAAATGTACAAGTATATCATAGGCTCGTGTCCTCTTAATTGATCTCTAATATCTCTCGAGTCTTAGAAATCACATCCACACAATGCATGGAGTCATTAAGTACTTTGGGACAAGCACACGAGCTCTATACATTAGTCTAGCAAGTGATCTCTCTACTTTCTGGTCATATACAGTGGTTATTTCGTTGGGCATGTAATGCGCAACCGCATGAGCCATACTATAGCCAATAATTCATTCACAATGGCTAACCAAATATGGGATGGCAACCAAGTGAAAGAATTAAGAATACGAGATACCCATACAACACGTATGTTATATGCTCGTGTCCCCTTAATTAATCTCTAATCTCTAATCTCTCTCGATATCTTAGAGATTATATCCATGCATAAATGCTTGGATTCATTAAGGACTGTGAGACACACACACGAGCTCTACATGCCAACCTAGTGATCTCTCAACTTACTGGTCAAATGTATAGGGTATCCAGTTAAGCATGTTAATGTGAACCACACAATATATAACACACAGCCAAAATATCATCCACAAAGTGGCTAACCAAGTGAAAGCATTACGCAATGAAATACCCCTATAATTACATGAGCACAAGAGGAATTCAGTTTGTCTTTACTCTAGATACAGATTCGGTTTTATCAATCTCTCTAGAATGGCTAAAAATGGGAACAAGCTTACCAAACAACTACATGCAACAAGTTAATTGTTTACATTAAGATCATTAAATTTAAGTTAGGGGTTCATTATCTTGATTTGGGAATCATCCCAAAATCAATTCATCACCCAACCCAAGCCATGGGTGAGCAATTGTGCCTTTGAAAACAAAGACCCATTAAGTACAAGAATATAGAACCAAAGTCTAATTTAGCAAGTACATGCATCAATCAAACTTCTTTCACTCTTTAGAGCTAATACTTAATACTCAAATCATTTTAAACATGATATTTTTGGATCATCCATAAATCAATCAACAATCATGGGATGCTAAATTTACTCTACTTCTAGATTAAACTACTCTAATCCTAATCCCATTCATGGACATATATCAATTTAGACCCATCATACACATGAATATCACAATAGAGATTTAATCATAGATAAGCAAAGAGTAGAACAAAACTCAAAGAATATAAAAACAATCATACATATATTTCAATAAGTGTAGGTTTATAAAATTCCCAAATTGGGGTTACACATAAAGGAAAACAAGAAATACAAGAAATGAGTAAAAATGAGACGACCTTTGAAGACAAACCCTCCAAATAAGCTCCTATAGCTTTCCTAGCCCGGTTTTGGTCCAAAGATCACTCCTTATCCTTGTAATCTACTCCTAAATGTAGTGTAGAAAGTGTAAAAATAGTGGTGGAGGTGTATGGTGAGCTCCCATGGAGGAAAAACCTCCATGGGAGCTTGGATCTCTCACTTATTTGGTGGAGAATGTGAAGGAGATGAAGAAAATGGAAGAAAGAAGTGAGTGGGGAAGAAGAGAGAGAGGGGGGTGTGGAATTCTTTTGGTTTCAGAAAATAGGATGTATTTATAGGTTTAGGGCAGGAGTGGCAAATTACAAAAATACCCTCGATATGGAAAATTGCGATTAGACCCCTTTGCCAAGTTGAAACTTGAAAGCCAGAAATTGGCACCCTTATCGGCAGATTATGCGCCCCTTTCCTGCCAAATTCCAAGTTTCCAAGTTTCTGTCCATTTTTTGGCGCCCTTATACGGCTGCCCCTAATAGCCGAATTAGGATCGCCGAATTAGGGCACCGAATTTGTGTCGGTGCGAACGACCCTTGGACGCCTAATGAGGGAGCCGAAATTGGGAGGAGAAATTTGTAGAAATCTGGTTTTGACAAGAGAAAGAAGATGAAGATCACTCGTGGGGTGCATTTAGAAAGCCAATGGGGTTCATTTTGGCTTGTGAGCTCATTTCACATGATTGTGCCACCAATATTGGGCCTTTCTCTTGGATCTGTTTAGAAGTGAGCCAGGGCTCGTTTAGAAGCCCAAAAGACCAACCACCCAAAACTCACCGTTTCACTTAATGATGTGGCATGGAATGCTGGCAAATTACATTTAGGCCCTATATTCTTCCAAAATTGGAATAACTTCAATCTTTTCTCAAAATTTACACTTTTGCTCTTAATAAACTAAAATTACTCTAATGTCCCAAAAACTCCATAAATACCTAAAACACTTATTTTAACGCATTAAATATCCGGTTTTACCCGGGAAACAAGCATACAATATGAATATAAGGGGCTACACAACATGTAGAAATAGGAGTTATCACATACCGGTACGCATCAATCTTGTTCACAGACAACTTAGGTTAAATCTTGATGAAATCAGCCTATCAATGGTTCCATCATTGAAAGCAAATACAACCACACACTTTAAACTGCTAGAACATAAATCATACAAATCCAGCCAGAGTCTGATACATGAAAGAAACTCCATTGACTAAGCTTGGTGAACTTCTTTTGAATCAGAAAATTTCCAATGAACTTTAAGGAATGACAAGTTACTAAAAATAGCTTAGTTCTTCTCAATGTTGTTCTCCATCCCTCCTCAATTGTAGAGAGAAATCATCGTTGACGTCATCATCATCCCAATCGTCTTCCCACTGTTGTGCGACATCCTTTCATTCCTCTTTATCCTCCCACTCTATCATATTTATAAAAATTATGCAAAAATGAACAATTCAGAACGCTAGCACCACCAATGCCCGAACTTTTAGTTCTCACATAAATCAACAAAAGAACTGGTCACAGACTATTCAATTGATTGTAAAAAGTAGAACTAGAATCATCATCAAACTAGAAAACAATGCATGGAACAAGCATCGAGCAACAACGCAAATTAAAATACCAAATTATGCCATTAAAAAGAGTTTATTCAAATCACTAAAATCTTAAATTGTCAACACTGATCCATGCTATATACAGACTATGAAAGACAGACAGAATAATTAAAACCAAATATCATCAACCATCATCTTTACTTGCGCCACCACAAAGTAACATCAAATTCAACAATATTCATCAATACCTACCAAAATATATAATCTACCAACAAATCCAATAAATTTCAATGTAAAGCTTGAATCAATTAAACACATACTTGTTCAAATCGAATCAACACACTAACTCAATTCAATTAAGCACAACAGTTCGAATCAATTAAACACACATCAGGTTCGAATTGATTAAACACACATCCAATACTCTTCTTGTTCAAACCGTAAACACATTCAACTGTGTTCAAACCCTAAACATAGTTCAAAGTAGAGGGTTGAAATAGAAGAGATTTTGTAACAAATTAAAACAAGAAAATTTATTGAAATAGGATTACATACCTTTTGCAGTTGATTCTTGTAGATTTGAGGAAGAAATCGTGAAGAGATTGAAAGAATTTTGAGAGAAAAATTCGTCACGCTGCCGCCGATCGTCACATCCTCTCGTCATGCCATCGCCACTTGCCTTTGGTCGGGGTCGATTGGTGAAATCTCTCTCTCTCTCTCTCTCTCTCTCTCTCTCTCTCTCTCTCTCTCTCTCTCTCTCTCTCTCTCTCTCTTTGAATTCAAAATCAAAGGTTTATCTCTTCTTTCACAGATCCTTTTTAAAAAAAAAAAAAAAATTTACATCTTTTAGAATGAAGGGCAATTTGGTCAGAATAGTGGATTTTTTAGTAGAAACAATAAAAATACTAATTCTAGGTAAAAACAATAAACCCACTAATTTTATGGTTACTTTTAAATTTTACCATATATATATATAAATTATTAAGTATGAGAATTCACAAGATTTAGATGCGATATTGAACAAAGGGCCCCATTTTAAATATTCGTCATGGGGTCTCCAAAACCTGCGGCACAGAGTAGATGTTGACACCTAAGCATAAAAGAAAATACATGATCAAGATTTGTGGATTTCTTTCTCTCTCATACAAGTGGATGTTTCATTTATACTTGGAAAAAAACCAGAAAAAGAAAAGGCAAGGAAATGATCCTAACTTTGTTGAACCACTTTAATTTATACTCAAGGTTTCTACATCTCCTCTTTATGTTCTCTCCATGAAGGATAATTTCATGTTTCACATAGCATGCACGCTATTGTGAAAAAAATAAGAAAATTTATTGAAACGAATTTGTTGATTAAAATGAATTAATGAAATTTGGTGTTGAACTTTGGTGCAAGGTTCATAGAAAAGAATCTTTGTTACACGACTGAAAATTATTAAAGCTTGCAAAACAAAGTTATCCTCATCCACCATTTGGTGAAGAATGAATGTATAAATATCTGTATCTCACTTCTAAAAAAAAAATTAAAGAGTTCAACTCTAATTCTTATATGAATGACTTTTGGCAATAGAAAAAAAATTAACTTCAAATGTGTAGAAACTCTTCTTGATATTAAATTTCATTTAGTTTTGAAATTTTACACTATGTTTAGTCAAATATGCATTGGGTCATTTTTTTTTTTTTTTTAACATTTTATTAATCCGGGACCAAGTATTTTTTTAAAAGCTTTCGCTATTGGTACTCGAACTACTAACCTGTGAGTTATTTGTCCCAACCCCAAACTCGAGGAAATTGGGCAAAATAGCACTTTTGAAACTTGAAGTTGTGCAACTATCACCACATTACTAACTCATGTTTTATTAGCACCAAAAATGGAATTTGGACAAAAATACCCCTCAGCTTCTTTTCTTTTCTCTTGGGTGTCCTTCACCTTCTTCTTCATTTTTCCCAAACCTCCATTGATGGAGCTTCAATGGAGGTGCCACCGCCGACCGACTAGTTGACCGGCAAAACCACCAGGAAAACGTTCGTCGAGTGCCAATCATTGTAATCGAAGTGTTCGTTTTCATTTTCGAGTTGTGTAGAGAGAGAAACGAAGCAAAACCCAAACTGTAGTGAATCTTCATCGTCCGATCTATGACGATCCATCATGAATCTGATGAAACCGATGGCGCCAACAAACTCGGCATCATTCAATTTTCCAGATCCAACTATCTCCAGAGTCAATTAGCGCCGTCGTCGGATCGTCACCGTCACCATTGATAGAGGTCGATAGAATAAGTCCCGAACAAAGTTGAATTAAGTCTCGAAACACATGAATAAGTCTTGAAAACGCATGAATAAGTCTCAAAAAAATCATAAATAAGTCTCGAATTTTCGAGAAAAAAAATAAAAAGGAAAATAGTAAGTGGGGGTATTTTGGTCTCATCACTTATTTTGGTGCTATTAAAACAAGATTTATTAATGTGATGCTATTTGCACAAGCCCTCCCCCAAAAAGTGCTATTTAATTTTTGAACCCCCCCAAACTCGTCCATCTACCAGCTGAGTTACGCCCCTGGATCATACATTAGGTCATGCTGAACGACAATATTTTGTACTGTGCCTAGCATGGTCCAAATCTTTTTGTACTGTGCACCTAGCATGGTTCAAATCTAACATGGGTCGTGTAAATATGGGCTGACCTGGCCTGGAACCCGTTCCAACAGGATAGCACATTTGCAAGCTCCATATTGTTAAGCTCCGTCTGATTTTTGAGCTATACGCATATTGTACGTTTTGGTATCCGTAATTTACTTTGAAATACTATTGAATACGTTATACATTTGAAATAAGAATTGAGTCTTCTTTTTGATAGATAATATATGATTCTTGCGTTGGCCGTTTTGGGAACGAAGAATTCGTTAGAACAAAATCTGATTAACAGTAAATCTCAATCAATATATTTGAAAATATATCAATCACACTCTTTTTTAATTTTTTTTATTTTTTTTTATAGCATGAAACGTGGTTTTGAAAAGTCAAGGTGGATTTCAAACGAGTGAAAGACAAACCACAAGATCAGAAGTCGGGTCCTATGTAAAATATGAACTTTTAAACTAGTAAACTATACAATAATAAACATCAAATTAAATGAAATAAACAAGTTTTTTGGTGTGAGATACAAAATTATCTAACAATCTTACCAAGAATAACGAGAATTCTAAGATGCATATAATGTTGTGTAACTTGTGTTCTTATTATGTCACATAATCCCAACAAGAACTTTGTTTGTCCACTACAGAAAATTTAATTCTCTAGAATTACTTAACTAACTTGATCGGATTGACTGATATGCTTGTTTACGCAGGCAACTGGATGATGATGTGGCAGATTTCGTCAGCCGTTTGTGATGACATGTTCACACATATCAGCAATTCTTATTTTTAAGAAAATGGTTTGCTGATGTGGATCCTGATTTTTTTATTTTTTTTTTTTTACTTGTCATCTTTGAAAATAAAAAAACGGAGGTCCTGGTAGCTGTAAGAAACTAGTTGATCCAACGACAGCGGCGACGATCAACGATCAAAATTCCCGATTGGAAACAATTACTGCCCTCAAGTCTCTTCACTTTTTCTGCTGATTTTCGTCTTCGATTTTTATAATTTCTTCTTGTTATCTTAATTTTACTTAAAAAAAATCTCTTTTTTTTTGGTTTAACATGAATTGGGTTCATGCTTTTTGTGCTCTGCCTGAATGTGGCATGCATTGTAGTGTAATATGTTATGGCATTTGATACTTGAAGCTTCCACGTACATTTATATATATATATGAAGAATTGTCATTTATCAGTTATCATTATTCATATATATAAATTAAAGTGTAGCCTATCAAGCAAGTACTATCCCTCCCATTCTAGACCGAACATGAGGAATGAACTTCATGGTCTCGCAATCAAATTGATTTTCAAATTTGGCCCAATTTGACCCAACCAAATTCTTAATCTTTTAAACTCACTGTTTTTTTAACATATTGAGCCTTATTAATCATTTGAAAACCATGAAGACCACAACATTTGACCTATTAGGGAACAGTCAACTACATCAAGCAATAGAGAAAATCTTGGCTGGGACGGTCCCATACACGTGGCTAGGGATGGCAAAAACCCGGGTCCGGGCCGGGTATACCCGGACCCGGCCGGGTACCCGGGTTTTAACAGTCCGGGTACCCGGCCCAGAAATACCCGGATTTTCGAATCCGGGAACCCAGTCCGGAAAAACCCGGCCGGATTTCCGGGTATCCATACCCGGATTTTGCCCGGGTTTTACCCGGATTTTATTCTTTTTTTTTCTTTTTCTTTTTTTAATATTTTAATTCAAGGCTACAATGCTACATGTTGCTGTTAAGCAACCCAAAATTTACATTATATTCCTAGCATATTAAAATTTACCATATTAATTAATAAAACAACCCAAAATAAGAAAACAAAAATTATATCAATAAATTAAATAAATAAAGAAAAAAAACACACAACAGCTGACAAAGCAAATTACAGAGACTACTGTAAGTTCAAAGTAGAAAAAAAGACAAGACTCGATATTGAGGAAAAAGCTTGAATGTTTACAACTTTACATGTCATCTAAAAAGGTATTGATATATCACATTCAAACAAGGAATTAATTAAGAATCTTGAACTCCACCATTATCACAATCAGAAATTTTGCTAGTTTTTTTTTTTTTTTTTTTTTGAACTGCAGTGTATTATAAAAGCCAGAAAATGGCAGGAAAACAAACGAAGCAACCCAAAGCCAACCAAAAACAAGCACCACCCAAAACAAGCAGGGTAAAAACAAGCTACAACATAAACCAAAGAGGCAAAGAAAAGCAACAAGGGCGGGACAAAGACAGAAACCCAGAGACACAACAAAAGCTGATATGAAGAGAAGTAGAGAACTAACAAAAACAGAGAATGGCAAAGCAAAAAACAGGGCCTGCACAGATAGAAGCCACAAATCACCCGTCAAAAATTTTGCTTTTTTTTTTTTCACTGTTTAGTAAAACAAAAATGGTCAAGTTTATTAGAGCTACACATTTTCCAGCAAAGTTCAACACATTTTTAGAAAGAAAAAAAAAAATAATAATTAAAAACCGGGTATCCGGGTATACCCCGACCCGGGCCGGAACACAACCGGCCCGGGTACCTGGACAACCCTTACCCGGTGCCGGGTAAGGCATGTCCGGGTTTTACCCGGGATTTCTGGCCCGGGTAAAGCCGGGTAAATTTGCCATCTCTACACGTGGCCGTGGGACCGTCCAATGAGAGAGTGACACAAGTGTGCCACATAACTCTCACACAGTCTCCAATATATATGTGTCACTCTCTCATTGGACGGTCCCACGGCCACGTGTATGGGACCGTCCCAGCCAAGATTTTCTCCAAGCAATATTAAACCTTGCCAGGTTATACAAAAAGATGTTTAACCATAAATAATATGATGCAAATTGCTAGCTAGCTATAATTTAAGGTGATAGTTACCCAACTAACCTAAATGAAAGTTGCTTATTTGGAAATTGGTACTGCAGGTCAATTTCTCTAGAATTTACTGGATTTCCATGCTTCAACGTTGAGAAATCACAAAAATTGTTCTAACCTGGACAGATACAAAACAGCTATAGAAACTTTATACCACAACACAGCTGTTAGAAAAAAAAAAAAAAAAAAGAGGTACTTGCCTGTCACGAAATCTGCCACATCATCATCCAGTTGCCGGCGTAAACAAGCATATCAGTCAATCCGATCAAGTTAGTTAAGTAATTCTAGAGAATTAAATTTTCTGTAGTGGACAAACAAAGTTCTTGTTGGGATTATGTGACATAATAAGAACACAAGTTACACAACATTATATGCATCTTAGAATTCTCGTTATTCTTGGTAAGATTGTTAGATAATTTTGTATCTCACACCAAAAAACTTGTTTATTTCATTTAATTTGATGTTTATTATTGTATAGTTTACTAATTTAAAAGTTCATATTTTACATAGGACCCGACTTCTGATCTTGTGGTTTGTCTTTCACTCGTTTGAAATCCACCTTGACTTTTCAAAACCACGTTTCATGCTAAAAAAAAAAAAAAAAAAAAAAAAAAAAAAAAAAGTGTGATTGATATATTTTCAAATAATTCTCTTCTCGCATGAATACCATAACGGAGCTCTCTTCGATTGTCGTTGCTAAATTAACTGGTTAGGGATTTCCCTTCTATACTCGACTAATTTAGTTAATTTTTCTGATTAATTTCTCTTCTATAAAAACCAATTTGTTTCATTATATATTGATCATTCTGTTTCATGTTCTGGTAATTTAAATTTTGATTTTTGATTTTTTAATTTATCAATCGTATATGATTTTAAATATCATGTTTGTGTAAGAAGACTACAGATTAATTTGTAATTTTTTTTAATTAATTAATTAATTTATTTATTTTTTTACTTTTTCTAATAGCTTGCAATGTTGACTTGGAGCTATGTTATGGTACTGTTTTGGGACCTCTGTGCCTGAAAATTGGAGGTCAGTATCCTAGTATGAGGAGAGTCTGGATGCTATAATGCCAAGCAATGCCCATCAAGATAGACGAAGTGGAGTTCTTTCTTTCTTGAAAGAACTTATTTATTGAATTGTGGAGTTCTTTCTTTCTTGTGTTCAGGTTGACATCATAGGAGTTGGTTGCTATTCCTCCAAGGATTTGTGGACATGGAGGAATGAAGGCATCGTGTTGGCAGCCGAAGAGACAAATGAGACACATGATCTCTACAAATTAAATGTGCTGGAGCGGCCAAAAGTTGTTTACAATGAAAAAACTGGAATGTGATGTGGATGCATATATAGATGATTGCAACTATATTAAAGCATCTGTTGGCGTTGCCATCAGCGATTACCCAACCGGTCCTTTTAATTATCTCTATAGCAAGCAGCCTCATAGTTTTGATAGCAGGGACATGACAATCTTCAAAGATGATGACGGTTTTCACCCCATGTTTATTTACGTTTGCCGTTGGAGGATAGTACCATGCTTTGGCACCCTTTTGGATCTTGAACTTAATGTTGAAGAATTTTGTATTTTAATTGGTTTGTATTAAATAGAAGTAATGGTTTTTATTGAATCTTGAATTTGATGTTGAAGAATTTTGTACTTCAATTGGTTTGTATTAAATTCTTGACATGTTAGGGTTTTATTTTTATTTTTATTATTTTTATTTTTTTATGAATATTACTTTATTTTGTAAGCCTTTCAACTTCTTATTTGAGGATTAATATATAACTTTTCTAATATTCTTTTATGAATTTAAGGTAATATTAATATTTAAATTTTTTTTAAAAAAAATCATTTTGAAACAGGGTATTTTTTTTTTTTGCAACACCCAATTGCCGCGGCTAACCTACCGTGGCAAATATAAATAGCTTTGCTACAGGCTTTTGCCGCGGAAAATTTACCGCGGCAAATAAGTTTGCACCGCAGCAAATCCGTTACAAGACTTTTTGCATCGGCCGTATTTGCAACACGTCTAATCCGCGGCAAATCCGTTGCAAAAGGCCTTTTGCCACGGATTATGCCGCGGATTCGGCCGCGGCAAAAGGCCCTGTTTTTTGTAGTGATACAAATTATTATAATGGGCAAACAAATCATTTTATTACACCGTCTTATGATTTTGCACGGTAGGTAGAGCACAACATAGCCACACACACTCACTTGAATCAGATGCGCTGTCGAAGCTCATCAAGCAAAGCGGTAACATTTGAGTAGGATGAGCCGCCTTCTTCAACAACGGCCTTGGCAATGACAGAGAGCTCTTTCACTTTCTTCCTCCTCATCTCCACCTCTTCACCACAACCCATCAGCTCATTCACTGCCTTCTCAATCTTCTCCTTTTCAACATATGAACGGCTCTCCTCCAACAACTGAGTCCACGACTCCGACCCAACTTTCACCCCGACTCCCAACACCATAGTTAACTTCTCATTGTAAAACTGATCAGCCCCGAGTGGCCAAGTAGCCATTGGCACTCCTGCCGCTATGGTCTCCAAGACAGAGTTCCATCCACAATGAGTCAAAAACCCACCAACGGCTGGATGCTCTAAGATGGACAACTGTGGTGCCCAACCATTTATGATCAAACCCTTTTTGCTCTTCGTTATCTTCTCCTCCAATTCTCTTAGTAACCATTCTCCGTCTTTGTTTTCTTTGTCTTCATTTCGAACTACCCAAATAAATGGGTGATTCATAGAGTCAAGGGCCTTTGCTATCTCTGAAATCTGAGCTGAGCTGAAAGAACACACGCTTCCAAAACTTACATAAACAACTGAGTTGGGGTTTTGAGAATCCAGCCAAGTTAGACAATCGTGCTTGTCATCATTTCTAGAGTCGTTTCTGGCGTTAAAAAGCCGTACAGAACCAATGGACCAGGACTTCATTCCCAGGACATCCCTATAGTGATCAGCGTAATCTTTCTCCAATTCATAGAAACTATTCACTAAAACCCCATAACTCTTTTCAATGGACTCATTGATCATGTTTATTAAACCGGTGAATGCATCTGGTACTTTAATCCAATCTGCAATCTCTGATCTTGTCATTTGGATTTGACCTGGAAGCCCCGGTAGTAAAAACGGTGCTTTGTCGGATTGGACGGTCTTGTGAGGCTCGTACCGAAAAAGACAATCCTCAGCACAAAGAGCCAAGTGGCCCATCCCATGAGAAGTAAGCCTCGGTATCCCGAGATCAGAAGCTAAATCAGATGACCAAAAGTGAAACATGTCTGCAACAATGAAGTCGGGTCTGTTGTCTCTGATGAATTGCTCAATGGGTTTTTGGAGCATGTAGACACCTTTCCCTATCTTGTGACGGATTTCATCGGAAGTAGCATCACTGAAGTTCTCAAGTCCTTCGGGGAGACCAACCTCCTTGAATGGAAACTTGAGCTTGTGAACATTGATACAGTGGCCACGAGTGATGGCTTTGTCTATGGATTTTTGGAAGAGGAGGGAGTTGAAGTAAGTAGTGACGATGGTTACGTCAACACCATGAGCTGCAAAAATCATGGCCATGTCTACTTGTGGCATCAAGTGACTTGTTGTCAAGTAGGGGATGAAGTACGCTCTCAAGGGACGATTCTCGCTTTCCATGGTGGTATATGCAAGTTATGATAAGAATTTTAGCAAGATTTTTCTGCAAATGATATTGTAGAAGAGATGGTTTTATTTTTTTATTTTAAAGAGGAGATGATTCTTTAATATGTAAGACTTATTACCTTGGGATCCTGTTCTTTTGCTTATGTTTAAGATGTCATGCGGATCACATGAAACTTAAACAAATAATCTTTCGTTCTCCATCTCCATCAACAACACTCAACACTCTCTTGTTCTCTTCTCGCTCTCAATCAACAAAACTTTCTCTCTTGTTCTCTTCTCGCTCTCAATCAACAACACTTTCTCTCTTGTACTATTGTGTGAGGTATCAGGTATGTTGTATTACGTACATGGATAAAAGTAGCTGGTCACAATTAAAGCAAAATTGCAGTTTGAAGAGATGTAGATTAATGTTAAAACTAAATAAGACTAGCTGTTTTACAAACAACTGCATGTATGTTGAAAGAACCGATTTAAATTTCCATCGTTCTCAAACCCCATTTTCCCTATTTCTTTTCATTTTTAATTCTAAATTTTCAATTTTCAATCCGAAGATCGGAATTCGGAATTTGGAATCCGATCATGTTTGACCCTGTTAAAATATTCAATACAACAAGCTATCAAAATATTCGTTCTATAATATATAATTTGTTTAAATAAATCCAAAATAAATATAAATACTTCTAAATTCTAATAGAGTATTACATAATAAAAGTCAAAACAAATCAAATTTAAAGTTTACATCTTCGATAAAGACTCATGCACTAAGTGATAACTAGTAACTACTGAAGTGATCAAAATTGGGTATCTGGCCCAATAAAATGAGCCCACCATCAAAGAAATTAAATGTTTCAAAGAATCCATTAGAAATAGGCCAAGAGGCCCAAAAACTAACCCACGAGTTGTTAGACAAAAGTCAAAACACGTGGTCAAAATCAAGTCATAAATCAGACAATCATGACGGGGCGTTTCACAGATCCCAACGTCTTAATTCATTGCCAGATTCAAACGAAACAAAACGGGCAAATAAATCTCCTTAATCCACGCTCCCACTTGAAGGATCGCAACGGTGAAAACCCTTGGTCTTCACTATAAATAAGAAAGCTCTCAATCTCTCTCAAATCCTCTCCGCTCAACTCAACGTTCTTAGCATTTATTGCAGTGGTTCTTCAGCATTAATTGACAATCCACTCTCTTGTCGATTTGAAACAATCACACTCGAACAAAGACTAATCCAACCTTCAATCGACCCAATTCGAACGAAGGAGTTCATCAAAGCATTCAGGCTGTCAAACTGTTCGACTGTCAACATCGACCAAATCCTTGATTGACCAATTACACTATTTGACAATATCAAACAAACACGGTTTGCTATTCTATTTCCTTTACTCTATATTTATCGAACAAATTACTGACTTGAGTGTCGGAGAGTCCCCCAAAGGGAACACCCCCTCCCGTGGTTCGCCACCATTCTATTTTCTTTGTTGATTTACAGGTTGACAATGCCCACCTCGACGAACAAAATCAATTGTAGATCTGATCGACTACAACTACTAACTCAGGTTAATATTTAATATGTTAGGTTTTTTTTTTTAATTGTTAAAACTTTAGATATAAATAAATAAATAAATAAATAATATATACATATATATATAGTTCTAAATAAATAAATAAATAATATATACATATATATATATAGTTTTTCTCTCCTTAGGATGAACTGATTTTATATATATCATTTTCACAACTATCAACCATTAGATTCATATACTTCGGATTGGTCAAAGTCTTCTTAAATTTAATCAATAACTTACTCATCATAATCTTAAAAGTTTAGTTCGGTCTCGATGAGAGAAAAACTGTATATATATATATAAATAAATGTTCAAGTCAATGTGTACTGATATAGCTTCACCAGTGTGTTGGATGTGGACCATTAGATTTACATACTTTTAACTCAAAGTGTATGTACTTGTCAAAGTTTCTTTATAATCAATGGTTCACATAAATTGGTACTAATATAGTTACATCAGTGCTAGTGGTGGCCACAGTTCGGTTTCGAACCGAACCAAAACCGCAGTTTCGATTTGGTGGTCACCCAAAACCGAAACAGAAATCGGAACCACTGGCTTGGTACCGGTTTCAAACCGTCGGTTTAGCAGTTTCGATTTTGGTTTCGGTTTCAATTTTGAAACCGTCAGTTTGGGTACGGTTTCGGTTTCGGTTTCGGTTTCGGTTTCGGTTTCGATTTTGGGCGGTTTTTCAAAAAAATAAAATAAAAAAATGTCACATGGCAACTTTTGATTCGTCGATTTTTTTAAAAATATTTTTTATATAAAACTGGCGGTTTAAACTGTGGACAAAACCATTGATTAAACTGCCGGTTTTGGCCGGTTTGTAGGCCACCCAAACCGAAACTGAAACCAAAACCACTGGTTTCCAACCGGTTTTCAAACTGGCGGTTTAGGTTTGGTACTTCCGGTGGTTAAACCGTGGACAAAACCAACGGTTTATCGGAACCGTGGCCACTACTAATCAGTGCGCACTGATATGAACGAGACCGTATATATATTTTGTTGAGGGAAATGGGGGAATGTGTTTGGGGGATGGTCACCCCACCACCTCCCTCATTTATAAAATGGGGGACAAATTCTCCCCCACACCCACCTCTTAAACCTATTTGGGGGCTAAATTTGTCCCTAAAACCCCATGGGAGCCTGTGGGGGATGGGACCCCATGGGGAAATGTCCATCCCTATTTGCTAGGTAGAATCTAACTATCGTAAAAATCTCACTATGCATATCCAACGGGTTATAGGTGCACCACTCATTGTGATACTTGTATTTTCTTACCACATATTACATCTTCTCACCAGGACATTCAGCGCATATAAAAACTCTACACGATGTGATATATTTTCCTTTAATTATTTTGCAACTTGCTTGTTTATAAGTTTCATGTGACTATGTGAGCCATCCACACATGACCTCCCTGACGAATAATACTATGCAATCCAAAAAATTAGCATAAAAATCAACCAAAATAAAGTGGTAAATTATTTGTTCTTACCATATCATTCACCACATCACCTCATGTTTTGTGTGGTGATGACAACTCATTTGCCACATCATTTAAGTTAATTTTTTGGGTTATATAGTATTACTCCCTCCCAAATATAGTGCAACCCTGTCAATGTGTGTTTTCATTTTCACTTTCTCGTAAGTCGATCCAAGAATAAGACCTGTATTGCATGTTAAAAACTTGAAAAATAAAAAGGCTTTTCTTAGATTTGTTTAGAAATTAGATGGCAAAGAAATAGAGTTTGTGAAGTTATTTCGTAAAAGGACAATGTTAACATGTTAGTAACTAGAAATTTATTATAATAGAAAACCACTATATTGACTGTCTTATCTTTACCTTTGTGTTTATTGAGTTTCTTGTTATAGGAAATTTCTAGTTGTTAGGGCATAGGTCAATACTACCCTTCGTAAAACATCATTATATTTTTAAGAGAGTTTCTCCTTACAATCTACAAATTATCTATTTA
Organism: Acer campestre; assembly: GCA_954870605.1. Classification (NCBI taxonomy): domain Eukaryota; kingdom Viridiplantae; phylum Streptophyta; class Magnoliopsida; order Sapindales; family Sapindaceae; genus Acer; species Acer campestre. Next base: position 27,804,090 of record OX940810.1, read on the forward strand.
CACTCCAATTTTTTTATTATTTTTTTTATTAATGACAATTTTAACCTAAATTGAAATTACTAAACAAGACAAAAAAAATTCTAAAGACATTCCAAACTAATTAAATTATTAAAAAAGAAGAAATTATCTCTCCTAAATCATTAGATTAAATATTATGTATTAAATTCTCTCTCATGAATCAGTTATTACCATATTAAACAATCTCTCCTAATTACTCTCTCCATTTTTCAAAAAATAATAATAATAATAAATAAATCATATCTCCATACTTTTTCGATCAATCTCTGATTAATAGTTAAAGAAAAAAAAACTTATGAATGTTTTGATCTTTTACTAATAGTAATATATATATATATAAAGTCAATTTTCAACAAAAAAAAAATATAGATATATAAAAACTTGATTTGTTACAAATAGATTCGATTAAATTCAGAATTTCTAAGACTAATTAAAGAATTAAAGTTTTCTAGCCAACCACATACCTACAAAAGTAACAAAAAATATTTTCATATTTCAATTAAAAAAAAAAAAAAAGTACTTGTTTTTAAGTACTTGTTTTTTGATTTTTTTTTTTTTTTTTAATATATACATATATATGGTTCCTAAAAATCAAGTTTATCTGTAAATTTTTTTTTTCTTAACTATTAATCTTGCTTGAGAAAGAATAGAAATAGAAAATTAGAGATATGCATCGGAGAATAGAGAGTTTAATATGGTAAGTAAAAATTTAGGAGAGATTGTTTAATATGTAAAATTTAATCTAATGATTTAAGCGAGATAATTTCTTTTTTAAAAATAGGAGTGTCAGAAGATAAAAAGGATAATCTTGGAACAAAAGGAAGTGTCTTTAGAATTTTTTTAAATTTAAATTTTGAGGATGAAGTATCTTTAGAAAAGAAGTACCAAAAAAAAAAAATAAAAAAAAATTAGATTGTCAAAAGAAGCTTTCTATATTTTTAAATGATGAAATAATTATTCCAAGTAATTTCTATGCGACATTGACATTAATTACCAGTTTACCACAATTTTCGATTCTTATTTGCGGATGATGTGTTTATTTATTATTTTTTATTTATTTTTTATTTATTTTTTATTTTTGAAAAACGAAACAGAAGAAAACCAACTACAATTCTACAAAGACAAGGGGACATCTCCCACATGAAATCATTGAAAGGTGTTCTCCCATGACTCATTAATTATCTTAGTCTTAGTTGATATTTTTATATAGATTAGAGTGAATATAGAAAGGGTTAATATTAAAAGAGTCTATTTTTCTCACCCCCCTACAAGGCTTACCCCCTCCCAAAAAGATGACATGTGTCTAAGGAGAGATAAATTTGTCCAAAAGATAAATGTGTTTGGACAAATTTACCCCCTCCATAGACACATGTCATCCATTTAGGAGGGAGGTAATGGTTACCCCCCTTGAAGGGGGTGAGCAAAAGTGTTATCATATTAAAAACCTCCCTTCACCTTTGAACTATTATTAGATGTATAGTTACAAATGCTTTTATTTTAAAAACCTTCCCTATGAACTAACATCGATAGCATTTTGTTTGTGTTAACTGAGTTTGACTATTAAAAAATCTAAAATGTCTCTATTTAAGCTTTATTTGTATGAATTGACCATTATACACCCTCATGCATTTGTCAAATAAATTAATAAAATGATACAGAAGATAGGAATGTTAACTTGTAAAGAAAAAGTTATTTTGTAGACAATTTTATCCCTAAAAATAAAAAAATAAAATTATAATTTTTTTTATTGTGTATTTGCTTAGATTTATAAAAAAAAAAAATTAAAAAATAAAACATAAATAAATACATATTTTGGTTTATTTTCAATGTTTTTGTTTTCATTTATATTTTTGTTATTTTTAGCGATAAAATTGTTAATAAAATTAATAACTTCTTCTTTACAAGTTAACATTCTTGCCTTTTGTATGATGATTTTATTAATTTTTATTTGGTAAACGTATGAAGGTATAATGCTCATTTCATACAATTGAAGCTTAAATAGGGATATTTTAGACTTTTTAACAGTCAAACTCAGTCAATACAAACGGAATGGTAACGGTGTTAGTTCATAAAGAAGGTTTCTAAAATAAAAACATTTGTAACTATACATCTAATAATAGTTCAAAGGTGAGAGAAGATTTTTAATATTAACCCATATAGAAATCATCCCACGAATTGCATGCATGATGCATCAAACAATTTTATTCTAAATCATCTAATTATCGAGAGATACTTTATAGGTGACACGCAATGTTAATATTTTTATATAAACTCAATAATTACTACAGCCATGTCAAAACAAATCTGCTAGATCAGAAGTTCATGCTCATGTTTCTCTTACAAATTTTATAATCATCTTTCACACAATTCAAAACTTCCCCAGAAGTTCATAAATGCTCATGTTTCTCTTACAAATTTTATAATCATCTTTCACACAACTCAAAACTTCCCCGGAAGTTCATGCTCATGTTTCTCTTAAAAAATTTATAATCATCTTTCACACAACTCAAAAGTGCACTCGAAGAAGCACAAGCACGAGGTATTAACATGTGATGATGTGAAGTTTCTTTTTTTTTCACTTTAATTTATTTTCCTTCTATTGGTGAAGTTTCATGTGAACCGCGTGAAATTGAAATCCCGCTAAGAGCCCGACGGATTGGACTGTATTCACACTGATAAAATGGGCTTGATCAAATGGGCCGAACCCATTAGTCTCAACGAACCCATGCTCATCCATACATTACAAAAATTAAAACCCAATTTTGTTTGACTAGTCAACCCTATTCTTATCAAGCTGAACATCGTGTCTCTTTACATTTAGGAAATATCTCTTCATTTTTATTCAACACTTTCTCCTGAACATTTTGTTTGCATGTCCAGTCATTTCACACTTGTGACATTGTTTTTAATCTCACTTGTAATCATAAAATTACAAGTATTAGAAGATCCCGTGGGAATAGTTATATGTACTTGTAATGGTTGACCCTTGATTAAAAAAAATAAAAAATGATTCCAATCTTTTAATTAGCAAGTCACTGGGGTGGTTGATCACAAGAACACAATATCCACTATTTGACCTTCAATTTGATTAATTCAAGGCTTGCACGTCTAAAATAATTTAGTTTTATCTTATATACATTGTTTGATACTTAGTGGACACTAAGAAATTCAATGAATGAATAACTTCTTAAAAAGACAGAAATTTATTCTTCAAGTACTTTTTGAAGAGAATTACAAACGTCAACTAAATATTTTATATGAACTGACAATTAATGAGAAAATTTTTGGTGCATGTGGTGTATTTTACGATTTTTATCTAACCGTTAAATTATATCCTGTTGTATGAAATTATTTTTTGTTGTTTATGTAATGAAGATTTTCTTCGTAAGTAACGTAATTATTTCTTCAGTGCATTGAAGATTTTCTTCACAAGTAATATAGTTCTTTCTAATTTTCAACCTGTGGCATTGCGTGGATTGGAGGCTATCTCAGCTCCTATATTCTTTATTATGGATCTTTGTAGATGTCTCCTGAAATATTCTGATTTGAATCATATTCTCTTAGTAACTCAATAGAATTTCCCATCTCATTTTATCTGGAAAAAAATAAAATAAAAAATCTTGTTTGATCTCTCTACGACTCTACCTGCCAAAAAAGCAAAAAAGAAAAAAGAAAAAAGAAAAAAACAGGACATTACAACGAATTTCAATTCTTTATTTCTTTTTGTTATTTGGTCATGCCTGCCTTGTTTTTATACAATACTGGGGCATGGGTAGGGACGGCAAAAATTCCCAACCCGCCCCAAACCCGCGGGGCCCCGGTCCATTTTGGGTCGAGTTTGGGGCAGTAAAAACGGATAACGGGGCTGGTTTAGGGCACATTTCTTGATCCGGCCGGGTTACCGGGTCGGGTATGGGGCGGTCCCTTTTGACCCGACCTGGCCCATTTGACCCGGAATATATATATATTTAAAAATATATATATTTTTTAAATATAAAAGGAAAAGAAAGAAGGAAACCCTATATTAGTCGAAAAGAAAACAATTTGAAAGAAATAAAGTGATATATATATATATATATTTCGAGTTTAAACCCAAGAAGACAATATATATATATATATATATTTAGATATAAACTCGAGATATATATATATTTTTTAAATATATGTTTGTTTTCAAGAAGACAAAGCGATGGTGAAGATATTGGATGGATTTTGTTATTGAAATTTTTTAAGTTTAAACTATTTTGGTGAAGATGTTGAATGAATTTTATTGATACCGAAAATGTTGTATGTATTTTGTATTTTTGTTCAAGTCATTTTGGGATTTGTATTTTGTACTTTACGGATGAATTTAATATTCATTAAACTTAGTTGTCGTGATATATTAAATTTAAATTTACGTAAATGAATCGGGTCATGCTGGTCGGGTTTGGGACACCCTTGACCCAAACGGATCGGGTTTGGAACGGAAATTAAAAACCCGTTCGGGTCACGGGTCGGGTTTGGGGCAACCATTGAAAACCGGGTTTCGGGTTTGGGGCGGCCTTGACCCGCCCCGACCCGCCCCATTGCCATCCCTAGGCGTGGGACTCCATTAATTAGTATATTTTGTCGTGTCATTAGCTATCCTAGGCTTGGCTATTGAAATCTTCAAAATCTAAAAAAATAAAAATAAAATAAAAATAAAAATAAAAAAATGATGTGCTGTCCTCTCTCTTGGGTGCCTTCAATCATATTTATTATTTTTTCCCAGAACATGCAGGCATCAAATGCTATTTTGAATCATAATTTTGTCAAGCTTTGACCAGTTCCATCTATGTTTTTTTTTTTGTTCTTTTTCTCAATTTTTTTGTCAACCAAATCTCTGTAGTAAATAGACAAATATTCCATGCCATTTAAAATGCCTATTTTATGGTGGCTGTGCATACTAGTCTTTCTGCCAATAGTCCTATTGCATTTTCCGGGAATCAAACACCCTCTCCTAAATGACTTAATGTCATGGGGCATTAGATTTAGACACTTTTAGTAGTTCAATTAGTTTGTTTTTTCTCCGATAAAACGAAAAAAAACATTGGCAATCTAGGCAAAAAGTTTATCAAAGATCAATAAACTTGACTGGATGCATTATATTGAATATGTACAAAGGAATGAATTGATCTTGAGAAACATGTATATCTGTACTACTCTAAACTCATTCAAGAGTCTGTTTGTGTCTATATATGTATCTCCAAGAGAAAGTTGCTGTCTACTCCAATGAATCCACATGTAGGAAATTATCCATGCCACTCGCGATAGAAATAAACGATTCAATGACAAAAACAGGACAATTCGGATGATACCAATCGCAAAATTTGTCGATGATGGTTGTTAATGTTATCTTTTGTAATGTACTACAACACTCTGTTTGGTGATCTGCCAGAAGTATCCAATACGATTTCAAATAAATCAGCCTCAGATTCATCATCAAACTCAGATGTTCGATTACCGGCTTTGGTTGAAGACCTATTAAGCCACTCAGAATCTATTCTTCCCATGGAGAAGAGCTCCTTGCTATCTTCATATCCTAGAGCAGCAGCTGCTGCAGGGGAATTTACAAGAGGGCCAATGAAGCATGGATTCGATGTTCGTTGTGCATTTGCCGCTGCATATGCGAAGGCACTTTGTCCGAAATTAACAAGTACTAAAACATCACAATTTGCTGCCAGAGTTGGATATAGAGGAGTTCCAAATTCCTCAGACTTGCAATGAATCACATGCACCAGCTCTGAGTCTATTGTGAAGAACACCTTCTTTTGCCTAGGATCAAACCCGCAACCAATCACCTTATCAGCTCTTCCCCATTCTGCTTTTTCGGATTCGAAAACAAGTTTAGTCCCTGAAATAGAGGAAACATGTGTGAATTTACTTGAAACAAAAACAATTCCTCAAGTTTTGGTGCCATGTAAAATTGATTTGTACAGATAATATATCAATAGTTTATATACAGTTTTGGTCAACAGCTTCAAACCTACTTCAATTAAAAGGATCATTAAGACAAATTATGAGATAAGATTCTCCTATTCAATTTCATGGACATGTCATATAGTGGGCCATTTTTCATTATCTTTCATCAATGTTGGAGACATTTTAGGTGGAGAGTGAGGGATTTTATTATTAATGGCTTGCCACTTTGTCACTACTATTGCAGAGAATAATTCTATAATTACTATTTCACTAATAGACTTAATTAAGACTCTACAGTCAATATTTTAAAAAAAAAAAGAAAAAAATTAAAAGAATTTACCATCAAGATAGACAGAACCATTAGAGTTGAATCCGATGGATCCTAGATAGCTTCCGGGGAGTCTCAGAGGAAGAGAGCCACCGGCAGTGAGTCCCACCGATAACATGACTACTTCATCGTTGACATCATCTTTAGTACTAGCTAGCTTCAATTCTTCAATAATTCTGTGATTACTGGTGACATGGACTAAAGATTCTGAATTGGCATTTGCATTGGAATTTTCCCGTATGAGTTTTGTCTTCTCACCGTCGTTAGTCGTCTTGCCTCCGATTGATTGATGACGATCATAGTGAGAATACAAAACTGTGATTTCAAAATAGGCCTCTTGAGGAAAAGCAGAGTTATTTAAAGGAGGCCCTGGTAAAGGCAAAGCTGTTCTAATAACAGAAGCAGCAGACATAATGGAAGTGTTTTGGTTATTGTTTGTGTTGAATTTTTTCAACCCAGAATTTAGTCTGATTTTTTGCATGAAATCTGCTGATCCTTGACACACTTCCCAGGTTATATCCGTCTGTGTTTCTCTTCCATAATCACCTACGGCGCAGAATCCGGACAATAGGCTTGATCGAGCGGACGATGGTGATGATGTGTAGTTTGCGAAACCAAATCTAGACCATCCATTCTCAACCGCATCTGTGATCAGTGACGGATGATCAGCCCAGTTGAACAGAGGTTTCGAAGGAACAACCCCACGTCGGAACACATAATAATTATTATTCCCTCTTCTCTTGGCATCTAAATTATCAAGACGACTGTGGTGTAGACTCTCTTGGTGAAGCTGCGCAATTCCAGCTTGCAGGTTCTGATGATGATGATCTGGTTTACCGTCGACGAAATTTTTACGTTGTCGTCCATAGCAACACCGTCGCCAAACAAACGCGGTCAATAGAATTGAGAGAAGTACTCCAATGGAAACCGACATCACCACAACATGTATCATCTCCTCTTCTTCCTTCTTCTAAAAAAAAAAAAATCTGTCTTCCTTTTTCTCTTATTTGGGTGATTTAAAAGCTGTTTGGAGAATTTTAATTTTAATTTTTTTTTTTTTTTTAAAGAAAGAGACGATGAAGAAGGAGAAAGAGATATAAGAAGAAACAGAGAGCAGGCGTGGACTAAGACTGGTTCAATAAAGGCAGTAAAGTTGGAACATAAAAAGGTTACATTCGCTTAGAGAAATGGTATTAACGTTTTTTCTTTAATTAAATATGTAAACCGACAATTTTAGTTGGATAAGGGAAAACGCGGTTTTTTATTTTTTATTTTTTATTTTTTTTTTACGCTGGGTTCAAATAGTAAAAGATAATAAAGCTGTATATTTAAAATATAATAATAACAGGTTGTCCATAATATTTGTCCAAGTATGATATGTGAGGTGGTTAAGATTCAGTAAGTCATAACATTAATGAAAAAAAATGTCAAATGTTCAGTCGATCTACTTTGGTAAAAAAAAAAAAAAAAAAAATTCAATACAAGAAAGGAAATTTATTTATTGGGTTCAACAACTATATAGATATAGATATGGTATAGGTTTTTTTTTTTTTTTTTTTTTTTTTTTTTTTTTTTTTTTTTTTTTTTTTTTCCTTCTTCATTCAATAATACTACTTTGTTCAAATTTGATTTCCAAATCTGGTACCCAAATAATGTGGCAGCATTGTAATCCATTCATTTAAATCATTTAAATTGCATTAGATTTGTATGATTTAAATGAATGAATTACCATGTTACAACATCATTGAGCACTAAATTTATGCAAATTAGAATTACTCTTTAAAAAAAAAAAAAAAAAAACATATATAATATTGTTACATGATTAGTTTATGGTTTTTAATTTCGATCTAAAGATATATAAAATTAAAGATTTAATAATTTATATATATATATATCCCTTCTTACACACATATATATATAGAAGAATTATCAAGTAAAGTACCCATAACTTTAATTTTGGTAAGGATCTTGATGAAATCACATCGATTTTTATGAATTTTGATCTAAATTTTTTTGTGGATGAATAAAATTTGAGCATTTTTCAAGCTTTAAAACTATTTATCCCGATTTTGTTAAATATGAAGGTATTGAAAAATTAGAGAAATTCATAAAAATTGATATGATTTCATCAAAGTCCTTATCGAAAATTAAAATTAAGAATACATCACTTGATAATTAATTTATATATATATATAATACTGACGGTAAAGAGATTGCATATATATATATATATATATATTTTTTGTGTTCTCAAGGGACATAAACCACTTCTAGAAGGCCTAACTGTCTTTATGAATATTTTGTGTTCTCAAGAGACATAAACCACTTCTAGAAGGCGACGGGACCGTTTACAATTGAAGGACGACTTTCACTATTTTTGGGAATTGACTAGTCTGACAAAATTGATATTTGGAATTGCCGGATTCAGACGATGGAGCATTTACGGTACGGGCAATCCGGCGGACTGTCAATTGTCAAATATTTTTTTTTTTAAAAAGGTCAGAACCCAGAAGTGACATAAAATAAAACAAATGGAGATAAAATCTTTTTGGAGTACGAGGCGGTAGTTTTTCTTGTCTGACTTGACAGTTAATCCGATCCATTTTTCACATCACGTAATGTAATTCACTACCGAGCTAAATTTAGCAATTCTATATTCATCTCTCTTTTTTTCTTTTTTTAAAACATTATATATTCATGTCTGATATCCCGTCCAAGGAGGTAAAAAAAGAAAAAGAAAATAAATAAATAAAGAAAAAAAAAAAAGGAAATTAACTGATTTTCTTTCGTGGGTTGAAAATAATTTTGCTCTGCATTGCTACAAGGAATATAGAATTGATATAGAAAATTTGTCTCATTTGTGGTGAAATCTAATGGTCCAGGTTTATCTGAAACTAACTACCCTACATAACGCAATGATACATTGGAGGGGCACCCAAGTTTGGTCCAGACCCAATTTGGGGTGCATGTGGGGACTACTACTATATGCTTCTCTTCCCTCAAATATTTTTAAAATTATCTTATAACAGTTTATATGTATTGACCTCTCCAAAAATAAATTGTTGACACTGCATCTGATTTTTTATGTATATTTTTTGACCTTTTTTGGATAATATATTTTTTTTAATTTAAATAAAATGCATCTTGGGTCATAGTCTCGTATAAATTATAGATACCATTCTTCAATAATGTGGCATAAAATTAGTCATATTAATATTATAAACAGTTTTATTTAAAATAAAATATTGTCTTGTGATTTATATGCACCTTTTCTTTTCTAAGTAAACTCTTTTTTTTTTTCTTCTTTTTTTTATAAGTAAAATTTGGTGGTAAGGCTCAAGATTCTTGTAATATAAAAATTCAGAACATTGATGTGATTTGGAATTGTGAGTTAAGGGTGTATAAATTAATTATAAATTGTCAATTCATTTGTTTTGATTTTTCTTCTCTATAATTTCTTTGAAATGTTAATATTGGGAGAATCAAAATGAGCCAATTCAATTTAGGTATGGAAAAAATTCAAGTCAAGGATGATGCAAAGTTGATTATGAGTAAAAGCTTAAAGATGAATTGAAAGGTATATATGCTTTACCTTTTTGTAGGTATTAACAAACCAAAAAAGGATGGTAATTATAATTAGCTTTAAATTAATGCTGATTTATTTTATTTTATTTAATTCTAATTTGTTAATTAAAAATTATTAGCAAGGACACACAAACTCAAATATTAAAAGCAATGACTTAACCACACAGAAGCCCCACCAAACCTAATTGCTTAATTTGTTATGATTCATCTCCCTGAATCAATTTAAAAAGAATGAAAGGAATAATCAATTCAATCCAATTAATTAATAATACTCATCTTGTTTGGTAGTAATTGATGAATAGTTTGCTATCATAATTCTAAGGATAATTTGCCATAATTCAAGGAAACATCATGAAAAGATAAAATAGCAAAAGTAATTGAAAGATCCTTGTTTTTGCTAAAGTCTAGCTGAAATATGCATTAATAAGATAAATTGCAGTTCCTTAGTTAAGATTAAAGGAAAAAAAAATAGAATATTTATATCTCCTTTGAAATTTTATCAAAAATCTTCTTTGAAAAAGAAGTTTTTTGTCTATTATCTTAATTAATTAGAAGGATCTGTTAGTAATGAAACCAAATATTAAAATAAGCGAATCATAAACGAAATTTACTATAAGAAAGTGTTGAACGGTCGGATTAGGAGTCTATCAGGACCTACTGATATTAAATAGTCCATGCATGGCTTAAATATTTACTTTCATAGCCTTGAGATATTTACTCACACAACACCCGGGAGAAAACTCCCACCACTAACATGGGAAAAAAGATGCACTACAATATGTGTTAATAAGAGTTACACCTACGAATTTTTGTGTATAAAAACCAGAAGTATATTGACATTCAAAAGTATTTCATGAAAAAGAGTGCACATGAAAACATGATTAGCTGAGAAAGATGAGATAGAAAAATAAGAAGAAAACAAAAGATAGCATTGATTAATTTAATTACATGATTATATTAGTGAAGTCGTTTTTTTTTTTTTTTTTTTTTTTTTTTAAAAAAAAGAAGTAATATATATATATATATATGTTTCTCTACCTCTCTCTCAGCTTTCTGGCAATAATATTTATTGGCATTTGGCAGCAGAGAGGTCTTTTTGTAAAGGAAAATAAAGAGAAAGTGAAAGAAGAACAAAAAGAAGAAAGCTAGCTAGCGTGAGGATAGGTTTTATCATCTGCAAATATAAACCCTTTTTTTTTTCCGCAAGAAAATAATTAATATATAGTAGACAAAACCATTTAAGTAAGAGCTCATTGATCACATTTTGTCTCTTTTCTTGGAGACAAGAGTTGTCACTACAAATGATTGGTTTGATTTGGTTTATATTATAGTTGCTAACTCTTTGGAAAGATTAGCTTATTCTTGTACTTAAGCTAACCAAAATCACAATTGACATGTCACCAGACGTTGGTATTGCATCAGCATATAGTGTCTTTTTAAAAAAAAATTATTTTTTAGGGTTTTTATTTTTATTTTTATTTTTTTTGGGTATTCTAATATCCAGATTTTAAAGTTTAAATTACATATATATATATATATATAAATCTCTAAATTTGATCCAAAATTTATGAATTTTCATTTTTTTTTTTATTACTTAATAAGCATAAAACATGTAAAATATTATCTTAAAAAACATAAAACATTAAAATATAGTTGCATAAGAGTATTCTATATTTTTATATATTTTTTTTCTATTATAAGAATTTAGACACTTACCAAATAATTGTTAGTTTGGTATTTCTGTAACTTTTATAATAATCATTGCTAATTTTGCTGAAGGAATAATCAGTTATGAAGTTAATCAGCATATGTTTGGTTAATTGTATTTTTAAAACTACTATATAACTCAAAAACAGTATATATATGGTTGGTAATTTTATTACAAAAGTGCCGATATTAGTTTTTTTTTTTTTTTTTTTTTTTTTTTAAACTGGAAAGATATATTAAGCAGGAAGAGGAAAACAATCCTCCTCAATAACAGACACTAAGCCAGGAGGAACAGACTCCATCCAAAACTCATCAGAAGGCAACAGAAGAGCCAACTTAGCTAACAAATGGGCAGCCTTATTAGCTGTACGAGGAACAAAAGACAAAGGAACATCATGAAAAGAAGACAATGCAGCAACATCAGAGGAAATAGCGCCAATATCCGCAAAGTAAACACAACTCGAGTTAATCAAATCAACCACCCACTTCGCATCACTCTCAAGCTCAGCAGGAAGGAGACCACACTCAGCAGCAAACCTGATTCCACGAAGGATAGCCATAGCCTCAGCCACAGCAGGAGAATAGGCAGCACTAATAATCTGAGCAGACGAAGCCATAACCTGACCCATACAATCTCGGATGATCAAACCAACCCCAACAAGGCCACCAGCCTTATTAATAGCAGCATCCGTATTTATCTTATACCTCCCAGACACCGGAGCACACCAAATAGCAGCAGGACCAGAACTAACAGAGGGAGCAGCTCGGTGAAGAAGCCTAGCAGCCTGAAAATCCTTAATAAAGCCAGCAGCCCAATCCACAACATTTTCCTCCCTCACCAAATTAGGAGAATGAATCCTGATATTTCTCCAATACCAATTCCTCCAAAGTACCACACAAAGAGTTTCCAAATCAGCCTTATTAAGAAAATGAAGATAGAAGAGGAAAAACTCCTGGAAAGAACTCTCTGCTCTCCAACCAACATCATGCACAAAATGGCAAGCAGTTCGAATCTTCTTTAACGAAATACAATTCCAAGTAGCATGGAGCACCGATTCAGCCCAAGAGCCACACGCCTTACACCAAACAGAAGTAGGCACCCCACGGCCAGCCAGATTCAGGAAAACAGGGATCCAATTCCGACACGCTCTCCAAATGAAGCACTTGATTTTAGGAGGAACATTTAGCTTCCACAAGGACGACCACCAGCTCACATCACTGGAACAAGAAGGGTCATGTTGATTTGCAAGCAGAACACCCAACTTATAACCGCTCTTAACTGAAAAAATATACATGAGTTTATAACCCTAATTCGTTTTTTTCATTAATTATATATATTAAATCAATATTTAAGTAGAATATTTAAATTAGATAAAAAAAAATCTATAAGAACAATAGAAATATATTTTTAAAGATTTTATAAATCAAATCAATATTTAAATAGGATATTTAATTTTGAGATGAAATGAGGTATATAAATGATTTTAACTTGATTTCATAAGGATAATAATGATATTTTTAAAAATTCATTAAATACTGAAATATATTATTCAATAATCACTTTCAAAAAGTAACTCCACATCTACTTCTAAAAACTACTGTCAAAACAAGTCAGATTATCAATTAATCACTTTTGGAAGTTTTACCAAAAATTATTTTATGTCAAAATTATAAATTAATCTGATTTTAACTTTCCAAAAGCAATATCAAACTGATCATATGCCCCAAACTTTTATATTAATTAGAAGTGGTTTGTGATTTTTTCATTTTTTTTAAAGTGATTTTTTTTTTTTTCATTTTTAATCAGGGTGTTCCTCATGTTTTTGATAATATTAAAGTGATCCCTCTTACTAACTTCATTTATTCAACATTAATTATTATAGGGATAAAATTATATTAATTCAAATCGTTACAAGACTAATAAATTTACTGTGTTTGATATGTGAAACGATAAAATAACCTGTAAATGTGGTCTAACCCTTTTTTTTTATAAATATTTAATATTATTATTTTACAATTTTTAATTAATTCATTATAATTATAAATTTATATTCACTGTAACTCTATAATATTAATATTATTTTTTTAGCAAAATTCTCATTTTATAAAATAAAATCAGAAACTCATCCAACAGATGGGCTGCTTTTGAGGCCCAAAATAGGGTCCACCTGGATAAGACCCACATAAAAATATGATAATCCGGAGTCGAAATTTACGAACTCACTCCTTATCCAAATATCTCTAGCTCACTCAAACACAACATTAGACACTAGTCACTGCCTCACCGGTCACTAACTAACAGATGAAAAATGAAGAGCCTTTGCGCTTCTATGGACACTCTCCCTGTAAAACCCCTAATTCGCCAAACTGACTTCCATTTCTCCCGATCTCTTCAATTCCTCGATTTTCCTCCCAATTTCAAAACCAAACTTACTCTCAAATCCTCACAATCTCAATGTCGCATCATCAGAGCCAGCTCCTCCAGTCACGCGGCGACATTCGAAATCGACATGGTCAAAAACAAGCAAGGGGTCTTCACGACAAAACAGAACAACAAAGTGGTTGTTCTCTGGGACTTGGACAACAAGCCTCCGCGTGGCCCGCCCTACGAGGCGGCGATTTCGCTGAGACGGGTCGCGGAGAGGTTCGGTGAGGTTATGGAAATCTCGGCTTACGCTAACCGCCACGCGTTTATCCACCTCCCTCAGTGGGTCGTCGAGGAGCGGCGCGACCGTAAGAGGATGGACATTCTCGAGCGCAAAGGAGCGGTGGTACCGGAAGACCCGTACGTTTGCGGTGTGTGCGGACGCAAGTGTAAGACCAATCTTGATTTGAAAAAACATTTCAAGCAGCTGCACGAGCGCGAGCGAGAGAAGAAGTTGAGCCGGATGAGAATGTTGAAAGGGAAAAAGAGACAGAAGTACAAAGAGAGGTTTATAAGCGGGAATGACAAGTACACTGAAGCAGCGAGGAATTTGTTGAAGCCGAAAGTGGGATATGGAATGGCTTCAGAGTTGAGAAGAGCCGGTGTGTTCGTGAGGACGGTTCAGGATAAGCCTCAGGCCGCGGATTGGGCTTTGAAGAGACAGATGCAGCATTCGATGAGCAGAGGGATCGACTGGCTGTTCTTGGTGTCTGATGATAAGGATTTCAAGGAAATGCTGAGGAAAGCTCAGGAGGCGAATTTGGGGACGGTTGTGGTGGGAGATTCTGGTAGAGTATTGGGGCAGCACGCGGATTTGTGGGTTCCGTGGATTGGGGTGGAGAATGGGGAGTTGACAGAGAAGGATTTGGTGCCCAAGAGAAGGAGTAGTAGTAGTGAGAATTTTGAGAGGGATGATAATAGGCTGTTTTCGATTTCCCAATTTGATGGAGGAGTTGGTTTTGAAGGTGAGAGTGATTTGGATGGAGTGGTTAATGAGCTTATTGCTGGCAGAACTGAGTTTGGTGGTGTGAGAGTTTCGATGTTTTCGGAAGGGGAAGAGGAAGATTGGGTGTGTGAGGAAGTAGATGGAGATTACTTATTGGGGGATGAGGAAGATGAAGGGTATTTTTGATGCAACCAAATGCAGCTAGTTATACAAGGCATGTTGGTTTTCTGGGAATTTTCCGGCTGAAATTTGGTTTTTCAAAGAGAAAAAGTTATTGTGAAATAGATTCATCCATTTACTTTCGGAATCCTAGTGCAATTGTGAGCAGGCTCTTCTCACCTTTTCACCGGCGAAATCTTTATGCAAAGGGTATTTGTCTGCCTCTAATAATCTCAGCATGTTTCTTTTTTAGTGTAAATACACATCTTTTTCTTTTTTCAATTTTTCTTGTATTTAGTAATGATGAAAGTATTAACATTAAAATCTATCCATTGACCATAATGCTGCTTATGGGTACTTGATTAGATATTGCTTAAAAGTTAATCGGTAGCAAAAGTTAGCCCTGTGGGTAGTGGGTACTCACAGAACTTGTCTTATACTTTTATTTTTGAAATAAATAAATGTTGTCTAACAATATTTTTAGCATCAGAAGCCAATTTAGGCTTATTGCTCTTATTGAAACTTTTCCAACTGTTGTCTATGTGCTGTTGTGCATGTTTTGGTTCTGAAAATGACATAAAATAATCCTATTAACTAGTGTCTGGGGTAGCTTTTGGCATCTATCAAGATGAGCAGTGGATGAATGATAAGTTTATTTAAGGCCGAGATTTAAAGATTGATAAGAATAAAACATGAGAAGCAATGCCAAGATCAGGACCTTACTTGTTGATTGTAAAAGTGACTATAGTCTGTAATCTGTTTGTAAAGGGTTGTACTTAATTTTCAAAAATCTGTTTCTAGTAGATTACCATGGAGTATCACCACGAGTTGCAAGAGAAAAAAGAGTATATAAGAGCATATAATACGGTGGTCATGTACTCATGTGCTATTGGTGCAATGAATCCACCATTAAGGAGGTGGCAGTAAATTAATGTTGAAGGTGTTAGGTAGACCAAATAAAGACCTAAAAGAACAGAAGATAAGGTGGAGAGATAATATTATTCCCCATTCAAAGTTGAACAACTAATTATGCAATGGCATGCCTTTGTGTCTGCTTAAAATGCTTGATGAAATCATCATGACTTTAAATTTGACTAAGAACTTGTTGGACTTGTTATTAATTGCCCTGGTAATAACTAAAGCCTAACCTTGACTCTGTATCACTAGTATACAGCAGTTCTTTAACTGTAGTTGTTCATAGAAGATGGGGAAAAAAAAAGGTTTTTGTTGAATTGAGAAGGTTTTAGTTAAGTAAGGCATGAAAAAAATGTTTGTAAGGTGTTTTAGTTATATGTAGTGTTATCGGCAATCAGTGTTATGCCTTTTTGGGTTTTATCGTAACAAGATTAAGTTTTACTACAGCTTTTTAGTATCTTGGATGATTTTTATGGAATACAAGGTGAGAGATTTAATTTGTTTAAAAGATGAAGTTTCTGATAACCTGATGTAATTCATATGTTTCCATAATTTCACAAAAATCTTTTACTCAGTTGTCTATAAATACTGCATCTGCGATAATAATTTTGAGTTACTGTAAGTCCTTGCCCTTATTTCCCCAGTTCCCCTATCTCTTCATAGGCAACATTCAACATCAGGTTACAAATTTAATTGATTTATATCCTTGATGATCTTACATGAATGCTGCAATCCTAGTGAATATCCCTCACCCCCCAACAATAAAAGAATCAAATTAACCAAGGTGCTCTTTTATAAAGATAATTCTAAATTGTACTAATTGTCTGTGTTTCCATTTCTGTGTTCTTGCTGTTGGTTTCAACATCCTTACCTCATTCATCCTATGAACATTATTGTCATTTGTCAACCTTTTTTGCATTAAATCTGAACACAAAAAGAAAGTTTTCATTCATTATATTTTCATGAAGAACAGTCTGATACTACCCTGGTTGTCCGTTTGAGGGTTGCTACTTGCTCGTAATAGTCGTATTGGAATTTGCATATTTATATTTTTGGGCTTACTGGATACCCCAGTGATTGCAAATTTGCAATAACTGACTATTCTAAATCAGTTTGTCTTACAGAGAGCGATACAAAGCTGTTGAGCACTGCATTATTTGTGAAATAAGACTCCTGTATCCTCATTTCTTACTGCCTGAAATTTTATTCTTATTGGAACTTGTTAATTTATTGATAGTGCTCTTGGTTCAATTGACAATTTCTGGTTCTACTGCTATCGATCTAAGTTGCATACAGTTTGAGCATGTTGATTAGTGATTGAAAATTTAGTGATTGTGGAAGAAGCACTTGTCGGTATTGATTGTGGATTAGCAGACTGCTCCGTAAGATTAAGAAGCATTAGTTCCAGGAATTCATGTCCCCTGACCAGCAGAAGTCCTTTTCAGCCTAGTGGAGGTTAGTGACCTTTATGCGTTATGATTGACAATATGGAGGTTAGGTTCAATGGCTTTTGACGTTACATGAAACAGAGTTTTATCACATTAATACATTATGGAGTAGTGTAGATCTTCCTGATATTTTTTTTTTCAGCTTGTTTGAAAAAGCAATGCGATATGACTTTGCATTGTTATTATTACTGTGGCTAAGCATGAAATACGCAAGCCAGTCATAATTTGTGGCACTTAATCTTGAACTTTTTGTAGGCCAATCCCAAAATAGTTCAAGATCAAAAGCCATGAATCATGATTGTGTGAATGATATGTGTGGGGTTGTCTTATTTTAGGATCACATCAAGTCTTCTCTTACAAATAACATCGGCATGGAGAGAATAGCCGCCCCAATCATAACATGTCATGAGAAAAAAAGAAAGAAAGAAAAACGCTCAATGTAATTGGATGGTACATTGTATCTATATAATGTGGCACGCTATGAGTGGAGTGGTCATAAAATACAACTATTTCTTTTTCAGTTGAGTGTGTTGAGATCGGCAGGTTCTTTCCAATAGATTTGTCTTTAATGATTAAATTTTCAAGCAAAGTGCCGCAAAGAGATCCAAAGTAAAACACCCAACAGTTATGAACACAGCTATAGTTTGTGTGCTCACTGTTGCCGACTGAATCTCCAACTCCAAAGTTGGCTACTTTGGCAAACCGCCACAGAGATAGTATTTATACCATAACTATTTGTATGAGAGTACCAATTTTTTTGGTTGGCAGGGACCAGATTGCTGTCGGAAATATCTGACTTGGCAGACAATAATGACTTTACATAAATTCACCTCTGACATTATCGTTTTTCTTCATTAGATCCCTTGTACTCTGTCTTTCATTAAATCGAATTTAAGATGTCTCAGTGAGATGGAATCTGTTCGATTGCAGTTTTGTTTGATAGTGCCACTACTTAAATGAAAAAATTAAATAAATAAAGAAGAGAATTTTATATTATAATACATAATTATAATATTTTGTTATTGAAGACGGTGGAATTTTGTATTAAAGCGGTTCAAGTTGTGTAAAGTCAATAATCAAACTTAATTATTTATTTATTTATAAACATGTCAATAATCGAAGTGTTTAATCTAATCTCCAATACTTATCGCCGACCCATTAAAGAGGAGACACATATTCAAAATCATGGTTTAGGCACTCACAATTGTTGAATAAATGGGACTCTAAAGTCTATCAATTAATCAGATGATTAAGAAAGAGAATAAAAATCCCCTTTTAATAAGTTTTTGATTAGTAGAAAAAAAAAAAACACTAATTCTAATTTCTAACTATTGCTATTTCCACTACAAAGGGATCGTCATTGCGTGGACGGAAAGTCACTCTCAAAACCACCCCATCCGTCCATCCAAATTCATCCGCATCCCACCACCGACTTGTGTTTTCCAAACCCTAACTTTCTCTCACCTCAATCTATACTTGTCAACAAACCAAACTCCACCTCCTCATACAAACAAACAAGAAAAATGTTCATCTAGTTATTTCAGTTTTGAAAAAAAAAAAAAAAATCGTTTGCATTGACCTTTAAGTAAAGTTCTTCAAGTGTGACCGCAACAAATCTTCCATGTGACGGTCTCATACAGGAACAGAACTAGGAATTATTTCTAGCGGGTGCATCATAGCATAATGAGTTATATATATATATATATATCAAACATGTATAGAGGGTATGTTAATAAAAAAAAAATACCATTAATGTGTATCCTACGTATTTAGAATACAAGTTGAGATATAGGATTGGAATATCTAAAATTACTTTAAAGATAATATAGAAACCTTATTTCATGATTCGATAATAGTGTTTAAAAATTTGAAATTAAAACTAATTTAAATTAAAATCTTAGTACTAGTATTTTTTTAACATCCAAAAACTATTTTAATTTTTAAACATAATAAAAGTTTGTTTGATAAAATATATTAATAATTAAATATAAATATATGTCTATGTTTGGTTGTCATATTTTAATTATATAATTTTTTATATCTATACCCTTTGTAGGTATAGTAATTTAAACCTGAGACATTGTCAAATTGAATGAGTGCTCTTTACAACCAAGCTAAATTGGACGGTGGTATTTTAATTAAAAAAAAAGTAACACATATTGACTATTTAAAAATAAATAACATATCAAAAGTATAACATGGTATTAGGGTACTAAATAAGTAAGGTTGGAAGAGAGAACCAAATTATTTGAATTGGAAAATAATGTCAGTTAATATATAACATATATGTAATGATTCAATTTTCATTTATATTTAAGATACATGGAAATAAATACGATATATAAAATCAAGGATATTTTTTTATGTGATTTAAGGGAAAAATATTAAATGTCTACTTTATAGAAAAATAAAAAATGAAATTGGGGGTTTTCTTAAAAAAAATATGAAACAGGGGTAAAAGTATAAAATTCTAAAAATTAAAGATGTTTTAAAAATTGAACTAAAGGCAACTTTATAAATTTTAAAACTTCAAGGGATCAGTGGCGCCCCCTCGCTCTACATGGGCTCCATCCCTGGTCTCATATGAAACATCAATTTAGAAGATAGTATGTGACACATTTTTGTTGTTTCTATATTAAAGTTTTTTTTTTTTTTGATAGGTTTCTATATTAAAGTTTCATATAAAGATTAGTTCTCAAAAAATTTATATTAACTGCGGTGGTGTGACTGGTGTCGACTATAATTTTGAAGCTTTTCAAATTAAATGAACGTTTTCCATCATGTAGGCTTAGTTTGACATTTCTTCTTGAAATGCTTTTGAAGCAATAATAAAAACATATTATTTTCAAAGGATTTTCTTGATATATGTGGCAATAGATATATATATATATATAAAAGTAATAATATGTTTCAGTCACACAAAATTAAAGCAATTTATTTATTTATTTTATAATATGTTCATGATTATATAAAAATAAAACAAATTATTTATTTCGAAAACATCTTCAATATTAATTCGTGTCATTTCTAGTAATTTTGTACAAACACAACACTTTTTGCTTACAAATTACCAAATACATCGAAATTGATTTTGGTTATCACAACACTTTTAAAAATCATATTTAAAAACAATTCTCGATTTTTCCCCACAACAGAATCAAAAGCAATTCTCCGCACATCACAGCAATTCCAAACTAAGCCTACATCATTGTACAGTGAAATGCGTGGGACTCGAAACGAATTAGATATATAAGAGGTAAAATCATCGTTTGCTTACTTGCCTACTTGGGAGAGAAACCATCCACGTCGGCCGGTCACATGCCCACCTGCCGCTACATGGCATTATCAATTACAAATTTACAAGTACAGAAATGCCCATTCACATCCACTAAGGAAAGAGAAAATAGAAAAAATATAATATGTATTAATGTATATATATTATTAAAAAAAAATAAAAAATGAAACTAGAATAGAGAGAGATGGGATGGGAAGTGAGGTGATGGATTATGTCGGCCAAAATTGTATTTATCTTAAAAGGAAGATCAACGTGGCGGCCGTGCCCATTCGACAGACTAGCAGCCAAGTGGGAAACTAATGCTTCCTTTCCTCTCCATTTCTCTATTTAGTATCTTTTTATACGTATCTATTTATTTATTTATTTATTTTCATATTTATAATTATATACAAGTAAACCATGATTTCTCAAACCTAGCTATTTCTTGAATTTCAAGTTGAGTCTTTTTGTTCTCAGTTTTTTTTGGTCAGTCATGAGCCACCGCCACCACCACCACCACCACCACCACCACCACAGCCTATATAGTTCCTGAAATCAGAAGAAAACATATATTTTCTATTTTATTGTTCAAATTAATTTTGTTGAGATATGGAAGGAGAGTGTTGCACTTCAACTTCGACAAGAAGCAGTTCAGAGACTCACAAGCGGAAGCCACGGCAGCACCACCACCACCAACCGCAACAGCAGGAGAAGCCGTACAGAGGGATAAGGATGAGGAAGTGGGGGAAGTGGGTGGCTGAAATCAGAGAACCGAATAAGAGATCAAGAATCTGGCTTGGTTCTTACACCACCCCAATAGCAGCCGCACGTGCCTACGACACCGCCGTCTTCTACCTCCGTGGACCCTCTGCTCGCCTTAATTTCCCCGATTTGATCTTCCAAGAAGACGATCTCCGAGACATGTCCGCCGCTTCTATTCGCAAGAAAGCCACCGAAGTTGGTGCTAGGGTTGACGCCTTACAAGTCGCTCTTCATGCTTCGGAATCCGAATCCAATTCTGTCCGGTTACCTGAGAAACCCGATTTGAACAAGTATCCAAACCCGGAAAGTTCTGATGAAGAGTGATTAGTGAACTCATCAACTGCTGTTTAGATAGTCAGCTTTTTATATGAAAATTACAATATCTGCAATAGAGAAACAAAAAAATTTAAACAGAATCAGAAGGATTCTGTTTGATTATAGGTTTTAGCTACTTTTAATCTCTGGTTATCAATTGTAACACCATAGTTATTAGTTAGTCATCGTCTTAATTTGATTTAATATTTCATCATCTTAGTTTCTTTCTTTTTTGATATCCAAATATGTATATATAAATCTATATAAGTTGTGAAGTCTGTGAAATTCAATGAAATAGGAAGAAGAAGAAGAAGAAGAAGGTGTTATTTGGAAGGAACAGCGATCGATGGCCTACTTTGCCTTTAATTACTAAATGTTTTAGTTGCCAAACAAAAAAAAAAAAAAAAAAAAACAATACGAAGTAGATAAGAAGATAAGGCAAGAGAAGAGAGAGTAAATGGGCACCTAGTACAGTGCCGTTCTTCTGTTATTGTATCTGTGAGTCCCCTGATGATGACGTCGCAGTGGACACCACCAAAAGGGAGAGAGAGTGGTCCTGAATATGCTGTGAGAGGAGGAGGAGGAGGTTGTCACCGTCACCAAGGATGGTGGTGGAAGCTTACGTGAAAAGTCGTTTACTGGAGGTTGACGATGATGGGTGATCAAATGTGGGCGGTGGGTGCGTTTTTCTGTTTTTTTTTTTTGTTTTGTTTTTTATATATTATACATTAAAACATTATTGAAGCATTATTAATTAATTATTAGTTAATACTATATTATATATATTTATTATGTTGATCACTAGCTTGTCGAATGTTTTTGTATTGGAACCGACTATATGTAACATTGTATTATTTTTTGCCGTTTCTTTACATCATGGCCGTTGCTTTTAATTTTGTTTTATTGTAATTTAATCTGTTGCTTCCCATCTGTTCTCCAATCAAAATTTGACAGTAGGATTTGTGTTCGTAAGGGATTTAAATTAGCTGTCTGAAAATGGTATATCACAATTTATGTTTAAACAATCAAATTGAGATATATATCTGTTTACATTTATGGAAGAAGTTGAAAAAAATAAATTAAATGTAGACACATGTTCCAATTTAATTGGTTAGAAACAAATTAAGTCACCATTTATAGAAAGCTAATTCGAGTGCTTATGTAAGTAACGACTGGAATGGCTTCTTGAAGGGAACTGCTGCCTTTTTTTTTTCTTCAATATATCAATTTGCGGCTGTACGTCTTGTGCCACCTTAGGAGAGATGCGGAATCAGCTTTCGATTTTTCTTTTTTTCGAATAAAGAAGTGCATTTTTTTTCAAACACAAAAGAGGAAGTAGGCAACTTTGAGTCTATATAGTTGGTCTTTTTCTTTTGTCAGCTGTCTCTGTTATATTATAGTTATTTTATTGGTGAAAAATTAATGGTGATCAATTTGTATAGAATTTGTATATTATACACAGCTTCGTATATAACAAGTTAACAACAAATTGGCGGCAACAAATATCAGAATTAATTAGCACAAGACATGAAATTTTAATTTATATCTTAATATATACAATAGGTGTCCATATAAGATAACCATATATAGTCTTCTTGTGATCTAAATTATTCTTACTTAATTGACAACTTAAATGATTTAAAGTATCTATTCATAGCACATCTGATCCGAGTATCCAACAAATTTTTTTTCTTCTTAATTTTGGGCTGTTTTTTTTTTTGATGTTTGTGTAGTTTTTTGCTGAAACAAAAAGATTTACAGAGAAAACCTATTTCAGTGACGTGCCACCTGATCTCTATGGTGCATTAGATCAATAAAGATATTTTTTTTTCAGATTAATGGGGCTTGCCTTCACTTTTGTCGGCATATGAATCTTGACAGACAGCGCCCCTAAACCAACCATGCACATAAACTATACTATATACAAGCAGGGAAGTAGGCGTCTTAAATTACCTTGAAGAGTAAATGCACTGTTAGAATGATGTTTCCTTAGCATATACAGACTATGATTCCATTATTACATGATTACGATCGTTTTATCTCTATCTTAATTGTGACATTATCTCTTCTAGAAAGTCCATGATTAAGCCAAAGACAATTTTCAACCGCATATATAATTCCTCTTATAATGAAAGTCACTTTCCATATGTGTATATTTCTTCCAAACATTCATAATCTCTTACTTTCAAGTCATAAAAAACTGATTGGAACTTTTATATAAAGGTATAATCGTTGTAGAATCAAAGAATTCACATCATAATATTTACTCAATTAAACTATTAAAGGTTAACAATCTTAAAATTTTCCATGTGCCAGTAATGGTCCTAATGGATAAATATTTGATGTTCGTCACAGAACTTCAAAAGGAATATCCTCGATCCAATCCATGCATGCCTTTTTTTTTTTTTAAGTATCACGTTAATTCGGGTTTTATTTTAGGGAGTGAGATGGACTCGAACCCGCAATCTCATGCTACAGGTGTGAGAGGTTTACTATCGGATCAACCTCACAAAGGTAGAGATATGTCAGTCTCCAGTACTCTCCTGAAACTCGAAATTCCTGACTAGTTAGTAGTTACTGATAGATCAAGCCACCACAGAACCAGGTTGTCAAACGCAGTGAACAGGTTGTCACCTACCTTCAGAGACAACATCCAACATAAATTGCTAAACTCACGTATATAATCCATCCAAACAAAAGAATATTAATTAATTATCAAATGTTTCACAATTTCTTCACAGATGTGGCGTGCATTCCCACCTACAAAAGTTGACACGATTAATTATTCTATAATCTATTCAGGTTGTGTGTGTATTTATATAATATGAATCATTTGATAGCGAAAAATTATTCTACAGAATCTATATATATATATAGTCTAGTAGTCTACGTTAACTAGACGTAGCTCCAATAATGGACTCGAGAAAAATTATATCTAATTAAATATCTGTAAAATATATTTAAATTATTCAACGGGTATTGGATATAAATATATTATCTGAAAATTACAAGTGGAAAGAATAGATAAATTGATAAATTGTCGAACGAACATGTAAAGAAAGTAGCAGAAAGAAAATGCAGTGCAAAAATAACAGAGATGGGAAAAGCAGCCTATCCAAAGTGCAACGCCAAATCACGGGATACACATTAACGACGTTAGACAATTAACGGAGGCAATAAGCGTCGTTATCGCGGCCGTGATTGGGGAACCACAAGTCCACAACGCAAGTGTTGGGCTGTTTAATAAGAATTTGGACTTGTATATATTCATGAGCCCATCATATCCATTTAGAGAGATACAATACACACCCCAACAAATCTCTTAAAATCCCCCTCATCAACATAAAAGTTGGTACTTTAAAACATGAAATTGGGTGCAACTAATCCAGTCCATATATATATGTTTGAAGCCTAGAATCCAGACCAAAAAAACCTCAAAAGTTTGAAGTGTGTGTGAAATTGTATTACGTCCAAAGATCAAAATTGTAGGTCTAAAGATCTAAAGATTGTTGTGAACAAAATTTCTATAGCCTGATATGAGTTGTTAGCGGTGTGTTTGTCTTTGATATCAACAAACAACAGGAGATTTCTTCTGAGATATTCCAAGGGAACCATGAACCTTTTCTTTTTAAGTTGATTTTGCTCAGTAGCTGCAAACAAAAGAATGTTGTTCTTGAGGGAAGACAGTAGAAAATGTGCAGCAACCGGTAATAATAGAATCGAGAATTGCCTTATCCAAACCTGTAGCTACCCAGTGTTTGATTAGAGAAATTAAGCAAGTCATGAAGGCTGCATTGCATGAAAATTATGTAATGAGTTTATCACTTGACAGTCTAAACTCCTCTTTGAACAACTTTGAGAGCTCTCAGAAGATGTCATTGTTAAGATATGCCTGTAGAGAAATACCAGCAAAAACATTACACAACCGTTAGCATTAAAGAAAAACAGAGAAGTGTTAGAATGAGAGTTAACAAACCCATTTTGGAGAAGGAATTGTCGGAGTTCATTGTACCATGCCCGAGGTGCCTGTTTGAGACCATAAATTGCCTTTTTAAAATGACAAATGTGTGAAGAGAAGGCTGGATCCAAGAATCCCAGCGGTTGGGCCATGAACACGTCCTCAGTTAGGTGTCCCTGAAGGAACGCATTGTTCACATCCAGTTGACAAAGAGACCACCCTTGTGTGACGGCAATGCTTAACAGTACACGGATTGTTGTTGTTTTAACTATCGGACTAAATGTATCTGTGTAGTTGAGGCCCGACTGTTGATGAAACCCCTTGGCTACTAAGCTAGCTTTGTAGCGGGAAATGGACCCATCTAGAGACCGTTTGATACGAAACACCCACTTGCACCTTACAATGTTATGAGAAGAATGTGGAGGAACCAAGACCCATGTTCCATTTTGAATGAGAGCATCAAACTCATTCGACATTGCTCCTCTCTATTCCAGAATTTTCAGTGTCTGAGACGCACATGTAGGCTTAATTTGACAAGTGACATGACACTAGTGAGGGATAATTTGGTGAGAGGTTTGTATATGTTGTTCTTTGATTGTGTTAACATCGGATGTTCGGATGTGGTTGGGTGAGCTGGGTCGATTGAAACAGGGGCTGGTACAGTTACGAGAATGGGTTGCAACATGGACGTGGATGGTTCGACTGGTACAAGGGCTGGTACAAACACGATGGTGGTTGGTCCGACTGGAGAGAGAGCTGGTTCAGTTGTTGTGTGTGTTGGTTCGACCAGGAATGGAGCTATAGTGTAACTCGGTTGTGAGGTGGGTTGGTTCAACCGGAGTTTGAATCGTAAGTGATGGTGAGGACAGTAGGTCCGCAGCGTTTGCTCGAGCAGTAAAGAGCAGGTTCTAACGAGTAGTCTCAGGCGAAGCCAAACCTATTGAAAAGTGAGCATGTGATATCGAAACCAGTACCGTTGGGGTATCATGAGACAACTAGGTCATGCAAGTGGTGATGTTAGGCCTAGGAAGACTTGAGTGAAGTGTTTTATATGGAAATACAGACTCAACAAAATTGATATGTCTGGAAACAAATACGAGGTCGGTTTCTGGATCCAAACAATGATATGCGCTTTGTGTCAAAGAGTACCCTATAAATATGCAAGCTTTTGACCTCAACTCAAGTTTGTGACTGTTGTATGGCCTAACCCAAGGGTAACAAAGGCATCCGAACACAAGCAAGTTGGCATATGATAGACGCGTACCAAAGATTTTTTCAAAAGGAAACAGTATGTCTAACAGTGGCGTATGCATCTTATTAATTAGGTATACAGCCGTAGTGAATGCATAAGACTAGAATATGAGAGGTAGTGAAACGTGAGTGAGAAGGGATAAGCTCGTCTCAAAAATATGACGATGACGACGTTCGGAGACACCATTGTGTTTTGGAGTGTGAGGTGGTGTGGTCAAGTGGGAAATACCATAACTTGTAAGAGTTTGCCTTAACGTTATGTATTCATTACCGTTGTCACTGTAAAGTGAGACAATGGGATAATTGAAATTTTTTTCGACTAAGGCTTTGAAACGAATAAATATTGCATGCACGTCAGATTTGTATTTTAGGGGTTACATCCACATATATTTTGTAAAGTGGTCAACAAATAACACATAATTTTGTAACTATCCTTAGAAAAAATTGGAGAACTCCAAACATCAGAGTAAACAACTTCAAAAGGTTTAAAACTGACAACAATTGAGATCAAAAAAGACAATTTATGCGTTTTATTACAAAGACATGCATTACATGAATTGTTGGAACTACTAGATGAAGTAATGACAATGCTTGAGAACCTACTGAATTCAAAATTATTTTTTATGATGGATGACCTAGACGATGGTGTCAGTCAAGGAGAGAGGCTTTGACACTGGAAAAGGCGATGATGAGAGGTGTGTCATGTTTAGCATGAGATGACCACTCATAGACACCATTCCTCATCCATCTTTGCATGAGCTGTACCCCTGTATGAAGATCCTTCACAACAAAAGAAAATGGTGAAAATTCAATGGCAACTTGATTAGATACAAAAAATTTAGAGACCGAAATCAGATTTAGCTTCATATTAGGCACACAAAAAACATTAGACAATAAAAAATGATGAATTTTGAGTAGGGAGATGAAAAGAACCAGAGTGTGTGATAGGTAAACCTGAGCTGTCACCAATCATTATATCATCTGAGCCATCATATAAGGAGTGCAATGACAAGTTATTGAAGTCGGCAATGACATGATGCGAAGCACTATAGTCAAGAAGCCATTTCGATGTGGTGGTGGAGTTTGGTACAGCATAATATACGCGAGGTTGCCATTGTGCACGGGGCTGGTTCATCTGAGGACGAGTGTTCACAAGAGATATATTGAAGGTGGAGCAACATTTGGCTGTGTGTCCCTGTTCGCTGCACAACTAGCAGAAACCATGGTAAGGTTTAGGGCATGACCTAGTTGCTGGATTTAGGGAGGAAGAGTTCCCTAAATTCTAAAAATTGGAGGTGGATGCAGCCGACCTGATGGTTTGAAACTGTGGTGTGTGAGATCGATTGTTGTTGTAGTTTCGATAGTGATTGGGTTGGTGACCTACAAGGACTGGTTTGACAACAAAAATTGTTGTGATAGGTAGCTTGGGAGTTCTTGTGGCTTCTTGTTTCAGAAGGGCTTCAGACTTGAGAAGTTTCTCATGCAGTTCTTCAAAAGTGATTGTAGTGTCACGAGCATGGACAGCAGATGATATGTCCTTGAACTCATTACCTAGACCATTTAGAATTTTTACTATCAGATCTTTAGGGTTTTCCGGAGCATTAAGCATGGCCAGTTCATCAGCGACACTTTTCATGTGTTGCATATATTCGGTGACAGATTGTGTACCTTTGGTGATGTTGGTGAGCACGCCTTTAAGGTGCATGATATGTCCTCTGGAAGGCTTCACATAGGTGTTAGCTAAGGCAGTCCATGCATCATGAGCGGTTCTGGCAGAAGCGATAAAATATGATGGACGGAGTTATAGAGTCGAGGATTGCATTCAAAAGCAACTATTCTTACCTGTTCTAGATGTGACAGGCCAAATTTGGTGCAATTGTAACATCGGTTGTGATGGTGGCCGGTGGACATGATTGTTGACCAAATCAATAAGAAGATTATGAAACCGAAGTTTCCAGGAGTGGTAGTTTGTTGTTGTGAGTGTTAAGGGAGCTTAGGCGGCAATGTTGATGGAGATAATCGTATTTGAGGAGGAGGTCAAGTCATGAGATGAGGAAGAAGAAGAAGATATGATTGTTATCGAGTTGGAGGAAGAAGATGTGGTGTTAGTCATGTTGGATCATTTGACTCTTTTAAGTTATGGGAGCTCTGATACCATGTAGAGAATGTATATTTTCAGATATATTCATTATCAGTTTTGTGTAGTACATATACATGAGAGACTTGTAGAAGTCTAGTTCAAGTGAACGTGTGTATCGTATAGATAAGAGGAAATTGAAAAAAAAGATAAATACAAGAATACAAAAACTAATTAAGCTGGGTTATCCTTTACAATGCCAACGGAATCACAAAACACTTTTGATCAAAGGTGTACATAGATGACAAAATGGCCTCTCTGCCAATGATGCTTTGTTACAACTCTCCTCATTAACTTCTTTATTGACTCTTGACAATGAAATTTTTTCAATTCTCTAAATTGTAGCTTGTTTCTGCCTCTTCCTCATCATCTAGATGAACTTCTTTACGCTGACCATACTACTTAGAAATGGTGCTTCAATGCTGATTAGAAGTAATATAAGAGGTATTTATACATGCTAAAAAAAGGTTGAGAATCTAAGAAAATCCATTCCATGTCGTGATTTTTGATGCAAAAGCAGCTAGTTAGTTATATAGGAATAGATGACTATATATGGACATAGAGGGCATTTTTTTTTTCTTTTTTTTTTTGTCTTGTGGGTTAAAGACAAAATAACTCTTGTCAATTCAGTTAAAAAATTCAAATCTTTTGTGAAAGAATCTCAAGAAGAGATACAAACTAAAGGGAAATCATAGAAACAATGGCATTGATAGCAACTATATATGATAATTACATTCTAACCGCGTAAACAATAATATCATATCACGGAGGCAGGAATGGTCATAAGAACGATTTCTAACAAATGTTATTCTTCATACTTTGATTCTGCATATAAATTGTTAGATTATTAGAAATCCAACCTGCAGATTGCAAAATGATCATCAGCTTGTTATGACAGTTTCTAGACACTTAAACTTGTACTCATAACTCAATCCAATTTTCAACCAAAAGAGATATATAATTTCTCAGCTGCCTAATTAAGCTATGCCAAAGTAAAACTATTATTATTATTATTATTTTACAAGGGTGTTGGGCCAACTTTCGCGCACTTGTAATCCCTTAGGCCGCTAAGGTGGTTTTCACGCCGGGCCTAGCGAACTTACAAAGGAATATATTACCTCATTTGCTGCATGGCCCCATGAATTTGACACTACGGGGAATCAAACCTATAACTATGCGCCTAACCACACATCACATGCTCACCTATACTGCTAGGCCAACCCCTTGAGGTTACTATCATTATTTTTCTTTCTTGTCATATCAGATCAATATTAATTACCTTCGATCCATCCTCCTAGTATTACGAAGATTTCATCCCTTTGGTTGAAGGGGCTTGATGCCCAGCTCATCAACAATGCTAAGGGCATGTTTACTAATCAAAGTCATTTTTGGGAAAGGGAATTAGGTTTCTGATTTTTAAATTCATGTGTTTACTAAATTTGTGGGGAATTAAGTTCCTTAGACCTCATACATATATCAGGAATTAAGTTCTTGAAGAAAGAGATTTTGATTCCTCCACTCACCAAACTATATATATATAGAGAGAGAGAGAGAGTAATTTTCCAATGAGAACTTCTATAATGCACACGTTAAGCACCTTTTGATGAAATTGAATGGAATATATTGAATCTTGATTTGATTTTTTGTATGAATGGTTAAAACATTCAAATACATTTATGGAAAAAAAATTAAAAAATTCAGGTGCAAGAACTATTTTTTTTTTTTTGAAGATAAAACATTTAAAAATAGGGAAATATAAGAAAAAATAGTTCTCAAATCCAAAAAATTTCCAAATTTTTACTAAATGTGTATTGTAAGTTCCTCAAGATTGATTGACTTATTTCAGTGACAAACAACAATTTGGGCTTTGAAATGTAAGGGTAGCTTAAGTGTTGGTGATCAAGCTCAAAGGCCTTCTCAAGACCTTAAGATGATAAGCACTCCAAAGGTAAAACACTTATGCTTATTCGCATTGAAGAGATTGTAGTTGCACACACACATAACTCATGCATATATATACTCCTTGTAAGTTGTGTGTTTCTTGTATGTGCATTCATGTTTTTAACTTTTCATGCATTTGTTCATTGCCATGCCTTTAGTAGCTTAAGATTGCATGATTTTTCACTTAAGCATTGCATGGCCCTGGCAACCACTGTCGGCATCCGCAATGGTGAGATATTTGTCTCGGCCGCCTTTTTGACCGCTGTGGGTTTCTGCAGCGGTAGCACAACGGTTTGCTAACAGAGCATACCGTTGTGGAAGCCACATCGGCCAGAGCAGTGTTTTTGACACCTGATTACATTTTTGTCCACCGCTCTGGCTTTGGCGGTGGTACCCATAGCGGTTTCCTCTATTTTTGTCAAAACGGCGTTGCTTCATTTTGGGCTCCTATATATATATTGTTTTGTCTTTAGGTCGTTAAAATGACTCAAAAAATCCATATTTTTCATTGAGAGCATTTTCAAAGAGAGAAATTCATCCAAGAACTCATCTTTGATTACTCAAATCATTCCCATGTGCATCAATCATTCTCTAGCATCATCTAGGATTATCTAAGATGCATTTATGCATCGGTCTTCTTTAACACAATTAGCTTGGTAAGTTATTCACTAATTTCATCCATATTTAGTGTATTACTTATCAATTAATCTCTTTTATTACTTGTATGCTTTTAGATTATATTCTATTTACAAGATTGAGATTATTGTATTAATTGATTGAGAGTTGTATTTTGATAGCCATTGCCTAGGATTACTTAATCTTTGATAGCTATCTTATATGCCATGTCATATATCAAAATTGATATAGGATTGTGATTATTGTCATTTTTCATCCTAGATAAGCATTTAGTATAACCTAGCATTACTTGCTTTTTGAATATCATATTATTCACTCAGGTTGTTAATCTCTTTAGTGAGAATCAAGTCTTGTGGCTAAGGTTGCTTAGTCCGCAAACAAACTGATCTAGGTTCACTATTAAAGGCCCGTTGGGTAGTAGTGGTGGGTCAATGACCATGTAGGATTTGACGTGGTCAACCTATGTTGTAAACACCATTACAAGTAGTGGATTCAAGGATCATGTGTGGCGCACATATTAGCCTGTGAGTTTTTCCCTGTTGAGTGTTTCTCACGTAAATCAATCAACGAGCAATTTATTGTTTTCTGGACTTAGAATTAGGTTGATTGATTTTTGACTAGTTTGGGGTTTTTATTGAATATTGACTAATCAAGAAAAATTGATAATTAACTTGATTAAAATGAGTCCATTTTTGCTCACCCCCCTACAAAGGGAGTAAGCATTACTCCCCTCCCAAATGGATGACATATGTCCATGGAGAGATAAATTTGTCCAAACATGATTACCTCCCTAGACCCATGTCATCCATTTAGGAGGGGGGTACTGGTTACCTCCCTTAAAGGGGGGTGAGCAAAAATGTTTCGATTAAAATCTATTCACCCCACTTTAGATATAATTAGCACACTGTTATTTGTTTCATGTATTTAATTTTCTTATGATGCATACAAAAAATCTTCAATTTCATCAAAAGATGCTTAAAGTGTGCATTGTAAAAGTCCTCATTGGAAAATTACTATATATATGTGTATGTGTGAATTATGAAATTTTTTTTAAAAATAGTTTGATAAAAAAAAAAACACCACACTACGGCAAAGAAAAAAAAAAATTGTGAACAGGCATAGTCTTTTTTTTTTTTTTTTTTTTTTTTTTGGGATCAAGCCACAAAGTAGTGCTTTTGCTTTGAATTTATTTTTTTTCTTAATTTTTGTTTGTGGGAAATGTAAGTTCCTTATTTTTTATTGGTTTATTTCATGACAAACCACATTGAGATTGGTATGCAACGGGTAGTTTAGGTTATTATGTTTGGCAAGCTTCCGGACTTCCCAACGTGACTTCAAGAGCAAGAGCGAAAGATAAATCATTTGACTTGCCTCTTGAAGAGATTTAGTTGCACATACATACTTTCATTGCATTTATATGATTTCATTTGTGTTTCTCTTAATTGTGTGCTTATATGCTTTATCATCACATTTATGCATTTTCATATCTTGCATATCTTTTGTGTGTGTTTCGTGTTAGTGCATATTTGTGTTTTATTTTCTTTTCATGCATAATCTCACTATTGTATTTTATTGATCATTGCCATGCTAATTGGTCTTGAATATTGCATGTGTTTTTTCCTAGAGACTTGATATTTGCCTCTGACTGCTGCCATGACCGCTGTGAATTTACACAGCGGTAGGCACAACGCTCTCATGGATAGTGTGCACTGCTCTCGTGACCTTTGTCAATTTCCACAGCAGTGTCTTGTGCAGTGTGTACCACTGTCGTGACTAATGTGGCTTTCATAGCGGTACCGATAGCTGGTTCATTTTTTAAAACGACGTCTCTTCACATTCCACACATCTCTCTCTCTATATATACATCTTATTCTCTTCTTCTTCTTTGAGCTTAACATACACTTGAAACCCTAGAGAGAGAAAGAGAGATTTTAATTGAGAGAAAGCTCCAAGAACACTCATTTACTCAACCAAACACATTCCCATGAGCATCTAGCATCATCCTAACATAATCCAAGCATGTGTCTTCTTGTTTTCTTTAACTAGGTAATCTCTACATGTTCTAGAACTTCTTGTTTCATCTATATGACATGTTTGCCTAGATTGAGCTTTTAATTTGTGATTAAATGCATGACTCTTTAATTAATGTTGGTTATAACTTATAACATGTTTGAGTCTTAGTTTATTGGTTGAGATTTATTGTTTGTGATAGCTAGCATTTAGGACTATTTTGCCATCTAGCTAAGTCTATACTCTTTGCATTTAGACATTGATGTGTAGGACTCCTTAATTGCATTTGTTAATTGCATATGTATTGTCCTTGCCATATTTATTGACAACTTGTGTTGATTTGGCTTTGTTTGATGACTAGGTCTTAGACTTGCATGTATTTATCTAGTTAGGTCTTTATGAGCATTCATATAGACATCATGATATCTAGGATTGTCCATGTTGATGCTCAAAATGAGTCAAATGAGACTCCTCAGAGCCTTTTGGCCACCCACCCACCCAGCCATTCTGAATTAGTTTCAGCCCCCTTGCTTTGTTGTAAAATAGGTTATTTATAAAGTTTATACGTGCTTTGTGCGTATGTGCGTATGTACGATGTATGCATCATTGTGTGTTATGTTATTTGTGTGAGTATATTCTATTGATTATGTCTCATGAATGTTACACATTTGGGTCCAACAATAGCCCCTCAAGTTCTCAGCTCTGGAGTTTTTAGTAATAGAGATAGGGACTTGAATAACTTTATGTAATTCAAGATAAATTTGGATCGGTGTTGAATACGGTTGCTTCAATTATTGTAGCCTTATTATAGCCTCAGCGTGCTTATTTGAAAGGTTTCCATTCAGAGATTCCTCTCGGAGGTAATTTGGTTCCTTAGAACTTTTGGGAACTTTGTCCCTTCGAATGTTCTTTTCGGAGATAATTTGATTCCATAAAACTTATGGAATACAAAACCTTAATCGAATCCTACCGTTAATTCTATTGTTATATTATTATTATTCGCTAAATCTTTCGATTCGGGGTTTGTCCCCACATCTTGTAATCACCTCCAACGGTGAAATGAATATTAATTTTATTTGAGCTTATTCTAGGTTCAGTGGCTTGGTTGCTGCATATCATTTCATTTCATTATTGAGCGTCACCCATTTATAGTCTGGGTTGTGTGATGGATTCATCAATGGTTAATACTTTTGGATTTGTGGGTACTACATTTCATGAAGTCTTTATTATGTTATTTATTTATTTTATTATTAATAGTTGCATTGGGTATGCTTTGGTGTTCCATATCGGAGGCTTTGGTTTTGCATTGGACGTGCTTCGGTGCTCCATTTTGGAGGCTTTATTATTTTGCAGTAAATTTTGTCAGATTATGATCTTCAGTTGTCATGTGTTATATTTCAAATGACTGTCATTGATTACCGAATTTGGTTAATAAACATGCATTTAGTTTCAGGCTTCATATGCTTTGATTTGTTTGCTCCATTAGGTGGAGACTTTTCTACTCCTGTGGGGGTGAAGACTTTTCTACTCCCGTAGGAGACTTTCTTGCTCTGTTTCAAAGTCTTTCTTGCTCCCATGGGGGTGGAGACTTTCTTGCTCTCATAGGAGACTTTCTTACTCCGTTTCAAAGTCTTTGTTTTTTTGATGGCGATTGCAGGGACATTGCCCCTCTGATTCTTCAATTCCATGACGCTTTTGGGGACCCGACCCCTCTGATTCTTTAATTCTGTGATGCTTCCAGGGACTGAGTCCCTGTGATGCTTCTGCTTTTGTGACGCTTCCGGTTACTAAGCCCCTCTGATTCTTCAATTCTGTGATGCGTCCGCCTCTATAACGCTTCCGGGGACTAAGCCCCTCTGATTCTTCAGTTCTGTGATGCTTCTAGGGACTTTCTTTTGTGATATATTGTGTATATCAAATATTACAAATATATGCTAAATAGTAAAAGAAATATTACAAATGTGTTAAATAGTAAAGTAGATATTACAAATGTGTTAAATAGTAAATTAGATATTACAAATGTATGTATTTAATAGTAAATGAGAATTTTTCCTCCATTTTCGGAGTCTTCGTGCTCCAATTTTAGAGTCTTTTTCTCCACTTTCGGAGTCTTCGTTCTCCAATTTTAGAGTCTTTTTCTCCACTTTCGGAGTCTTCGTGCTCTAATTATGGAGTATTTTACTCCACTTTCGGAGTCTTCGTGCTCCAATTTTGGAGTCTTTTTCTCCATTTTCAGAGTCTTTGTGCTCTGATTTTGGAGTCTTACAAGATACTACAAAATAACAAAAAATAACAAGACACTATTTACAAGATATTTTATCATGAGACTGGCCAAACATTTGGTTATCATCTTGGCTTTGTACAAGCACTTAAGGGTTTATACATAACAACTAATAACATATATTGGCAAGTAACATATTCCGGTTACCGGGTAGAAATTCTAAGGACCGCGTCCCTCTAATTTCTCTCTGATTTCCAGTTTCGTAGAACTTCTAAGGACTTTGTCCCTTTAATTTTCAATTCTGTAGAACTTCTAGGGACTGTGTCCCTCTGATTTCCAGTTTTGAAGAACTTTTGGGGACTACATCCCTCTGATTTCCTGTTTCGTAGAACTTCTAGGGACTTCAACCCTCTGAATTCTAGTTT
This sequence comes from Acer campestre, assembly GCA_954870605.1. Taxonomy (NCBI): domain Eukaryota; kingdom Viridiplantae; phylum Streptophyta; class Magnoliopsida; order Sapindales; family Sapindaceae; genus Acer; species Acer campestre. Next base: position 27,840,494 of record OX940810.1, read on the forward strand.
CATAGAACTTCTAGGGACTTCGTCCCTCTGAGAGATTGTATATAAAAAATACTACAAATGCATATATATATATATATATATATTCAATAATCAAAGAAAGTTGGCGATGATACCATTTCTGATGTTCGGATGACATCGGCCAAGAAGGTGAAGTTTTAGATCGGTAAATTCCGGTTTAGATGGTGGTGGAGGTGTCGGTCCACTCTCTGGTTGACCGGACGTCGACTATTCATCAATCTTCTTTGGTGATTTTGACTGCTTTCCAGTTGTCAACGGTTGTTGGTCGAGAAGGGAAAGTTGTAGATTTGGTGATTCTGCTCCTAATGGCGATAGAGGTGTCGGTCCACTCTCTGGTTGACCGGACGACTATTATTCATCAATATTCTCCAACGATTTTGACTGCTTTCCGGTTGTCAACAGTCATCAACCGAGAAGGGAAAGTTGTAGATCTAGTGATTCCACTTCAGATGGTAGTGGAGGTGTCGATCCACTCTCTGGTTGACCGGACGACTACTATTCATCAATCTTTTACAAAAATTTTGACTGCTTTCCTGTTGTCAACGGTCATCGGCTGAGAAGGAAAAGTTATAGATCTAGAAATTCCGCTTCTAGTGGTGGTAGCGGCGTACGCCCAATCTTCAATTGATCTGACGGCTGTTCTTTAAGTTTTCCGACAGCCGGTTTGTCGCCTTTTCGACAATCGGCTAGTGGTGGTCAGGGCGGCTCTTCCACTGCTCGTTGGTGAGCTGTGACTGGTTCACTTAGGGTACCCCGAAGTTTAGTTTTGGAGCTCCCTTCTTCTAGCGCCTGTTGATGTTCAAAATGAGTCAAATGAGGCTCCTTAGAGCCTTTTGGCCACCCACCCACCCAGCTATTCTGAATTAGTTCCAGCCTCCTTGCTTTGTTGTAAAAAAGGTTATTTATAAAGTTTATACGTTCTTTACACGTATGTGCGGTGTACGCATCTTTGTGTGTTATGTTATTTGTGTGAGTATATTCTATTGATTATGTCTCCTGAATGTTACACATTTGGGTCCAACAGTCCATATTGACATCTTAAATTCCTAGATAAACATTTAATGTAGCCTAACATTATTTGCATTTTAGATATCATCACATATTCACATAGGTTATTGATCTCTTCATTAAGAGTTAAGTCTTGTGACTATTGGTGTGTAGTGCTCAAGCACCTTAGGTCTAGAATCACTATAAAAGGCCTGTGGGTAGTAGTGGTGGGTTAGTAACTGAAAATAGTGTAACTAGAGGTCAACCTAGGGTTGTAAACATCATTACATATAGTGGATTTGAGGACCGTGTGTGACTAGCAGAATATCTCATGGTTTTTCCTTGTTAAAGGTTTCCACATAAAAATCAACTGTTCTTTAATTTCCACACTTTTACTTGATTTTTGTTGTATTGGGTTAATTGCGATTAATTTTGGCTAATTAAAAAATTGGTAATAATCGACTCTATGTTGTTTTAGACGCATGTGTAATATATATATTTTCAGGAAATAATCATTCTCCCCCTGTAGTTTGCAGTATTCTTCAGTCTCCCCCCTCTAGTTTCAACATTAGCTAGATTCCCCCCTGTAAAATCAATTTATCTCCATTCTCCCCCTACCATCACTTTTTTCGTTAAAAGAAACAATTTCCGTTAATGATGAAGGACAAGGTAGTACAATAACATGTTGTTTGGGAATGTGCATCATATTTGAAGGGCATAAGAGTAAATTGAGATATTAAATTAAGTCATACTATGGAATAAAACAATTGAGAAATAAATTATAGGTTTAAATGAATCCACGTCATCTATTATTACACCGCTTGGAATAAACAAATTAGGCATCTCGTGGTGGCTCCTTCACATTCCAATGATACCAACAATTTTCTTCTTCTTTTCCTCTCATACTTTCCAACTCTTCATCTTCTTTTGCGCAAAAAAAATAAAATAAAAAATACAATAAAAAAAAAACCCTACCAGTACCCAATATTGCAAACAAACAATTCATGACTAGATTTTGAACCGTTGAAGTACTTTATTTTGTTCATCAATCACTACCACTTAAAGTTTCATAGAAGAAAGAACTGAGTGGGATTTGTTGCATCAATTTTGAAGAATGTTTTTTTTTTTTTTCAAATCTGTGAATGATGGTTGTTGCATGGGTTTCGTATCGATTGTTTGTTGTCCTTCAATTTCGTTATATGGTTTCTATAAAAGCAAATTTGGGGGTTTTTCATTTGAACTTATTAAATGTTTAATTGAGTGTTTAGTTATTAAAGATGGTAGGTCGTTTTTATATATATAACTTTATGAAAATTTATACAAATAAGAGTTTTGATTTTTTTTTTTTTATTATGAAATGGGTTTTGGGTTTACTTTCATTTGTCTATGTCAGTTGTTTTGTTTGTTTTATTTATTTTTTTCTTGTAAAATTTCATTTATAAATGTTCATGCATGAAGATTTTTTTTGAATTGCAAAGTTTATTAAGGCCAAAGGCACAAAACACACCACAACCCGCCTATCCAGCAGGCAGAAAACAGAGCCCCAACAGGGGACAACACCCAAACACAGCAAACGCCAACAAAGAGAAGCAGCAGAACCGCCAGAAAACAGGGCAAAAACAAGAAAAGAAACAGAAACAACAAAGCACACAAACCAAAACGAAGCCTAGAAAAAACGAAATCAGAAAACCTCCCACAACAAACTATCCCCATCAGAAGAAGAACCCTTCCTAGCCAAAGAATCCGCAAAACAATTGGTGGACCTAGGATTGAAGATGACCACCGTTCTACCCAAAACATCCAAAAGAGATCTAATGTCGTATATAAAGTTTATGTGCTTCAGGCTTCCGAAACCGGTATCATTGATCCAAGAGACAACCACCTTGGAATCACTAATTATAGTGATGTCCTTCCCAACCATAACTTGAGAACTAGCACGCAGGAACACGGCTTGATGAATAGCAGTTAACTCGGCAGTAATGGCATCAACAGCACCAATATTCTTGGAGAAAGAACCTAAAACCTTACCACTATGGTCATGCAGAACACCTCCAATACCAGCTGCTCCCGGACTTCCTTTAGCCGAGCCATCGACATTGAATTTAAGTGCCCCAATCGGAGGAGGAGTCCAGTCGCCTTTGCGAGATGATAACATTGTTTTATGTTATTTCATATATGTAAGCATTTATTTGGTTTCTATTATGTTATACAATGTTTTTTTTTTCTTTTTTTAATATATAGTTTATTTCATTTATTTATTTTTGATAAATTGCTTTATATATGTTTTGTTACCGGTGATTTTGTTTCATTTATGTTATACAATGTCTTTGTTTTTTTAATATACTATTTAGTTCGTAATATTTTTTATATATATATAATTAGCTTTATATATATATAGTCTTTCTATTGTTAGTTCATCATGACAATAAATATATCAGGACGAAGAATGTGAATCATAGATTATGAAGAAGTTTTGACAAGTGCATACAATTTGAGTCAAAGTATGTAAATCTAGTGGTCCACATTCTTCGTCCTGATATATTTATTGTCAGTTCAATCTGATATAAAATATATGAGTTCCTTGCATGTGGGTCATTGGATTTAAATGCTTTGACTTAGCTGCATGCACTTGTCAAAGCATCTTTTAAATTCAATGATCCACATGCAAGGACTGATATCAATTCGAATTGACAATAAAAATACTATATATATATATACTAATAACTTGCTTTGTATATGTTTTGTTATTGGTGGTTCATACTAATTTTTTGTGATATTTTATATATGTTTTTTCTATTCACAATGTGGAATTGAGGTGTTTGAGGTCATTGTTCATTATGGGACTACTGTGCATGATATAGGTACTTGGGATGCAGATCATATTAGTATTATCACACTATTGCATGCCATGAATGAAAAAAAACATTAGTATAGATCAAGTTCCTAGTGGAGATTATTTTGTGTTTGTGTTGTTGTCTTGTTGTAGTGAGAAAGTAGAAGTGAAAATAGATAATGATTTTGTAAAAGTGTTTAGAATGTTTAGTGAAAATGGATATACAAGGATTGTTTTTGAAGTAAAAGATAAACCCTACATCTCACTACCACCGGAGGGTCGCTATTCCAAATGTCAATCATGAGTTGTTGGCGGACAACTATCAACATTTAGAGTGGAGTGATTTTGAGGAGAATGAGTTGAACTATTTAGGTGATAATGATGATGGAGGGTTTGAGGGTGATGATATTCAAGAAGTGGGTAGTGAGGTTGTTATTTTGTGTTTGTGTTGTTGCCTTGGTGTAGTGAGAAAGTAGAAGTGAAAATAGATAATGATTTTGTAAAAGTGTTTAGAATGCTTAGTGAAAATGGATATACAAGGATTGTTTTTGAGGTAGAAGATAAACCCTACATCCTACTACCACCAGAGGGTCCATCTGCTATTTCAAATGTCAATCCTGAGTTGTTGGCGGACAACTATCAGCATTTAGAGTGGAGTGATTTTGAGGAGAATGAGTTGAAATATTTAGATGATAATGACGATGGAGGGTTTGAGGGTGATGATATCCAAGAAGTGGGTGGTGAGATTGTTTAACAAGAAGATGATAACATTGTCAATCTTAAATTGTTTGAGGGATACCAATCACATGAAGATGATGAGTTTTTTTTTTAGTGATTTTGATGAAGAAAACAATGAGGCTAAATTAACTAGATTGATAGCTGGTAACCCATTCAAGCAGATAACAAGTGGGGAAATAGAGTTTAAGGTAGGGGAAACTCATGATAGTGTGTTCACATTAAGGGCTTTGTTGGCAAATTATGCTATTCAAGAAAGAATCAATTTTGATAAAGTCAAGAATGACAATGATAGGTTAACTTACAAGTGTAAGTGGAAGGGGTGTCCTTGGAGGATTCATGCTTCACGCTTCATAGATGGGGTTATCATGATGGCGATGACATACAATCCAAAGTCCAAACCATAAATGTCATAAGGTTTACAAAAATGCAGAGGCAAATATGAAATGGATTGCAAGCATATTTGAATTGCTTGCGAAGTGCAATCATAACATAAAGATTGGAGTCATCACTGATCTTTTGAGGGATAGGTTCAAGGTGAATGTTGATGCACAAAGGCTATACAAAGCAAAAAAGAAGAGCACCATATGGGTTATGGAGGGAGCATGTTGAATGTTTTGGGAGCATCCTTCTATTAGTCTGTTGATCCACACACAGATACCAGAATAACAAGCATCAAAATTCATTGATCTTTACAGAAATACCTTATATTAATCTGTTGATGCAAAGTTTTTCTAAGATTATAATTAATAGTACCTAAATTCGCTTTTCTTGTTCTTCCTATTAAATTATTAAGCATCATAATTGAAATTCATTTCGGCTCATCATATTTGATTTCTTTTACCCAATAACAGTTGGAATATCTTTCTTCAAGCAATGAAATGACAACGAAGTTGATTTATTAGTATGATAAAAACAAAATTGAATGTAAATGAGAATACACCTTTAATTACCTTGGATGCAAACATCATCAGGACTACCAAGTCCATTTCCATCATCAACAACTTTGACATCAAATGCCTGAATCAAAACCCCACCAAACACCAATTTCACAACATCATGCAAATAGTTCAAAAAATACACACAAAACAACTATCACAAGATTGGTGCTTTTATAGAGAGGGAGAGAGAGGGAGGAGAGGACCTGCTTGCATAGGAGTTGCAGCACCAAATAAAGCCCAGCCAGAGCCAACTATGACAGTCTTTTTCTTCCCATCGGCAAATTTTGATCGTTGATTATCGCCCCCGTTGAATCACCAAGTTTTTTACACAAGTTATACTATATAACCCAAAAAATTAACTCAAAATTCAACCAAAATGATATGGCTAATGAGTTGTCATCACCACATAAATCATGAGTTGATATAGTGAATGATATGGTAATGAAAAATCACTTGTCACATCATTTGAGTTGGTTTTTATATTAAATTTTTAGGTTTACTAGCAGTGTTTTTGCATAGCTACCAAAGCTTCCATTTTTTTGATTTTTCTTTATTGACCACAAGAAAACGAAAACGGAAGGTCAAAATACGAGCAAAGTCCACACGTTAGGAAACGATTTTTTCTTGAAATAAAAATGGCTGACGTGCATGTCATCAAGAATGGCCCACGTCAACGTAGAGTTACCAACATGTACAGACATGTCAGCCATGTCTGATGACATGTCTGCTAATGTCAGTTGAAGCCCATGATGTGTGCATGGGCACGTTTGGCACGTTAACACATTTGCTGACTTTTTTGACACATTTGATTTGCTGATTTTTTTGACACATCTGTTACATTGCAGTGACGTGTCCAAGTATGCCAACGACGAAGGTTGACATGCTCACACTAATAGAAATTGTTACAGACTTGTACAAGAAGATGATGGAGGTCCATTCTCACTTTATTAAAACGACATCGCTTCCTTTTTTTAAAAGCAAAATGAGCCAATTCCGAACCAAGTTAGTCTCAGCCCATAATCCACATCCATCGAGATAATGTTAGACTTCATCGAGTCAACTTCATTCAAAATTCCCGATTCTTGTTGTCTGGATTTTTCATGAACTAAATAGGTTCAAAAGCATTGTAATTTATTTTAGCTTGTCTGCCGCAAGTTTCTGGATTTTTCATCGAATAAAAGAACTATTGTTTCTAAATTTTTTAGGCTGAAATTTTGAAAAAATTGGGGAAATTGAGAAAAATGTTTGAAAATTTTCTATTTAAAAGATCTCATTAAAATTCATTAAATTTCATAGAAATATGAATGGTTTTCACTATAGAAAACCTATTTATACAATAATTCTCTACTCATGTCGTTCCCAAAAAAATTCAGGATCGAAGTTAATTACATAATGTTATATAATATATATAAGGTATTTTTTTAGACATGTCGGACCTAATTTTTATTCTTGCTATTGACATTGGTATTTTTATCCTTTTAAAATATAAAAAAATATATAAAAAGATCCTTGGAATGTGCAACTGGCTCATCCCTTACCGGTGCAAAAAGATAACATTGATGGGCTATTGAATATTGTATTGTTTGTGTTAAGATCGCACGGATTTGCTTTTGAGACTTTACCAAAAAGGTCTCATACCAATAGAAATATTATCCATACTTATATATCTATAATCATCCTCATGTCTAGCTAATGTGAGACTTTGATCGTATGCCCAACAATTTAATGCACCAAAAGATAATAAAAATCATCCTCGAATCACAGCCTTGAATGCCAAGTATTCTATTAAACTTCGGTGTGATCACATCAGCTAGGAAGAAGAAGAATTAATCTGACTACGTACACTTCCAATTAAAACATGTTGACATGAAATAAAATTCCTATCACAGGCTCACAGCATATATTCTTTGTGAACTCATATCATTAGATAATAGATCCATAACATTAATGGTTATCAAACAGTATGTTTATAAGTTTATTGGATCAAAACAAAATATATATGTTTATTCTTTATATATATATATATATATAAATTCTTTGAAAGATGCAGACATGCAGTGTACTACCCAATACCCACTATCTCACTGTTGAATATACCTGCAAAAGGGTATGAAAAAAACAAAATTAAAGAATTTACTCTTTTGTAGTGCATGAGTCAGAACAAATCTCTTTTGTAATTTCTTTCTCAGAACTCAGAAGAAGCCTTTTTTTATTTTATTTTATTTTTTTGTGAAAAAATGTCACTAGCTACATTATACTCTGATGTTCACTGATATCGATGATCTCTTAAACTAGCTTAACATTTTTTTTTCCCTAAGTGAATTTAGAAAGTTTTCCAAATAGTACTTTACATATGAAAAAAAGAGACCAAACAAACAAACAAAAAACACAACACAGCAAATATCCACTTGCAGACCTAATAAAAAGAGCCACAAAAACTAATATGTGAAGTCTAATTTTGGCGGGAAAATATGTAGTTGAATGCTAGCTATACTGTCTTTTCGTGCTGGAGCATGTAGTAGTGTAGTAGTACATTTCATGTGGGAGATGATATATGCATATGAGGAGGGTGGGGATTGGCACTTGAATCGATGAAAATGGTGGGTGTGATTTAAAAAAGCACTACATAAAAGGAAGATATATATAACTTTATGATGGAAAAATGGCAAATTCTTATCATATAAGTAGAAGAAGAAGAAGAAGAAGACGATAAAAAGAGATAAAGAGATGTTTAGACTTTACAAGAGTCAAGATATGATTTAAACTCTTTGAGTTTGTGCAAACCCACCTCAAAGAGAAGATGGTTAAAAAAAATTGAAATAAAAAAAGTTAAAGAGAAGAATAAAAAAGCTAGAGAGAGAGAGAGATCAGGAGGATCTTTCAGTGCCATCAATTCAATTAATTGTGTTTGGACTGTCATCCATTTACTCTAGAACAAAATCCCTTTTCCCTGCACCAATTGCAGCCACTTTTTGATTACACGACATGACACAATTTTCTCACCATGCGATGATCATGTATGTTTTCTTTTTCTCTCTTTATAATTCTTGAGAGACAAAGTTGGATTTGAAAAGCAGAGATAGAATTACACTGTTGATCCATAAAGTCATGAGCTTGTGTGTAAAGATAAATTGCCCCCCATTGAAATCTAGTTGGGAATATATTTTCAATCTAAAACAATGATGCCTACTCGCATTCACTTTATTTGGCATTAATAAATATGATATCTATATATATAAGGTGCCGGGGCCGGTAACACAATTTATATATCTACCATTTATATATCAACAATCCTTTTCTATCGATTTCCAAGCTAAAAAGGTTTCCAAGCAAAACCATATATAACAAAGAGTATAGAATTGTAAAGTTATCAGCAAAAGTGGGTGAATATGACCCTTCTTCCATTTATTTTTTTTATTCCTTTTTCTTTTGGTGACATTTGATATATGCATCCACACATATTGTCAAAACTTTTTCTCCTATTGACTTATATATTAACCCATCTATGTATATATATGTATGTATATGGTCCATACCCTAGATCAAGTCCAAATCAAACACAAACATGCATGAACTCATTGATTTGGAATTTGGAATTTGGAATTATATATGTGTATTCATATATGGTCTTGATTGATATATGAATTCTGAAAACTAGATGATTCAATCCCTTCCCCACTTCAAAAAAAGAAAATAAGAAAAGAAAAGGTTGATAATGGCAGCAAACCAATTCAAAATTTAAACAAAGAAGGAATAAATTATAAAGCTTTTTCAAAATAACAAAAATAATTGGTGTAATAACAAGGGACATCATGAATGTTAGGTATAATTATTAAAATAGAAATGTCCGGAAAAAACTATAAGATTATAGTCTTATAGATGGGGTATATATATATACATGTCAAAACAAACATGGTCATTAAATTTATGTGCCTAATTGATGTAACATCGGTTAAGTATGAAATTAGTTGTAGGTATATAACTGATCATCTGACATCTTCTCTTATAAGTTGGTTTATTATAAAGATGTGTCCGTTGGAAATGATGGGTCTCCACGGATGACTATTGCAGACACTGTTAATTCTGCCATTATTGGAAATGCAATCAGGACCTCCTCAACACCTGAAGCAATAATTGATTTATTTGGTAATTAATTAGTTAATTTGGCTTCAAAATTACCAGTATCAAGTTAATTTCCATCAATGGAACTAGCTAGCTAGTCTCAGACAAGAACATGCAGTCAAAGATTGAAGAAGATCATCATCATGTAAATTCATGTTAAGGTTTTGAAAAGCTACAGTTCGTTTGTTGTTCATGTGTATAACAATGCACATACACATGGACTACTGGTTCGTGTTTGTGTGGTGTGTGGTGTGTGGTGTGTGGTCCATAGACACGTGCAAATGATGACAATGTCTTCCCCTAATGATGGATTCCCACCGCTTCTTCCACTGTGTGGGTTCCACTCCTATCATGCATTTCGACTTCACCATACTCACTCACTCACTCATGAACCACCTCTCCTTTTCTTTTTCTCTTTGACCGAAAAAAACAAAAAACCCCATCATCAAAAATCAAATCCTATATTGATATGCAAATTCACACAACATTATAAAAATGTATATTCTCTTATAATTTCTCTCCAAGTGTACCAATCGCGCGTTAAGTGTTCCATTATTGTTTGATAGCTAGTTTTCCTACTCATCATAATTCAGTCTATTCAGAGACTTCAATACCACAACCAATCCAATCGTTGATCTTTATTTGTTTTTTTTCTAAACAACTGATTAAATTAGTATAGTTTCTATTGAGTGGCTGTGATCGAAAGTAAAATTCAATACATGCACACACCTGATTTGGTTGCAGCTGTTTTTGTTGAATCATAGCAGGACCCACTCTCATTTTTCTGTACTAATTACCAATTAATATATAATTATCGTTACCATTCATAATCCATTTATAATTTATTCATTCATCACAATCAGATAATACAAATTATAGACTTGCAGCTCTACTGAACTCACTTTTTATTACTTGCAATAGTAAAAACAATAGTCTGATTATAAGCTTTACTGAGAAAATATTAATATATGATCGTGAATCCCCATGTTAATCAATTACACTCCTTTTTTACTTTCTTGATTATGATTGTTTTTAAGAAATTAGTACTGTTTTTACATATAAAATCTGAGCTGTTTTAACTTTTATGCAGTTAAAACCGGAAGTTTTAATAGCTGTCAAGTGTCAAGATATAAAATTAACAAAATGGATTGTGCATGATTATAGTAAATTCCATGAAAAGGTAGTGTGATTGTGAAACAAATTAAGAGGTTAGGTACAAAATAATGAGTGCCTAGCTATGTAAATACCGATTAGTGAGAAAAAAAAAACCAATTAAGGTTTGTCGTGATTGAAGGGAAATGGTGAAATCAGCTATGTGGGATCCTGCATACGTGAGGCCAAAAACAATGGATTGTTCAAGCACTTAAATAGTTAAATCTAACTATGTCAAAATTGATATCATTACTCCACGCATATTGTCGTCAAGCTAGAATGACACCTGGCCAATAGCATTTGAACTTTTCATCATCGTCTCTCTTTTTGAAAGTTGTGCTACCAAACTCACCATGCAATAACCTTTTAATTACGACATTTATCTATTCAGGGCGGAAACGGGAAAATGATACTATTTTTATGTTGAATTTTAAGAATATTACTAATTTAATAAGGCTATATTTGGTAGAAGGGAGAGAAAGTATGAGGGATGGAAGAATTAAGAGGGAGAGAGAGTAGGAGGGATAGAGAGGATAACATCGATCAGCATCGATCCTCCATGTTGTTTGGTATTAAAAGGAGGGTTGGATGGATGGATTAGTATTTACTTTGTAAAATTACAATATTACCCTTTAAAAAAATTTGAGGGTAGTATAAAAAGGGAGGGTATTTTTGTCTTTGCCCCTCTCACTCTCCCTTCTTTCTCTAATTCCCCCAAATTGGGGGAATTAATTTTTATGGGCCCAGAGGGAGAAGCTCTCCCTTCTCTCCTCCTCTCCCTTCACTTCTCCCTCCAACCAAATAAGGGATTTGCTCTCCCTCCCTTCTCCTCTCCCTCCAACCCTCTCCCTCTCTCCATCTTTCCCTTATACTAAACACAGCGTAATTTAAGTTTAGTTAACACTATGTTTGGTAGGACGGAGGGAGAATATGAGGGATGGATGAATTAAGAGGGAGAGAGAGTATGAGAGATGTAGAGGATAACATATAACTCTCATGTTGTTTGGTATTGAAAAGAGGGTTGAATGGATGGATTGGTAAATAATTTTTAAAATTACTATATTGTCCTTTAAAAAATTGGAGAGTAGTATAAAAATGAAGGGTATTTTTGTCTTTGCACACCCCCAACCCTCTCCCTCCCTCCATCTTTCCCTCATACCAAATACAACCTAAGTTTAAATGACACTAATAGACTCAAATACTTATATCTCCTTATTTTATTATGTTTTTTTTTTTTTTTATTTCTTTTCATTTTTTTTTTTTCAAAAACCTCCATTGTGGTCCTCCATCCATAGAGATGAAACAGACCTCCATTGGAGGTTGAAATCGGCCTCAATTAGAGATCGAAATCAATCTCCAATGGAGGTCTCGATGAAGAAGATGAACAAAAAAATTGATAATTTTCGTTTTTGTCCATAAATCTTGGAAATTGCAAATATATCTAATAAATTTTGGAAACTACAAAATAAGTCTCGGAAAAAAAAAAAAAACCGCAAGACTTATTTGTGTGAGTGTGTTTTAAGGGTATATTTGTCAGGTTCACACTTTATGTGCTATTAAAACTTAAGTTATTAAGTTGATGATAGTCTTACAACTCAATGTTTAAAGAGTGCTATTAAATTTTTGAACCGTATATTCATGTTCAAGTAATTTCTAAAAGACTACCATCACTTTATGGTAAATAACACTCATTCAGCCTAACAACCTATCCTATTAACTTGAGTTGCCGCCAAGGGTGGAGAGAGGGGGCTGGAAGAAAAAAAAAAAAAAAAAAAAAAAAAAAAATCTTTAACATTCCTATTAAATTAATTACAAAATTGTTATAAAATTTTTTAAAAAAATTCACTTTAGCCCTCCTAACGTTTTTTGTTTTTATACATTGGCCCATGAAACTCGAATTTATGGCTCCGCTTCTGGAAGCCACCACCGCAGGTGGTATATATATATTTATATATATCTAAAAGAATCATATCATGAGGTATACATAAATGTTTTGAAATTTCAGTTAATAATAGGATGATAATCGGAGCAGTGGAGTGAAATGAGAAAATTATAGTACAAGGAAAAGTTAAAAGAGATAAGGTGATCAGTGTACAAGGAGACGTCCAAGTGAGTCCAAGTACATGATGATAAGGTAAATCGAAGAAGAGTTTTACATAGAATGAGCTGTTTAGCAAATCTAGCATTAAAATCCAAATTATCAGGCCAATTTGTCAATGTCAAGATTTTCATGATTCTACTGCATAACCAGTCTATGGTCGGGAGAGGAGGAGAAAAGGTCACATCAGACCAGCAAACCAAATCTTCAAAGGTCTTGGAATTCTTAAACATCAAAGAAGATCAAAGATTTATGCCAATCAGAGGCATGAAAATTGCACCACAGCAGTACTGCTGGCCCTGTTAGAATTTCTTGATACATTTCACATTTACAGAAATACATTGCATTGTAACGTAGAAGCTAGCTACGATTTTCTTTCAAAGGAAAAAACGGTGCTATATATATATTTTTTCTTTCATCTTCTAGAAAACAGGTAATAAAATTCTTTGGTCTGGACATAAAATTCCACAGATTCCACGCTACTTCCTCCCCACAAAATCAGTGCACAAATATGCTCAACATGATTATAACATGGACAAAATGTCATAGATACAGTAAGTCTTTGGTGGAATTTAGATCATATGCCACGTTGATTTTTTTTTTTTATTAATCTCAAACAGTTAAAGATGATACATTGTATTTAAAAATAATGATAATGAAAATGAAAAAACGGAAGAAGCAATGTAACTACTGTATATAAATAGATCAACAACCTTTTAGATCAGATACTGTCAATATTGATGATCTTCAAAGTTCAAACAGGACTGGAATTGGAGATGGAATATTTCCAGTTTTGAGGATGTTTGTATAATTATAGGCGCACATGTTTTCTTTTCGTGTTTCACTTCATAAAAACCCAATCACACGTGCTACGTGCAATCACTACTCCTCCCCAAGTGTCCGTGATTGCAGTCACCAGCTATCCCCCTACACTGTTCTGATTCCAGTTTTATTCAAAGCTCATCATACAAATTGGAACATGGAATCATTACTCATCACCGGTCACCACCACACGTAAAATTATACGTAGGCATTACTTAATATATATATATATAGATACAAAATTGCATGGTATTGGTAATGGTGGGTACAAAATCCAAGATAAATTGTCTTATAAAAATTTGTGAAAAAGTGTTGGTTTTTGGTATTTTTAAATTTTAGTTTGGAGAAGTAGTGGAGCTACAGTTTCCAAAAATTTTTGGATATGTCATGCACTGAAAGCAGATTTCGTATGTGATATGGGATTTTGTTTGTTTGTTTAATTTTTTCAACGTTCTCTATATACACCCAGCTAATTAATAAAGAGACAGAGACGGCATTCATTTATTTCACTCACAAACAATATTATATATCCGTATCTAATCTGGGAAAGCAAAGAGTTCCATTTTCAAGTTTTGGGATTGGAGGAATCTCATCCCTCCTATCTCTCACTTTACGGTAAAAAAAATAAAAAATAAAAGTTTGAGAGAGAGCACCGAAAAGCATAGACACCTTATCATGAAAGCAAGAAAAAAACGACCCGATTAGACGGGCCAACCCACACGCATATACTCATATTCATACTCACTCACTCACTCACTCACTCACATATCCCACCCACACGGGCCTCTTCCAATTATCAAATTTTTTTTGCTCGCTTTAATTATCACAGATTTCTCTATTTATGTGTCACTTTTCTTTTTTTCTTTTTTGTTGTTCTTGTATTTCTTCCACTTTATGATTAAAAATTAATATGGAAAATCCCAAGTCAACCTCACCTCATCATTTGGTCTTGCTTCTTTTAAGCACCACCTCATCTCCACTTTCTTTCACTTTATTAATTAACTCTCTCATTGATCTCAATTGATCATCATCCTACTACTATATATAATCACCACTCTCTATCATTTAGTCCTTCACCATGGGAAGCATGAAGGTTCATCAATTGGCACGTGGATTCTGGGAACACGAACCCTCCCTCTCCCTTGGTTGCAAGCGCTTACGACCTCTAGCTCCTAAGCTTGCCACCACTCATGACACTGTCACTTCTTTCGATCTCAAGAGCTTCATTAGACCCGAAAGTGGTCCTAGAAAACTTGGATCTTCCGATGATCATAAGAGAAATTCCTCTCAGGTGAGACTCATCATCATACATGCATGTATATTGTTTCATTTCATGTCAAACATGTAACGGGACTATTACCGGAGAAAAAACGTGAAACCTAACGATCATGTGCACGTACAGGTAGAAACGCACCCTGGAGGGACACGGTGGAATCCGACGCAAGAACAGATAGGGATACTGGAGATGCTGTATAGAGGAGGAATGCGAACACCGAATGCGCAACAAATAGAGCAAATCACAGCTCAGCTAGGCAAGTATGGGAAGATAGAAGGCAAGAATGTGTTCTACTGGTTTCAAAACCACAAAGCTCGGGAGAGACAAAAGCAGAAACGTAACAGTCTTGGTCTGAGTCATAGTCCGAGAACCCCAACCGCCAATAATATTATCACCATATCTTTGGACAGTAGGGTACGTATATATTAAAGTTCTTAAATACTATTGTCCAACTTAAATTTTTGAGTCCGATGGTTACTAACGGTATATAAACGAAATTCTGAATTGAACAGGGAAATCAAGGTGTAGGGGAAAGATCACTAGATCATGGAGAAGATAGTCCATACAAGAGGAAGTGCAGGAGCTGGACATTTGAATGCTTTGATCAAGAAGAAGAAGAAGAAAGCATGAGGTGGTGTAATAATAATAATAAAGATCAGGAAGGAGATGGAACACTGGAGCTCTTCCCATTACATCCAGAAGGCCGGAGATGAGATGAGATGAGATGAGAATCTAAGATATGAAAAATGACTTCATTGAAGTTTGTTCCATTAATTTCCATCTACTACTTTGATGATGATGTGCTCTATCGCTTTTCTTTCTTTTACTTTCTTTCGTTTCGGGAAAGAAGAAAGACAAAGTTGTCGTCTCTCTGTACTCTACTGATGTATTATTATTCCTGACTTACCACCAAAGCGGTTTGTCATCACCCTTTATTCCATCTCTCACTCTCTCTATCTCTATCTCTTTTTCTCTGATGGGTGTGAAAAATGTGAATCTTTTGACTACAGAGAAACTTGTTGAAATGGAGCTTTTAGGTTAAAAGCAAAACAACCATGGACACTGAAGTCCACGCACCTACTACTTCACCTCTCTCTTTAAGCCTAGGGCCCAGCAGGTAGATATATACTGAGCTGCCTGCCATTTCATATTTTAAGTTCAAATTGGAAAAGTGTCTATATATGTGATATATATTGCACTACTTGGAAGACTTTCACAAAAGTAACATTTCAACTATAATTAGGAGATCAGACATACAATTTCTTTTTCTTTCCTTTTGGAATTGACATGCAATTTTTTTAAGGAGAAAAACAAAAAAAAGATGGATCAGTTAGTGATGGGTGGGGACACATGATATGTATTTTCATCATCAGATATTGTTTCAGTGAGGTTTTAGGAGGGAAAGAAAAGATAGATCACTGAATTTGAAACTCAAAAGTCACAAGTCATCATAAGCATGATTTTTTTTTCTTTCTTTTTTGGGCATGTTTCACATTGTAATCCCCAAGATTTAACCACTTATCCATCTACTCTGGTTAATAAACCTTGGGTTGGTAATTACAGGATCTGGATCAAGATCATTCTCTCACCTAAATTTTACTTTATCTTGATCAATATATATGGGCACTCACTACTACAAAAATATTAAAAAACATCGGAGCATAACATTAGTTTTTAGGTAACCAATTTTTTTTAGAAAAACTTTTAGACATTGGTTTATATACAATTGATGTCTTAAATATTGCGATTTTAAAAAGACAACGGTTTTTGGGCAAACCGATATTAAAAAAAAAACTTTTAGACATCGGTTCATACAAAAATAATGTCTTAAATATTACAGTTTGAAAGGATAACGGTTTTTAGACAAACCAATATGAATTTATTTTACAATAAGATATTGGTTTCCCTTAAAACTGATCTCTTAAATAAGTTAAAAATTATGACATCGGTTAAAGATAAACATACATGTATAAGAGCAACTCCAACCCAAATCTCTAATTTGGTGCAAGTTTTGCACTAAAATAGCTCAACAGTCACTCTATTTCACTATTTCATCTCCAACCCACAACTTCAAATTTATTTCTATAAGGAATATTCCATTTCTTTCCCTTTTTTAGATATTTCTCCACAATTAACATTTCACCCCATAATTAACATAATATTGCAATACAATATGAAATTATGAAATTAATACATTAATAGAAATTCAATTTAATTCGGTAAAATATTACATTTTTTATTAAAATAACTTAAACATTACATTTCATAAAATAAAAAAGAAAAAGCATAAAAATAAAAGTACATATTGATCATCATCTAATCATCTGAATTAGTATATTCTTCCCACAAATGATTTATTAAGGCATTTCGGAGTGCATCGTGAGCATGATTATCCCTGATTCTTCTATGTCGAGCTAGGAATTCTCGAAATCGGGTATTTTCATCTAACACCATCTCAACTTTCGGAGTTGGTGCTTCCGTATGATCCTCAATTACTGCATCAACATCACGCTCATCCTCGATTATCATGTTGTGCATAATAATGCACGTAGTCATTATATCATGTAAAACATGTTTATGCCAAAAACGCGCCAGTCCTGCCACAATTGCAAACCATGATTGGAGAACTCCAAATGCACGTTCAACGTCTTTTCTACATCCTTCTTATTTCATTGCAAATAATTTATTCTTCGGACCACGTAGATCGTGAATAGTTTTTACAATTGTAGACCAGTTAGGGTATATACCATCAGCTAAATAATAACCCATATTAAATTCTTGTCCTTGAATGACATAATGAGCTGGAGGAGCAATACCTTGAGCGAGGTTGGCAAAAAGATGGGATGCCTCCAACACATTAATATCATTGTTCGTACCCGGCAAACCAAAATAAGAATGTTATATCCACAGATCATAATCAGCTACAGCCTCTAGAATAATAGTTGGGGATCCACTACGACCAGCATATTGTCCTGACCAAATCGTTGGACAATTTTTCCACTTCCAGTGTATACAATCTAGACTACCCAGCATTCCCGGAAAACCTCTCTCTTTACCAATACGGAGTAGTCTGGCAACGTCAGTAGCGTTAGGTGATCGTAGATACTCATCTTTAAATTCCTTTACAACAACACGACAAAATCTCTTCAAACTTTCAATTGTTGTAGACTCTCATATTTGAATATACTCGTCAGTAGCATCCGCTGGTAGACCATATGCCAACATCCGAAATACTGCTATTATTTTTTGAAGAGCGGACAAACCCAGTCTACCCACACTATCTCTTTGTTGCACAACATAGTTGTCACGAGCTTCCATTTTTTCAACAATACGAAGGAATAAACTTCTACTCATTCGAAAGCGTCAACGAAACATTTGATCATTATACCGTGGGCTCTCAGCAAAATAGTGATAGAACAAACGATGATCAACATTTTCCCGATCTCGATTGATCACTCTATGACCATGAATTGAGCCTCCACGGGTCACTAGATTGTTTTGTTGATTGTGATACTGAGACACGGCCCGTTGGATGTTCATATGTTGGGCAATAATTGCATCTTGTTTTGACTCATTCTCTTCAAGATTTGCTAGAAATTGCTTTTCATCATCGACGGAAGATGAAGATGAGAAATTAGATGGACCTCCGATATCGAAATTCATTATCACTTGGAGTTGAATTGAATGAGTTTTAGCAGACTCTGGTGTAGGGTATTTATCTTTCTGAACACGTGCTTCTAGAATAGCTAGTGGATGACAGCTATATCCAACTGGTTAACATATCACTTCGTGGGAGTGGATGACAGCTATATCCAGCTGGTTACACAACTCAGAACATGGGAGTAGATGAAAGATGTATCTAGCTTAGAACGTGGCCGACAATAGCTGCAAGCCCATGTGGAAAAAGTAGATACAGACAAAAACACTTTAATTCAAAAAAAAAACAATGCTTGAACCAGATTCATTGAACCTAGACATCCAGTACTCGTTGTAGGGCCCACTCTCAACTTGTCCAGAAAACTATTCTTCACTTTTCCCAAAGTAAGAAGATAACATAACTGGGCTATTCAATGCCAACCAATGGATGGATTTCCTCACATTCTGAACCGTATGATTAAATCGATTCAAATAATTCTTATCTTCACCTTTCCCAAAATCCGAAGATAAGAAATTTGCACATCAACAAATCCAACCAATGGATGGATTTCCTCACATTTTAAACCGTAGGATTAAATCGATTCAAATAATTCTTATCTTCACCATTCCCAAAATCTGAAGATAAGAAATTTGTTCATCATCAAATCCAACCAATGGATGGATTTCCCCACCTTCTAAACCGTAGGATTAAATCTGAAAAGAATGCCTCCTAGTGCCTATAAATATCAACCCACACTAAATTAAACTTATCCCTTAAAATCTCTTACCCCTTCGAATCCCATATCTCTTGAAATCAATTTCTCCCTTCAAATCACTTTTTCCCAAAAAATGACTTCAAGCCGAAGTTCTTCATACACGTTTGCAGAAGACACACACTTGTGTCACGTATATTTGGATGTTTCCCAAAATCCGATCATAGGGCATTACCAATCCATGGAAATGTTCTGAGCTCGAATTGAAGGTGAATATAACAACACCAGACCATATTTTATAACTGAACATCGTACCTGGCGAAGTTTGCAGTGTCGTATAGGGATTATCCTTCCCGCAATTGCGAAACTACGGTCATGCCAACGACAAATCGAAAGTCTGAATCCTAGTGGTGCCTCTGAAGTTGATATAGTGAGTATTTGTTAAAATTACAGT
This sequence comes from Acer campestre, assembly GCA_954870605.1. Taxonomy (NCBI): domain Eukaryota; kingdom Viridiplantae; phylum Streptophyta; class Magnoliopsida; order Sapindales; family Sapindaceae; genus Acer; species Acer campestre. Next base: position 27,860,281 of record OX940810.1, read on the forward strand.
TGTAGAAAAAAATTATATTTAATATAAAATTATTCCAATAAATTTATTTGAATCATTTTGCAGATGAACCGGGCAAAAGTCTTATTATCCCAAGATAAGAAATATAAAAGGGGTTTCAAGTTTGACCATGTGTGGCCCATTCTCAAGGATATGCAAAAATTTTCAGATAATGATAGTGCAACATCAACCCCGCGAAGGCCACGTGGCCATAATGTATCATCACAAGAAGACTCTCCAACTCTAGAGTCTCCAACAATGGCATCTCCCAGGATATCTTCATTTTCTCTGAATATATCTAGTGATGACGTTGGGGGTAGTTCATCTCAACGACCCATTGGGGTGAAAAAGGCAAAACTGAAAAAGAGGGCTGCGGAAGATAATGCATCAATTGTTGCCACTTTTACAGAAGGACAAGATAAACTTGTGGAAGTTTTTGAAAAAAACAATCTGGAGAGACAAAGAACTAATGATATTTTGGAGAGAAAATTGGAAACCAAAATAGTAATGATGGATTTGGATTCCATAAAAGATCCAAGAAAGCACGAGTTTGTGGATCAACAACAAAGAAAAATTATGGCGAAACATTCTCGGCAACAAGAATATGGATTCGGTAGTTCATCTGAGCATTTTGGTGATTTTTTTCAATAATATTGGAGGATCTGGAAATGGTCTTGAAGACTACTAAATCTTAAAAATAATTTATGTTGTATTTTTCCTTAATTTTAGAGTATTCCAATTAGTGGTAATTTATTTTATCAGTATGAAGTTTGTATTTTATTTTATCAAATAATGTATTTTGCTTTATTAATTAATGTAGGAATGAAGTGATTTATTAACAAAAAAATTGCATTTCAAACTTATGAATTAATGAAGGAATGAAGTGATTTATTAAAAAAAATGGCATTTAAATTTTTTAATTATACATTTCATTTTAGTTTATTAAAAATGTTAATATCAATAATAATTAAATCAAAACAAAATCATTAAATAATAAAAAGGACCAAATTGGAATAAATTTAATTTATTAGGGTAAAACTGTGAATACACAAAACCTTTTAATAAAGGATATAATCAGAAAATATTTTTAAAAATAGGGTAAAAGCGTGATTGTATAAAAGCTAAGGGATCAAAAAAAAAAAAAACCAAAACGCACTACAGTGTATGCGTTGATGAACAGTGTCGCGCAATATATTGCGCGGCACTGTTCATCTTCCTCAGATAGCGAGGGTTTTGGCAATGGATTGGAGCTGTTTTTTATGTGGATTTTGTGGCAACTTGAAGATAGAGAGGGATTTGAAGTTGGGTTGGAGAAGCTCTAAGTTGTAATTTGTTATATATTTTTTAAATAACCGGTGTCTTTACATTGTCAAATATCATTAATTTTAAAATAATAAATTTAATTACCAATACTTATATTATTAAAAAAAAAAAAAAATTAGATAAGTAAAATTTTAAATTTAATAAATTTACTTTTAAATCATTTATTTTTAAAAATTTCAAAAAAATAATTTTAAAAAAATTGTTTATTTATTTTGCACCCTCTTGTTTTATGCTAAGAGACACATTAATAATTCAATTACCATATAAATTAGGAATCCGAGTCTTACATTTGTTCATTAAATTGCAAGATACATGTAAAGAAATATCTTCCATGTAGTGAGAGTTGTATTCCAAATCATGCTTATTATAATTAATGTCACTAGTCTCTTATAGAGTATAGACCCATAACTAGGGATGGGTGTTTCCCCATGGGGCCCCATCCTCCACAGGCCCTCATGGGGTTTTGAGGGTAAATTTTGCTGCCAAATGGATTTTGGGCCCAAACATATTTTGGGGGAGGTGGTGGGGGTACCTCCCCCTAAACCCAAAACCCCATTGGGCCCCAAAAATAATATATATATATATATATATTATTTTTATTTTTATTTTTATTTTTATTTATATATACAAAATTTAACAATTAAAAAAAATTATAAATTATAATATTAATTTATTAAAATTAACATGACTATTTTGTATTGTATTTTGGATTTTGTATTGTATTTTTATTATATTTTTATTACTTTTCGGATTGAAATTTTGAAATTTAGAATTAAAAAAAAATGAAATGGGGGAAATGGGTTTTGGGGGTGGGGGTGGGGGTGGGGGTGGGGGAACCTCCCCCCCAAAACGTCCCCCCCACTGGTCCCCCCAAATGGATTTTTTGGGAGGTGGTGGGGGAAGGTTTGAGGAATGGGGGTGGGGGTACTCTCCCCCGCCCCATTGGGCCCCCACGTCCATCCCTACCCATAACTCGACTATATATGTTTAAAAAAATATAATTTTATTAAAAGTTCTAATAAATATTTTTTAATATGACTATCGTATAAATTAGAATTTTAATTAGTTGAATATTAAATTTAAATTTATGTAACAATTTTTTTTTTTTTTTTTTAATTTCTAACAACGCATATAGGTTATATATAAATATTATGCAATTGTTAACAAATCAAATCTTGTAGTAAAGTAGAGCGGTCGAATAGCAGGATTAATTTTTGTAATACATCAGTTATACATCGTCGGTTTTATATATAACCGATGTGTTTTTAAAATAATTTACATTAGTTAAAAACCGATGTCGTTACCGCGTATTTTTCTACATCACTCAAATCTACATCGGTTACAAAATTTCTTTTTTTGTAGTAGTGACTAAAAGCATCTCCAATGCAAATGCATTTTTGAGTTTCTAAATAATGTCACATCAGCATTTCTATTTATTATGGGCGCCCACTTTTGAAATTTTTTTAGAGAAATGCATATTCACACCTTCAATACAATTATCTAAAGTCATATATGCATCAATTTTATATCCAATCATAATAAAACAATTATTACACACTTTTTTTTTTTTTTTTTTTTTTACAATTAATCTTATTGGTGGAAAGAGTTGAAAGCTTTAATCTTATTGGTGGAAAAAGTTAGAAAATCCTAGTCAGTATTTCCAGTATTTCTAAGAGAGTTTCTAAAATTAGAAACCCAATTTTATATTCTCTAACTTGTTTTTTTGACCACATCATCTCCCTATTCAACTTAGATAATATCATTGGAGAGAGTTTTTCTAACTTTTTTAATATCTATCCTATATGGCACTTCATTTTCTCCAAATACATATAAAATTGAACAGTCATGATTGATTAATTTATTTTTCCGTAAAACTAATAACTTTAGATATAAAGAGAGAATCCTGAATAATTCCTGATCCTAGTTATAAGATCAATTAACCTATACAAATCATGGTAAAGCTTTTTTAACTTTGCTTAATTGCTTATTCGTAATTAATTTGGTACTAGTTATCTCTGGATCCAGAACTGGACCAAATCTTGGTTTTACATGCACTTGCACTTGTAATTTCAATCTTGAATTTTAATTTATTTTTCCGTTAAACTATTAACTTTATATATAAATATAGAATCCTGATGTCAATTTAAGATCAATTAACTTGTACAAATTATGGTAAATCTTTTTTAACTTTGCTTAATTGTTTACCCATATTTAATTTGATGCTAGTTTTCTCTTTCAGGGTCACGGAGCACCGTTCCAATTCTTGAATATTTTACACATGCACTTGCCATATGTAATTTCAGTATTGAATTTTAATTTATTTTTCCATAAACTATTAACTTTAGATATAAATACATACTCTTGATCCCAGTTTAAGGATAAGAGTTTGTTTAGTTGGATTTTTAAAAAACCTTTATTGGTAAAAGATTTACTTATAGGAGATCTATTAGAAATAGTTTTTTTTTTTTTTTTTTTTTTTAATAAAAAAAATATAGTTGTTTGATTGGTAGATTTGTTTTTTTTTTTTTTTTAAATGTCTATTTGGAGAAGCACCTTCCCATAAGCTTTTGCCTAGTAGAGGTTTAAAATCTACTAGCATATACTCAATATAAAATAGACAATCTCAAAAGCCCAACCAAACAACTATAAAAAAAACTCAAATAGACGTCTGTAGACCTTTTGAGATAGTAAAAAGCTCAACCAAACAAGCACTAAGAGTACGTTTGAGAGAGATTTTCAAGTAGATCTTTTTGCAGTAGATCTTTTAGAAGTAGATTTTTTAAAAGTAGAGCTTTTAAATAAAAGTCATTGATCGTTCGATTGTCAATTAAAATAGAGCTTTTTTAATGATAGAATTACCAAAATACTCTAGCAAATATTAAATTATAGGGTTAATATTGGAGATTTTAGTGTTATTAAAAAACTTCCAAAAGATCTACTTAGAAAAGCTTTAAATTTGAGCTTCTCCAAGTACACGTAAAACAAATTTTTTAATCATCTAAAAGCTCTACTAAGTGACAATCAAACGATACAAAAAAAAAAGCTCTTTTCGTCAGTAGACAAGCTCTTCCAAACGGACACTAAATTAACTTATACAAATTATGGAAAAGAACCAATTCTTGATACATGCATGTGGTAGCCAAAAATGGCCCATAGGCCCAAAATGCAAAGCCCAGGCTCGTTTAACTTCGGGCCTATACATTTTTACCCAATAAGGAAAGCAAGAGACAAAATCAGCCAAGCAGTTATGATAAACTGAGTAACGAGATTTTTGGAAGAGAGAATCTCTCCAAAGATCACGCCCATAATCAGATTATGATCTGATTAACATTAACTTTTAGCCTCCTATAAATAACGAGGCACTTTACACAGAAAAGGGCAATTGAAAAAAGCTAATTCGAGCGTACCAAAATTCTATTCATTGGAAATCCCGGCCACCGGAATCTAATTTCACAATCACTATAAACTATTGCTTAGCCCAAGCATACCTAAGGCTAAAAATCTAACCCAACCTTCATCAATTCTTTATATATTTGTTTTTATGTTCGTTATGTTTGCAGGTTTAACGAAGAAGAAAGCCACTCCAGGTCGATCGACCAACCTTTTCTGCAGGTTTATTAGGGAAGTGATAACTTCCGGTTGACAGTTCAAACCAAGTTGCTTTGGGCCTAACATAACCCCACCTGATCCACTTCAATTGTAGATCAACCATCTACAATTTGGCGCCTACCGTGGGGCCCTTTGCAACTTTATAAGCCATTCAGTCGAAGCTTTCAAACGAACAACAACGATGTCTAGGGAAGGAGTCGTCCCAACCGTATAAGAACAGATCGCTGCGTTCGCCACTCAAATAGCAGCAATACAGAAAAATTACGGGCGTTAGAAGCTAAAAATGCTGCAATCCGAGCAACTAACGACGAGCTAAGAGTTATGATCGACGGCGTAAGGCCCAATAGAGAAGACATGGAGCGCCCAATTTCGGTCCCAAACGTTGAACAAGAAGTCGACCGAATAGCTCCGGTCGTCCCAACAGAACCAGGAATTCAAGACGTAAATCATAATGTCGGGCAAACCCAACAGACACCTCAAACTGCTCGAGTTGAAATCGACCTCAATAATTTGCCTGTCCGAAATGAAAACGAGCAAGATCCGGTTATGGGCAAGCAGCCTGAGAATGTCATGGGGACACCCGTATCGCTCCTGTCGACGCAAGGATTGGTAAAATATGGACCTGACTCATTTATAACCGCTAACTTAGAATTTTCTCACATGTTTGTAAAAATGGAAGCCCTTATACAAAGGATTCCAGAAGTTCCAGGCCCTATTAAAAGAAGTAAAGCAAACAGCTTTGCTTTGTCGATGTAATAGCATTAGTTGAGATGCCCAGAAAGTTCATCTTCCCAAATATGAAGCAATATGAGGGAACGACTGATCCGGACGACCTTATAGCACAGTACAAGCAGAGAATGTTCATTGTAGCAATTCCGCATAACCTACGAGAAGCATGCATGTGCAAAGTCTTTGGGTCTAGCTTCAATGGCCCAGCTCTACAATGGTACACCAATTTACCTAACAATTCTATTAGTTCTTTTGCATAGTTCACAGATACATTCGTGGAGCAATTTGCAAGTAGTCGCAAGCTGGAGAAGCAGTCGGACGACTTGTATACGATAATGCAGATGCACGGTGAAAATCTAAGAACTTATGTCAGACGCTTCAATAGAGAAAAAAGTACAGATCCCACATTGCAATCAGGCAACCGCAATCTATGCCTTTAGAAAGGGCCTCAAGTTTGACACCGATCTCTATAAAGAACTCACAAATATCCATGCAGGACGATGGAAGATGTATTAGCCAAAGCATGGGCCCAGATAAAGTGGAAAGAAGATGAAGCCAATTATATAGGCAAAATCAACAATAATACAAACCGTAGAAATGATTGAGTGGATAGAAGGTCGAATGACAGAAGAGCAGAACCTTACCCGCCGAGTGACAGACGAATCACATGACAACACGGTGAAGGTTCAAGCGACAGTCGACCATACAGGCAAGAATACCCAAGAACCAGTCGACCGCGAGTCGAAGTACCAGAATACAACCTAAGTATCGAACCAGTCGACCTCCTAGCAATTATGAGGGAAATGGGCAAGACGATCAAATGGCCACGGAAAATGAATGCACCTCCAGAATATCGAGATGCAAAACTAAGATGCGAGTTCCACGGAGATCATGGCTATGGGACTGAAGATTGTGTCGCCCTCAAGTTTGAGGTTGCAGAACTCTTAAAACAAGGGCATCTACATGAGTTTCTAACGGAAAAGGGGAAACAAACCTTGGCCAGACGGAGCGACAAATGGGTGACCAATGCGAACGACAACCCACCAGGACCACATCGACAAGACATAGTAATAAACTATATCGCAGGGGGTTCTGAAGTGAGTGGTGTCAGCTACTCAGCAGCAAAAAAGCACAAGCGGCAAGTGTCAAACACGGAAATTCAACCAAGTCGGGAGCATCCATCGACCTACGACGAAACCGTCATATACAAATCTACGGATAAATCAGATTTATTTTTTGCTCATCATGATGCACTTGTTATTTCTTTACATGTTGTCAACTGTTTGACAAAAAGAATTTTGATCGACAATGGTAGTTCGTGTAACATATTGTTTAATAGTGCCCTAAATGAAATACAGGTCGACGAATCCAAACTCAGCCGTTAGACTACGATGCTGACAGGTTTTAGTGGGGAGCAAAAAAGTATTTTGGGCGAAATCGTACTATCTATCTATGCTGAAGGCGTGAATCTTTACGTCAACTTCCTGGTACTAGACTATCAGTCGCCATACAATACAATTTTGGGAAGACCATGGATCCACAAAATGAAGGCGATCCATTCAACTTACCATCAGATGATAAAATTCCCAACTAGGTGGGGAGTCCGCGAGATTAAATGAGAACAGAGAGTAGCCAGGGAATGCTACCGAAATGCCATGAAGAAGAAAAAAGAGTCATTATAGCAATTACAGAACTCCAAGGTCGAGCCAACTCTAGATACTCCAAAGATGGAAGAACTTGATGAAGTGTCGATCGACAAAGAATGACTGAAGCGTAAAGTGTTTATCGAGTCCAAGTTACCGAAAGAGATCCGCGAGTAGTTGATCGAATTCCTAAAGGAACTACAGGGCAGTTTTGCATGGTCGCATTCAGATATGGTCGGAATGGGCCCAAAGGTAATAGTACATCGATTGAAGGTAGACCATGACTATCAACCAGTAAAACAAAAGCGAAGAAAATTCACCCCAGAAAGGAACAAAATAATCAACGAGGAGATCCAAAAACTGTTCGACATCGGTTCAGTGAAGGAAGTAAAGTATCCCGACTGGTTAGCAAACGTCGTGGTGGTAAAAAAGAAGAACGGCAAATGGCGGGTATGCATCGACTTTACAGATCTCAACAAAGCATTTCCCAAGGATTCATTCCTTCTACCACACATCGACATGCTTGTCAACGCTATGGCCAGACACGAACTACTCAGTTTCATGGACGCTTATTCTGGCTACAACCAGATCCTGATGCACCCAGACGACTAGGAAAAAACTGCATTTGTAACAGAGCAAGGTATTTTTTGCTATAAAGTAATACCTTTTGGTTTGAAAAATGCAGGTGCCACCTACCAACGACTGGTAAATAAAATGTTCGCCAAAATGCTCGGTTCGACAATGGAGGTGTACATCGACAATATGCTAGTCAAATCATTGGTGGCTCAACAACACATCAACCACCTGAGACAGTCATTCGACGTCCTTGATAAATATGGTATGAAACTTAACCCTACTAAATGCTCTTTCGATGTATCGTCAGGGAAGTTCCTAGGGTATCTGGTCACCCAAAGAGGCGTCGAGGCCAACCCATACCAGATCCAGTCAATATGTGGAATCGAGTCACCCAGATTCATCAATGACGTACAGAAGCTCATTGGTCGTGTAGCAGCACTGAACAGGTTTATCTCCAAGTCGTCCGAACGATGTCACCCATTCTTCAACACCTTGAGGAAAAACAGAACTTTCGAATGGAATGACGAGTGCGAGAAGGCGTTGCAAGATTTGAAGAAATACTTGACTTTACCACCACTGTTATCGAATCTAAAAGCCAGCGAAACGTTACTCATGTACCTGGCGATATCAAATACAGCTGTCAGTGCCGTATTGGTTAGAGAAGAAAACAACATACAACACCCCGTGTATTATGTGAGCAAAGCATTGCTTGACGCAGAGTCAAGATATAGTTGACTGGAAAAGCTGGCTTTAGCTCTTGTCGTTGCAGCCCACAAATTAAGGCCATACTTCCAATGCCATTCCATTAAAGTATTGACTACTTATCCTCTTAAAAATATTTTGCATAAACCAGAACTTTCAGGTCGACTGTTGAAATGGGCTGTCGAATTGAGTAAATACGACATCAACTTTCACCCGCAGACGGCTTTGAAATCATAAGTATTAGCTGATTTTGTTACGGATTTTACCTCTAACGAGAATTTGTAGGCTGAAAAGGAATTGATAGCTCTTGCGGAGACTGCGACAAATGAAAAATGGTCCTTGTCAATCAACGGTTCAAGCAACATAAGAGGTAGTGGACTAGGATTGGTGCTCAAATCTCTTCACGGGGACATACTAAAGCAATTAGTCCATTGTGAATTCCGCGCAACAAATAATGAAGCAAAATATGAAGCATTAATCGCTGGACTCAACCTTGCAAAGAGTTTGAACATCAAAAACATTCAAGTATTTAGCGACTCTCAACTAGTCGTCCGATAAATGAACGGGTCATATGAAGCAAGGGATCAAAGGATGACCGCCTACTTGGCTAAGGCCAAATAGCTTCAGTCGACATTCGATGAATTCATTATACAACAAGTACCAAGGTCGGAGAATTCCCGAGCAGATGCACTAGCGTACTTGGGCTCGACGACAACCAACGGATCAAAATCAATTCCTGTCCTACATCTTACATCACCAACTATCCAAGAAACCGAAATAGTTGCCCCAATCGACAATGGAAGAAATTAGATGGATCCTTTACTGGATTATCTACGAGCCGACATCCTACCTGGGGACAGAACTAAGGCAAGGAGGATCAGAGCAAAGGTCGCGAAGTTCTACATCTTGTATGGTAAGTTATATAAAAAATCTTTTACATTACCCTACTTGAGGTGTGTGACTCTACGGGAAGCGTACAACATTTTTAAAAATCTACACTATGAAGAATGTGGGAACCACTCTGGAGCTCGAAGTTTGTTGAATAGAGCCATCACGGTAGGGTACTACTGGCCAACAATGCGATATGATTCCCAAAACCATGTGAAGTCGTGCGACAAATGCTAAAGACTCGCACCCATATTCCATTTCCCCTAGGTATGTTGAACTCCATTTCGGCCCCTTGACCATTTATGAAATGGGGAATAGACATTGTAGGAAAGCTCCCAGCAGCACCTGGAGATGTCATCTACATGTTAGTAATGGCATACTACTTCACTAAATGGGTAGAAGTCGAAGCATTACCTCAGGTACGCAACATCGACGTACGCAACTTTGTTTAGAAATACATTATTTACAGATTCGGGATTCCACGGGAAATAGTAATCAACAACAGATCCTAGTTTATCTTATTCGACTTCAAAAACTTCTGCGACAAGTATGGGATAAAGCTAAGCTTTTCGACTCCACGTTATCCCCAAGCCAATGGGCAAGCAAAGTCGACAAACCAAACCATAATCAACACACTGAAGAAACGACTAGAAGCAGAAAAAAGTGAATGGGTCGAGAAGCTCTCGGAAATTGTTTGGTCGTACAAAACCACACATCGTCAGTCGACAGGGGAAACTCCATTCTCCCTTGTCTATGGATCAGAAGCAGTAATACCTATTGAGACACAACTCGCAACTGCACGAAGCAAAAATCCAAATGAGGTCCAAAATAGCCTTGAGCTCGCTTTCGAATTAGATCACTTGGATGAACGACGTGATCGAGCTGCTCTAAGAGTACAGTCGTATCAGCAACAAGTCGTGCGACACTACAACAAGAATGTGCGAATTAGAGTATTCAAAGTAAACGACTGGGTGCTGCGATGCATCTTCCAAATTACCAGAGAAGAGGGAGCAGGAAAGTTAGGGCCAACTTGGGAAGGACCTTATCAAATAACAAAAGTCGTAGGTCGAGGAGCATACAAATTACGAGGGCTCGACGGTCGAGAATTACACAACAGCTGGAATGCCTTGCATCTAAAACAGTATCATTTCCAAACTTTTTATTCTCACCATAAATTTTCATTTGTACAATTCTTTTTATACTAACGAAACGACGCGCAAAGAGAAACGATGAAAAACTTAGTATTAAGTTAAAAACTGAGCTCACAAAATTCATTTCTATTCTTCCGTCGACTTCGACACATTATATTGCTACTACAGGATTGGCAGGTACTCCAACATCTACAAAACAAGTATCTACTCCCAACATTCTTATTTGACAAATGAATGCTGAGAGTTGGGGGATACAACACTAGACAAAAGAAAGAGATTGTCGACTGAACGCATGTATGCGAATATCAATGTAAATTGGCGACTGAATGCATGTACGTGAATATCTATGTAAATTGGCGACTGAGCACATGTACGCGAATATCTATGTAAATTATCGACTGAACGCATGTACGCGAGCATTTTATCTAATATGTCGACCATGCTTCTATTAATTTGAACACCATGACTACGACTAACTGTGATACCAACTTACGTATGAGCATAAGTTTACAGGCTTATCTCATTCAAACTATTCATCTTTTGTGCAAATCCCATTATGTGATGGTCGTGTTGTTTCCACATTAAAATTAAGTTTATCTCAAAATTATCGAAAGCGAAGCATGCAACAAAAGATTTATAAGGTCGAGACAACCAAAATCATCCACAACAGAATATTAAGAGGTCAAAACGACCAAATCATCCATGATTACAGAAGATTAAAAAATATGACAATAAAGAATGAAAAACAAAAGCATCAATTGACAGGTGGGTCGACGGGCGGATCGACAGCGTGAGGATTGACAGCAGGTAGGTCGACAATAGGTGGATCTACAACAACAACATTCATCTCTTCGACGTTGTCGAGAGTTGCATCTTCACCAAGTGATTGTTCTTCTCCAGGCGAGGACTCCTCCAGCCTCCACATCTCTTCATAAGTGTCGATCATCTTCTGCATAACGACATTGTCCCACTTGATATGTCCACCTAAGAGATAATCTTTGTAAAACTCCTCCTTCTCCTTGCAGATTGCGATAGATGCAATCAACGACAGTTGTTCTTTTAAATCGACAATAAGACGATGCTGCTCAACAACGGCTGCATAAGCCTCGGTCGACTCCTGAGAATGTCGATCTCTTTCTGCTTTCACTTCTTTTAGCTTTTTTCCAAGAGCTAAGTTCTTGCGTTCAAGCTTCCAGCAGTCTTGTCGACCTTCGTTTTTTCCATCTTTAAAACATCGATCATTTTCCTTTGCTTTCCACACCTGTCGTTGACTACTTTGTACCTATCATGTAAATGCAGCTGTGCTTGCAGAGCCTACACAATAGGGAAAATTCATATAAGAAAAACAATATCTATTCTTAAATCCAAAGGAGATCAGATACAACAACTCACCTGGAAAGTCGAAAGGATTATCGTGTTGAACACTTCTTCAGTCTTTTTTGTTTCAAAAAATTTTCGTCTGCTGAAAGAATATACTCAGTCGAATTCTTCAAAAAAGTAGTCGGCTTATTAAAAGAGGATAGCCCAAAAGAAAGCACTATTGGCGAATCAGGCTCAAAGGCAGTGGCATGCTTCCTTGAGCTCGATTCAACTCTTTTCCCCTTATCGACAGTCGAATCTTTCCTTTGCCTTTTCCTTGTAGGAGACTGTTCAGGGGATGAAGCATACACATGTTTGGATGACACATAAGTGCCCTCCTTCGACTTGTCGGCCGCCTGCTTCTTTTTGGCCGCTGTTGCTCTCTTCTTGGCCAAATCTTCCCTGTAACACTTCAGAGCGTTGGCTTCATTCGGAATGTTAACCTTTGCACTTGACATCGACGTCATTGCAAAACGACGTTCATTATCAGATATAGGCGACAAGAATTTCATTCGATATTGAAGAATTTTGAAACTCCTTCTAATCCATACATAAGACACAAAATCCCTCACACAAGGATATGGCGCTCGCGACCTATTTAAGGTCGACCATCTCTATAACCGGCTAGACCTAAGTTTACCTTCTATGAGCAGCACTCTACAACTTCTTTCTTTTTCAAGGATACCTAGCAAAGTCTCAGTGCACCCAGGAGCAACATCGCATGACGATTTACTCTCTACACCCTTTATTTCTACAAAAGGAGCTGATCATCAGCAAGGATAATTTCAAATAAAAAATTAAAATCGAAAATGACAACAGATGAACGACACTTACCAAACCGATTCCAAGTTCGACGATATTGGTATTGCGTCTCCCCCCAAGGACCATCGATCGGAGGACCTTTAGCAAAAAAATAAGTATCCTTCCAATGACGGTCATTCGTCGTAGTATCAGTGATGAGTTGGTGCTCCTTACTCCTAGGCACCAACGTATAACGACCTTGGTCGGTTACGTGTTCCTTCAAATAATAATTGTGGAGGAGACACCCCTAACCCAAATCTCACGTTATGTCTCTCGCTGAGAACACCCAGACTCAACAATATTCTCCAAGTATTTGACATCAATTGGCCAGGAGCAATGTCGTAGTATAACAGCATTCGTCGCACCAATTGTGGAAAAAAGAAATCTAAACCCTAATCAAAGGTTATGTTCGTAAAAACACGTCCACCCTGGTATATACCAGTCCGCCCGCTCATCTTCACTTGGTGCACGTAGTTCAACATCATCAAGGATACCATAAATCTCCCTCAAAATACATAGATTCTAGTCTATGACCAGACTAGCTGGATTTTCGTTAAGAATACCCAATGGTCGACCATAAGTAGTAGCCTCTTCTACATCTATATATTCAGGATGGTCGACCATCGTTGCAATGGCACGTACGCCACCTTGTTCAAGTATGCCCTTCGTATTTATAACGACGACGTTCGACGGATCCTCTATTGTAACCTGTTGATCTATGTCTACCATCCCACTATCGACTCCATCAACATTATCTTTCCCCTCGCTTGGAGTCCAATCAAAATGTGGGTCAAAGATTGTATCGTTGCTCGACATGATATTTCCTAAAATTGACAGATGCAAAAAAAAAAAAAAAAAAAAAAAAAAAAGTCAGAAACTAATGCGCTACAATCACAACCTAGGGTTTCTAAGATCAAAACCTAGGGTTTTTAGCAAAGACGAATCAAACCTTGGAGGCCAACCTAACCCTACAGTTTCTACCGTCCTATTGTCGATCAAATAAAATATTCGTCTACGGTAGTCACGTCATGTGAACAATCAAGTACAACAACAGATCAAACATTAGATATAATCAGAATATAGCAAGAAACCTTATGGAATATAGCAAGAAACATCATGGAAGACAGCAAGAAACATCATCAAGAACAATAGACGCAATACAAAACACAAATTCCAGTTACTTTTTGATTTATTCGTCTATTTCCTATAAACTTAAAATGAAATCGAGAAAATAAGTTTCATGAAGGAAAGCAGAAAAGAAAACAAAAGTGAAGTCTTTACTAACCTTGAAGAAGAATTTTCTGAAGAAGCTTCCGAAAAATCCACGAAGATCCACGAAGAAATGACAATAAGAGAAGATGTAAAGAAAAGAGAGAAAAGGTTTACTTTTTTGAAGGGTCACTGTAAAAGTTGTTGTAAAACTCTTAACCATGTTTGCCACGTGTCAGCGCCCCCTCAGTTGCTAATTAACCAAGGTAACTTAGGTAACCATCTGTAATGATGATTTTAAGGTTTGAAATTCGAAAATATTTTATCTCGGGCTAAGCAAGCGTGCCTGAATTAAATGCATATGATGTCATCCTAGGGTATTGAAACGAAAGGCTTCTTTTCGATTTGACCTTTGATTAAGCCAACTTCATTACAAAAGGTTCGACAAACGACATTTGGTACCTAATGTTAAATCGACTAGTTATTGATCGAGTCGACTTAAGTCGGTGCGCTTGACAACGGTCGACTCAATCGAAATCACTCTCTGCTTCATTGAAAACTCTTTTGAGAGTGGGGGACAAACTGTGGTAGCCAAAAATGGCTCATAGGCCCAAAATGCAAAGCCCAAGCTCGTTTAACTTGGGGCCTATACATTTTTACCCAATAAGGAAAGCAACTGCATAACTTGGACGTTTGGAGAACAAGTCAGCCAAGCAGTTATGGTAAACTGAGTAACGAGATTTTTGGAAGAGAGAATCTCTCTAAAGATCACGCCCATAATCAGATCATGATCTGATTAACGCTAACTTTTAGCCTGCTATAAATAACGAGGCACTTTACACAGAAAAGGGCAATTGAAAAAAGCTAATTCAAGCGTACCAAAATTCTGTTCATTAGAAATCTAGGCCACCGGAATCTGATTTCACAATCACTATAAACTATTGCTCAGCTCAAGCATACCTAAGGCTAAAGATCTAACCCAACCTTTGTCAATTCTTTACATATTTGTTTTTCTGTTCGTTATGTTTGCAGGTTTAATGAAGAAGAAGGCCACTCCAGGTCGATCGACCAACCTTTTTTGTAGGTTTATCAAGGAAGTGACAACTTCCGGTTGACGATTCAAACCAAGTTACTTTGGGCCTAACATAACCCCACCCGGTCCACTTCAATTGTAAATCGACCACCTACAATGCACTTGCACGTGTAATTTCAATCTTGAATTTTAATTTATTTTTTCATAAAACTATTAACTTTAGATATAAATATAGAATCATGATCCCAGTTTAAGATCGATTAACTTTACAAATTATGGTAAAAAAACTTTTATAACTTTGCTTCATTGCTTACCCGTAATTAACTTGGTGTTAGTTATCTCTCTTTCAAAGTCATGGAGCACCAAACCAATACTTGATTTTACATGCACTTGCACGTGTACTTTCAATCTTGAATTTTCTCTCTTGCATTGATTAATATCTTCCAACTTTGGTTATTTGATGTAGGCATCCTCTCCAAATTACACCAGCGCAGTCCTCATCATCGATCACCCTCAAACAGTATGCATGAATCATGAATGTTAAAGATCGATAAACTATCTATCCAAATCTTGTTATCCTTACCTAATTTTATGCGCAAGATATAGCACACGTAATTGTAATGTGATCATTAATGTTACACGATAAAAACAAGGGTGAAATTCATTTTAGTCTCTATAGTTTGATCTAATAGTCAAACTGGTCCCCCCGTTTTTAGTATTATCTCATTAAATCCTTCTATTAACAATTCCGTTGAAAAAGTACAAATTGGCAGGGTTAGAGGGTTAAATAACCCTGTTGCCCCTGATTAAATGAAATATGACAGGGACAGGGGCAAATGACCCTGCTGCCTTTGATTTTTAAAGAGCAACAATAGAAACAATAGATCTTCTCTACCAACTTCATCTTCTTCTTCTTGTACATCCATCTTCTGAAGAACAACAGATTGAATCAACAAAAAAATTCCAGAAACTAAACTCAACCTAGAAATTCATCAACCCATTAGATTCAAGGGATATTATTATTTTCCCCCTTGAGGTTTACCCTATTGTTAAGACGAGGACAAAGTTTGGGCTTATTGGCCGTTCTTCCCCTTAAAATGGAAAGAATGTATAATATACCCCTTCTGACACACTTTTCATCAAATCAATGTATTGTATGCCCCTTTGACCGTTAAATGGGAAAGAAATGACCGATTTACCTTTTAGTAATAATAATAATCTTTTTATATCTTTTTATTTTTATTAACATTCATAAAATAAAAATATATTTAAAAAACAAAAGTAAATAAATAAAGATGGATCTTTACCGTCCATCTTGAGATGGACAGCGGAGATTTTTTTTTTAATTTAAATTTAATAATAATAATAATAATAATAATAATAATAATAATAATAATAATAATACTAACAATAATCCCCAACAATCATCTTCATCTTCTCCACCATCATCACCAAACCCAGATATCATTCCTAAATCTCTTCGATCTAAATTCATCAACAACAACTAAACCAAATCATCAACAGCAACAAACCACCGTCAATAACAAATTTATTTACTTAATAAATCTTTTATTTATTTATTATCTCACAAATTTCATTTTGCTTAAAAAAAAAAATCATCCCCAGAAATCATTCCCAACAATCATCATCTTCTTCTTCACCAGAAATCATCCACCATTCACAATCACCAAACCATAACAACTCAAACACCAAACCCTAGCCACCAGATGCCCAAATCAAACCAAAATCAATTCGAAATCAAACCGAAGTCCATTAAATCAAACCGAAATCAAAGTAGATGCCAAAATTAAACCGAAATCAATTTAAAATCAAACCAAGACCCAACCCAACCCTTTAAAAAAATCATCACCCAGACCGAATCCAAACCCAGAAAATAAAATCAAGAACTGGGTTCGATCAAAACTCATCCAAAACTCTTCAAATCCAAACGCAGCCAATTTTTTTTTTCAAACACTTCTTCTGCTAATTTGGTTTTCATAGACTGGATTGATGAACAAACAGGTAGAACATCAATATATGTAAAATTAAGAGGTTGAGAAGTGTGTGAGAAAAAAAAATGGTTGTAGAGAATTCGTGAATGAAAGAAGAAGACCCAGAGAATGAGAGAAGAGAAGATGAGTAGTTAATGAGAAAATTTTAAACAAAGTGTGAGAAAAAAAAAATTGGTTGCAAAGTAGTCGAATGGAGAAGATGTAGAGAAGAAGGTGAATGAAACAAATGCTTGGTAGAATGGTAGGTGATTAAATGGGTTTGAATTAATGGAGAGGATGTTTGGTTGGTGGAACAATGAGGTGGCATCACCCCCTCCACTTGTTTTTATTTTAATTAGTTGTATTATTTAATTAAAATTTTGAATGGTCTGAAATAACCTTTAAGTTCTGCCCTCACAAGTTTAATGACGTTAATGCCCTTTTATTTTAGCAGTCAACGTCCAAATGAAACGAAAAAGGTGCCAGAAGGGGGTCAATTAACATAAGTTTGATTTTAGGGGGAAGAACGGCCAATAAGCCCAAATCTTGTTCTCGTCTTAACAATAGGGTATACCTCAGGGGGGGAAATAATAATATCCCTAGATTCAACCACTCAACCTAGACACTAAACCCAGAATTTTTCCAGAATTCTTCCAAATCGAATCAAACAAAATTTTTCCTGAATTCTTCATACAAAAAAAAAAAGGTGAAATTCATTTTAGTCTAACTTTTTTTTTTTTTTTTTGTTATAAAAATCCACCATAAATCTAACTTTTGTACCCCAAACTCTGTTTCAAATACCCAGAAATAGAATTCTACCCCATTGTTGATCCAAAAACACCCAAACCCTTCGAATCCAAAACCAAAACCCTTCAAATTTATATATCAATTCAAGGTAAAAAATCAAACAAAATGAGGAATCTAATTTCAATTTCATGCAAACACAAGATCGCAAAAAATAATAATTGAAAACCCACCAATAATATTATCTCTTTTTATCTGAAATCGATCTAAAAATACCACAAACAGAGTTTCTGATTTACAACCGATCAACATGCATCAATTTCATGCAAAAAATTAACCTTTAGAAGATGTGGAAATCTAGAAAAAATTCTAGATTTTACATTCAAAATTAAAAATAAAATAAAATTAAAAGATTCAATCTCCATCCCCAAAATCCTACCACCACCACCACCACATAACAATCCACACCAAACCCAAACCTAAATAAAAAACAATCAATCACAGTCATAACCTTAAACCAAAGCAACCACAGCCACCACCACACTAAACCTAAACCTAAATCGAAATCAACCACCGACCACGGCCACCACACTAAACTGGAGCAACCACAACGACCACCCCCAAATCCAAAACACTAGTCCAAAACACCGAACGCCATTCCGAACACACCCAAACCCAAAAACCCATAAACCAAACGCATCAATCAAACACCCCATAATCAAGCCCTTAGATTTTCAACCACCACCCCGATGAAGAAGAAAAAGATTTGTGAGAAGAAGAAGAAGAAGATCTGTGAGAAGAAGAAGAAGAAGAAGAAGAAAAGAAGAAGAAGAAGAATGTTGTGGGTGTGGAGACCGTAAGAAAGAGACAAGGAAGAAGAAGAAGAAGAAGAATGTTGAGGGTATGAAGATCGTGAGAGAGAAAGAAGAGAGATCGTGAGAGAGAGAGGATAGAGATAAGATTTTTTTTCTTTCATTTTTTTATTTATTTTTAAATTGTTTTATTTATAAATCAATTTACGTAATTACCCTTTGTTCACATAGTTTCTAGAAGCTCGAGAGGTCAGTTTATGATTTTACCCTCTAACCTTGGACGGAATCTTTCCAAACCCTAACGGAATTGGATGGTAGGGATCAAAATACAAATTTTTGGAAACTTTAGGGACTTATCAAGACAATTCTTAAAACCGGGAACTAGTTTGGCTATTAGATCAAACTAGAGGGACTAAAATGAATTTCACCCAAAAATTCATAGAAGGACGTGGTGAACGACATGATTGAGGTAAATCATTTGACTTGGTATCAACTTACAGGAAGAAAAAATTTATCTTGCTCAAAGTAGTTTGAGAAGCAAGTTTGTTTGGGCTACAAGCATACAAATTTGGGCTATGGTTACAATATGGGCCTAATTGTAGCTAAAATCCACATATATCCTTACTAAACAGGCCTATGATTTGGGCTTAAAAGAATGCTTCGCCATTTTCACCCACGTAACATTTCGTTGCTTTGATTTGGATTCGTACTATGTAAGATATGATGAAATATATCTCCCACTTTCGACTGATGAGTGATGAGCTAATCTTTCACTATTGATTCATTGACTTGTTCTCTTTCGGTTTTTGACGTTGATTCAGTCAAATCCATTTTATCTGTAATAATAATTCATCAAAATCTTTTTTTTTTTAATTGTTTATTTTTATTTTTTAGAAACCACCTATATGGCTATATATATAGATAATTTTTTTTTTTTTTTTTTTGAAGCTGTAACTACGCCTCTGGGTCTATAATTAATTACACTATAAATATTTCAAATCCAATTATAATCATAATCCTAATTCTAATCCTAAACCAAATCCCATTTTAATTAACTAATTAAACACAAAATCTGCTAATTTCCCAAAACAGAGAAGGAAAAAAAAAAAAAAAAAAAAAAAAAAAACCTCACTGCGTGTGCTGATGTCAACACGTGTCTGTCATCAAATTACAGTTTAACTGTTTAGTTGACGTTGACAATTGACATCGTCCATTGAAATCAGATGGTTATATATCATAAGAAGATCATACGGTCTAGATTGATTGTCCAAATTAAACTAGGGTTTCTCATAGTAAGATCACTATATAAACCACACAGTTACATAATAGCCGGTGCGGTGCAGTTTGTTCTGCCCTCCCACGGAAAAACTTCCAAAAAAAAATTATCTCTTTTTTCTGCATCCCGTCGAATTTCGTCCGGTCTTGTTCGGATCTCTGACGACTTCTATCCTCATTTTACCCCTCCCTCTCCTCTCATCTTATCCTTAAAAAAACCAAAAAAACCCAAAACAATCAGATTTCTCTGAAATTCTCAGTTCGAGTTTGTGGTCTTTTCAATATCTTAGTCTTATTAGAATCATCGTTGCTTAGAGAAGTTTTTGCTGTCTTCTTGTTGTTATCTCTCTAGGTTTTTGATTGAAAAAAATATCTAGAGGAGAGGGAAACAAAAAAACTGAAAATCTCAAAAAAGGAAGAAAAAAAAGAAGGATCCAGAATTTTGCAGCGATGGCTCAGATTCAGGTTCAGCATCAGGCGCAGTTATCGGGCCCCAACGGAGTGGCGGCGGCGGCGGCAGCAGCGGCGGCGGGCGCGTCTGGGAACCAGTTCCTGACGACGTCGCTTTATGTCGGCGATCTGGATTTCAACGTCACCGATTCGCAGCTCTACGATCTGTTTAGCCAGGTCGGTCAAGTCGTGTCGGTCAGGGTCTGTCGTGACCTGAGCACCAGAAGGTCTCTCGGCTATGGTTACGTTAACTATAACGGCCCTCAGGATGGTAAGTATTGTAATTTTTGGGGTTTTTCTTACTTGTTTAATATGTGTTGATTTATGATTGAACCGATTTTTGGTAACGTATTAGTCAATTGCCGATTAGAGTTGTTTGCTTTGTGAAGTATTTATGGAATGAACAATATGGAAATGTATATTGATTTTTTGGTACTTATTAGTTTTCTCTGTAGGTTAGTGTTTTTGTTATATTACTAACCGTTTACTATTCAATTGAGTATTGATAACAATTTTTAAAGCATGTTACCCTGATGAAGTTTTTATGCATGCTATCCTGAAATGTTTTTGTTTGAAAATGTTATATAAAATTAAAAATTGTTTGAACTTTAATGATGACAATAGTTAGAAGTTTAGCATCTTTAAAAGTCATTACGGTGGACACTTGTACATTAGGATATTTGATCAATTTAGTAGCAGACCTATTTACTTTATTTCCTTTTTATATTGTTGAATAAGTAGCTCTACCCTTTGTAGCAATGTTTGAAACGCTGCTAGGTGCTAGTCGGGCGGTGGCTTAGTGCCTGGGCCATGACTACCTAGGCCGCCCTTAAGTGGAGAGCAAGTGTGGAGAAGACAAAGAGAGGAGAAAAGAAAATAAAAGAGGGGCTGGCGGCAGTAGTTTTTTTTTTTTGAAAAGAACCCAAATACGACGTTGTTATGGGTTTAAAAAACCCCCCAAAACTGTCTTCTTCTTTTCCAAAAAAAAACCCTAGCACTGCCTAGTGCCTTTTGACTCCGCCTAGGCATTGCCTGGTGCACATTATGCGCCCAGCCGCCTAGGCTGTCCGATTAGGCCATAATTGAAGCAGCCAGGCTGCCTAGGCCGCTTTTTCTAACACTTCTTTATAGTCTGGTTATCTACATAGCCCTGTTGCTTTTATACCCTGCAAAAATGTACCGAAAAATCTCACACTTGAGAAAGTAATATCTTGATGAGATTGTGAAATTGATTATTTGTATCCTATGGCATGATGCAAATGCCTTAATACGTGTGCCGACTCCTCTTTGGATAACTTGAGATTTGTTATGTTTGTGGAGAGTTTTTAACGCAAATTGCAAATTGCTTTCATTCTAGTTTTCTCATTTGTTTTGACATTGTCTTATGTACTCTACAGCGGCTAGGGCACTAGATGTTCTTAATTTCACTCCAATCAATAACAAGTCCATCAGAATCATGTATTCTCATCGGGATCCTAGTATCCGCAAGAGTGGTACTGGAAACATATTTATCAAGGTATTATTTCTTCTTTTTTCATTATATGCATTCCCCTTTTTATGATATGTTGGTTCAGTGTTCACCTTTGTCCTTGTTGTTGTCTTCTTCTTTGAGTGCAGAATCTGGACAAGGCAATTGACCACAAAGCATTACATGATACATTTTCTTCATTTGGTAGCATTCTTTCGTGCAAGATAGCTACTGATGCTTCTGGCCAGTCCAAAGGCTATGGTTTTGTACAATTTGAGAACGGAGATGCTGCACAGAATGCTATTGATAAGTTAAATGGCATGCTTATTAATGACAAACAAGTGTTTGTTGGACACTTCCTTCGTAAGCAAGAAAGGGATAGTGCTTTGAGTAGAACAAAATTCACTAATGTCTATGTGAAAAATCTTTCTGAATCAACAAAAGATGATGATTTGAAGAATATTTTTGGTGAATATGGAACTATCACTAGTGCTGTAGTGATGAGGGATGGAGATGGGAAGTCCAAGTGTTTTGGATTTGTCAATTTTGAGAATGCAGATGACGCTGCTAAAGCTGTTGATGCTCTTAATGGAATGAAATTTGATGACAAAGAGTGGTATGTTGGAAAAGCTCAAAAAAAATATGAAAGGGAGCAGGAATTGAAAGGAAAATTTGAGCAAACCATCAAGGAAACAGTTGACAAATTTCAAGGTCTGAATCTGTATGTTAAGAACTTGGATGATAGTATTGATGATGAGAAACTGAAGGAGTTATTCTCAGAGTTTGGCACCATTACTTCGTGCAAGGTTTGTAATTAAACATATCAAATCTTGCTATATGCTTCTTAGATTCCTCATTGGCATTGTGATAATATTTATTCTTATACGTTTACAGGTTATGCGTGATCCTAGCGGAATTAGTAGAGGTTCTGGATTTGTGGCTTTTTCCACCTCTGAAGACGCATCTCGAGCTGTAAGTCTGGATTTTATCTATGTGGTTATTACAATGTGCAATAACCAGCATCAATAACTTATTTATATGAATTGTACAACTGCAGCTTCAGGAGATGAATGGGAAAATGATTGTTAGCAAGCCACTCTATGTTGCCCTTGCTCAGCGGAAAGAAGAGAGAAGAGCTAGGCTTCAGGTATCTTTAATTTTGACCAACTATTTTCTTTCTGCAATTGAAGCTTGTAGAAATTCAACACCTGCACTTGTGTTCTATTATAATCTATAGAGTAATAATTACACTAGTTTTTTTATGTATAAATTTATATATTTATTTACTTTCTCAACTACAAACAAAGATCATTTCTAGTGTTTCCAGTAGACTCAATTATCCAGGTTGTTTTCATCAGGTGGTTTAATGCTTTCATTATTTTGTTAATGCAGGCACAATTTTCGCAAATGAGGCCAGTTGCTATGGCTCCTTCAGTTGCTCCCCGTATGCCAATGTACCCTCCTGGTGCTCCGGGACTTGGGCAACAATTTATGTACGGTCAAGGACCACCAGCTATAATTCCTCCACAAGTAATGATCCTACAATTGTTTTCCCTATTTATTAGTTGTTAAACAAATTATTTTACTTGAACAGTCCTCATTTTAATGGGACTTACTTTGAATGTTCCACTGTGTTTTTCTATAATGTTGATGCATTCCCAAATTTGTATTTTGCTTATAAAAAAAATATGTAGTCATTGCAGGTCTGCTTTTCACTTTGTAGCTAGATCTGCATATACATCATGAGGAATTTACTCTCTGGTTCAGTTTTCTGGCTTATGTTCTTGTAATTTCTTATCCGATATGTTTCATTGTAGGCTGGATTTGGTTACCAGCAGCAACTTGTCCCTGGAATGAGGCCTGGTGGGGCTCCAATGCCAAATTTCTTTGTTCCAATGGTCCAGCAGGGTCAGCAGGGTCAGCGCCCTGGGGGCCGACGTGGAGGAGGTCCTGTGCAACAGTCCCAGCAGCCTGTGCCTCTGATGCAGCAGCAGGTCTGTTAAAGTGTGTTTAATTATATTTTTAGAATTTGTATTTATGATCATGGTGGCATAAT
Organism: Acer campestre; assembly: GCA_954870605.1. Lineage (NCBI taxonomy): Eukaryota > Viridiplantae > Streptophyta > Magnoliopsida > Sapindales > Sapindaceae > Acer > Acer campestre. Next base: position 27,884,097 of record OX940810.1, read on the forward strand.
ATATTTTCCCACTCCAGATGCTTCCTAGGGGACGTGTCTATCGATACCCTCCTGGCCGTAATATGCCGGATGTTCCAATGCCCGGTATGCTTCCTGTTCCCTATGACATGGGTGCTAGCATGGCAATGCGAGATGCAACAGTTGGACAACCTATGCCGATTACAGCCTTGTCCACAGCTCTTGCAAATGCTTCACCTGAACAGCAAAGGACGGTAAGTTTTGGTTTATTTTTTGTATTTGCATTTACACATTTTTGTTATTGTCTTTTGTCATGGGATGAGCTAAAGATCATAACACATTTTTGTTTTCTGGACAGTTGCTTGGCGAGAATTTATACCCTCAAGTGGAACAGCTGGAACGAGATGCTGCAGCTAAGGTGACGGGCATGCTTTTGGAAATGGACCAGACTGAGGTTTTGCATCTTCTTGAGTCACCAGAGGCTTTGAAGGCAAAAGTAGCAGAGGCCATGGAGGTGCTGAGGACTGTTGCTGCCCAGCAGGCGGCTAATAGCCCCACAGACCAACTTGCCTCACTGTCCCTGAATGACAATCTTGTCTCTTGAGCGTGTTGCGTGTTGCACTTATTTAAGAGTGAGTTAGACATTTTAGTCTAGTTTTTGTTATCTTCTAGGTCAATCAAGTTTGAACTTGGTTATGTTTCATTGATTTGTTTGTTAGAATTTCGATGTTTAGAATTTTATAGTATTGCTAGAACGAGATTTGTTATGTTTAACTGGTTTGGTATTTATCGTCACCTTTTGCACTCTTAATTCCTCCAGATTACTATTTTTTTTTTTTTTCTAATCTTTATGCATGCAATTTGAGTTATCTATTACATGATTATGACATCTATGAAATCGATGATCATCCACTTTGTTATAAAATTCATCTCCAATGTAGCCTCTTTAGTACAACTTCAAGCTGAGGTGGTAACTTATTTTTTAGAGGCTGTCAACACGACTTTTTGATTTCAGAAGGACTGTTGGACAGTCATTTTATTGGCTTAGTCAACAATTTTATATTATATTGAAGGAGATCAATAATAAATCAACATGTTATTAAAAACATGTATTTTATAAGTGAAACATTGAAGATCATTTTTCCATTTGAATGTCTGATAAGTTTAGTTAAATGTTTCATATGAAGCAATTGGTTTGACAATGTTGATATATCATCATTTATTCAAATCCAAGTCACATTACCGTTGGAGATGCTCTTACTATCTCGTGGTGTAGGTGTGAGGAATGTACTATTCGGCCAGCCTCATCTAAGCACTTTGTTTTTGAAGCAGCAAGTTTGACTAGGATTTAGATAAATTGGTTGATTTTAAATTTTTAATTGCTTCAATAGATTATAGAGCAAGTTTATGGGAGTTGGTGGTTCAATCTTTATTCTTTAGTTACTTAACTTTGTCCTTTTTTTTGAACTTTTTAATCTTTAAAAACTTTGCAATTGCCTTATTGGGAGGCGTCAGCTATGACGACAAGAAAAGTATTTGATGATGACGACGACAAGTAAAGGATAATAGAATAGTTAATTAATTGATATATTAGCATTTTTGGTCCCTTCATATTTGCATTGGCCAGATGCATTTGCATCTAAATAATAAAGGACAATGCTAGTCAGTACCCGAGGTAGTGACCAACTAATAGGGTTTTACCACATAGTCAATTTATGATAAATACAAAGAGATAAAAGTAAAAAATTAAAAGAAAAAAGCCACGTGATAACATCCCATTGGTGGGGTCAGTACCCAAACAATTTCCAATAATAAATTGGAATATTTATGCATTAAGAATTCAAATCTTTGACTGATATTTTTCCCAAATACCCCAATCGTACCTTTTCAACCCATTGTTTCCCTCTATTCAGAGCTTTGCTTAATCTCCAATGTGAGACCGACAGCTATTGCCCGTTAATAATATTCGTGTCCTCAATCACCATTTGGTAAAGATTTGGATTCTTTAACTACGCGAACTTTTTTTAACAATTAAATTTTTTTAATAAAAAAATCCAATATCGAACTGGTTAGAAATTTGCAACAAGCAATAGCCCGAGTTATTGCATCCAATAGGAATTTTCAAAAGAAATGATAGACAAGTTTCATAGGAAATTTACAGTAATGAACATGCTTTTTAAGTATCTCTAATGGAGAGCACTAAACTTGTAAAAAGAGAATCTTATGGGAATATTTTTATACTAAATTTTTTTCCATTCTAATGTACCTAACACCAATTTAGTGTAAAAGAACATCTTTACAAGAATATTCTTTCAATAAAACTTTATAAAATACTAATTAATTAATTTAAACAAAATTGATTAATTAATTTTTTATAAGTATTTTGTCATTTCTTTAATTGCACTAAATTAAGTTAATATAAAAATTTACCATTAATTAAATGCATAATTAGTAAGTAAAAAAATAATTTATATATATATATATTAATATAGATGTCATTTTAAAGATCTAAACGTGATTTTTTCAACGGTATAATTTTTGAAAAAAATATTATTATAAATAAGTTTAAATTAGGAATTATAATAAAACAATTTAGTGTTGATTTGACATTTTAATAAATAAAAAAATTAGTGTTGGTGTGAATAGTGCTCTACTAAGTGGAGCACTATTCATACCGACACTAAGTGCTTGTTTGGTTTAAACTTTCTATTGCCTTAAAAGGTCTATCAATATCTATTTGAACTTTTTAGAATTGTTTGGTTAGACTTTTGAGATTGTCTATTTTAAATTGAGTAGAGGCTAGTAGAGTTTAAACTTTTACTATACAAAAGCTCATACGGAAGTACTTCTCTAAATAGATGTTTCTCCGAGAAAAGTATTTGATGATCGTACAACAAGAAAGTATTTGATGACAAGTAAAGGACAATAGAATAGTTAATTAGTTGATACATTAGCATCTTTGGTCCCTTCATATTTGCATTGGCCGGATGCATTTGCACCCAAATAATAAATTGGTTTACCTGGAACTCTGGAAGTCAAAATAAAATTGTTTACCTGGTAGTCATAGTTCAAATCTTTGACTGCTATTTTTCCCAACAACCCCAATCGTACCTTTTCAACCCATTGTTTCCTTCTATGCTTATCTTATAAAACTATACGGAGCTTTGCTCTTGACAATTCACCAACTCCAATCTCCAATGTGAGACCGACAGCTATTGCCCGATAATAATATTCGTATCCTCAATCACCATTTGGTAAAGATTTGGTTTCTTCAACCATGTGAACCTTTTTTAACAATTAATTTTTTTTTAAAAAAAAAATCCAATATCGATCTGGTTAGAAATTTGCAACAACCTGTCATGACCAAGCAATAGCCCGAGTTTTTGCATCCAATAGGAAATATCAAAAGAAATGATAGACAAGTTTCATAGGAAATTTCCAGTCATGAACGTACTTTTAGTATTACCTAAAGCTTCACCTACTGCCCACCGCAATGAAAGAATAAATTAATATACTGACGAAAGAAGATAGAAGAAGCCAGAGGGCGGAGACTATTTATTAGTGGCAAAGAAACAAAGCATAGCAGTAGAGACCTAACCAAGCAATAATCTTTTAGCTTGAGCAAAGGGAAACTCTACAACAATGAATCCCAAAACTGTCAAACACATTTCAGAATTCTTTGTGAAACCACAATATGTTTCAGAGGAGATGAAGCAGCCTATTTATTTGACACCATGGGACCTTGCTATGCTCTCTGTACACTCTATCCAAAAGGGTCTTCTCTATACCAAACCAGCAGTTGATGATCAAGAAGAATTCATCAACACTCTCCTTGATAGGCTCAAGCAATCCCTCTCTCTCACCCTTGTTCATTTCTACCCTCTCGCCGGCCGATTCAAGACTGTAAAGAGCGAAGACACAAAATCATGTTTGGTATTTGTAGATCTCAATGACAGCCCTGGAGCTAAATTAATCCGTGCCTCTTTAGACATGACAGTATCGGACATCGTCTCGCCGACTTATGTACCGTTGGTTGTTCAATCGTTGTTCGATCATGATCGAGCAATCAACCATGATGGTCACACCAGTCCTTTGGTGGCAATTCAAGTAACAGACTTGGTGGATGGAATTTTCATTGGTTGTTCCATGAATCACGTTCTAGGAGATGGAAGCTCTTATTGGAATTTCTTCCAGGCATATTCTGAGACCTTTCAAGCACTAGGAAGTAATAGTACTACTTCCGTGATCTCTCGCCCACCAATTGTCAAGCGATGGTTTCCAGATGGTCATGATCCGAGCATCAACCTTCCTTTTACCCACCAAGAAGAGTTCCTTAGCAGATATGAAGCACCAGAGCTTTTAGAGAGGTACTTCCACTTCACAGCAGAGTCCGTAGCAAAACTCAAAGCCAGAGCCAATTCAGAGAGCAAAACCAGCAAAATATCATCCTTCCAGGCCTTGTCTGCACTTGTCTGGAGGTCCATAACCCGTGCACGGCGTTTCCCTAATGATCAGATGACTAGTATGAGGTTGGCGATCAATAACAGATCAAGATTGGAACCACCATTGTCACAAGACTACTTTGGTAATTCAATCCAAACTGTGAGAGGTGTTGCCACAGCTGGTGAATTGCTTGAACATGACCTTGGTTGGGCAGCTTGGAAGTTGCACGAGGCCGTGGTTAACCACAATGACAAAACGGTGCGCGAATTTCTCGAGTCATGGAGGCGGTCTCCCTTTCTATACCAGCTGGGCCAGTTCTTCGATCCGGAAAGTGTGATGATGGGGAGTTCACCAAGGTTCAACAAGTATGGAATTGAGTTTGGGTTGGGTAAAGCAGTGACACTTCGAAGTGGGTATGCACACAAGTTCGATGGGAAAGTGTCATGCTATCCGGGACGTGAAGGAGGAGGAAGCATAGATTTGGAAGTCTGCCTTCCACCACAATCAATGCATACTCTTGAATTAGATGGGGAGTTTATGGCTGCGGCCTCTTGATCTCATTCTGTGTCACTTATTCTAGCTTTGTAAAATCTCATTTAACTGCCAATTAAAAGTAATGGAAATGCACAAGTATTGTAATCATGAACATGCACTACAAGAAATAGTGTCTTTTCCGACCAACTATTCCGATGGAGTGAAATTATGGTTGGTAATCGATGTTTTTCCAATGATAAAAATTAAGTTGTCGGAAAAGTGTAACAATAATGTATATTTGTAATGACGAAACAAATACCTTCGGAAATAGTGACTAATGTCGTCACAAATAATGTGAAAATGGCGCCAAAGCTTGGCGCCAATACTATTTTTGACAACAGATTCCTAGTCCTTGGAAAAAATGAATATTTTCCGACCACAATAGTTAATCCTCGGAAATAGCACTTGGAAACATGATACTATTTCCGACCACCATAACCTAACCCTCAAAAATACAATCTATTTCTAACTATTGTAACCTAATCATCGGAAATAATCAATTTCGAAATTATTGATATTAAACTATTAATTTTAATTTATTATTTACTATTTCATATTATTTTTAAACTAATAATAATTACATTGTTTTATTTTTTTTCAAATAATATTTTTAATTTTAGTTTTTAGCTTTTTTTTTTAATTATTAATTTTTTATTTATAAGTTCTTAAAATTTTATAGTTTAATTTTTAAGAAATTAATTTTTAATTTCTTAATTGAGTTTACAAAGTAGAGAAGTCACCAAGTAAGACTAAATCTACCAATGATATTTTTCATAAACAAAATGATATTTACTTCCTTGTCCAAATGTTGCACTAGTAATGCCAAGAACTAAAGGAGTGTCCAGTAGGTAATTGAATGCTCATTGCAATTTTTTCCATAGTAAAGACAAAGTTTATGGACCCATAAAATTAAACTACACATAGAAATCGAAAAGGATGTTTGTGATTGTACTTTCTTCTTGAAGATTTTATTAAATTGAATTTTCAATATACAACTGCAACCTTGTTGCCTTTGTTGAATTTTCCAAGTATAAAGTCATCGAGAGAGAAAACAGAGGGGTGCCAGATGGCTTAGTAATTGATTTGTGGAAATTCTAGCAAGAGAAAGAGACAAGCAATGTTCACTATCAACATAAGCATACAATGGAATATGTCCACAACATTACGTAGCTGAACGCAGTGGTGGACCCAGAAATTTAGAAATTTTAATGAGGTGAAAAAATGCTGAAAATTTAAAATTATAATAAAATAAGTAATAACAAGAAAAACAACATAAACAATGAAAAATTATAATAATTATTCTTTAAAATAATAAATTTTATTCTGTATTTATAATAAATTCACTTTAAATGTATACAAAAATAATTGATTAATAAATATTACTGTACCAGACTTTTTTTTTTTTTTTTTGAATTTTCTATTCTTCTAAATATTGATTCTAAATAAATTAAAACAATAAAATAAAGAAAAATATAAAGGATAAAATATAATGAATCATAATAATAGATTAACTATTTTAATATAATAAATTAAAATTTGAGATTTTAGGATTTATTGATTGGACATATTCATTTTTAAAATACAAATTTTAGTATATGTTACCAGACACGTTTTTGGATTTCGAAACTGAAACCAAAAACACTGTTTTCATTTTCATTTTTCTTTTCGAAAAACAACAACCAAAAAACCCTTATAGTTTGGACTCATAATCTTATAGTTTTAAACCAAAGATCACGAAAACAAAGATCAACTCGGTGCACTGCTGTAGAATTTCTTAATTTTAAATTTTACGATTAATATTTATTATTTAGGCTTAATATTAATTTAATGTTCTTAATTTATATTCTATAAAAAATTACTTCATTTGTTTTAATAGAGCACATGTGGCTACGCACTAGCATGATAAGCTCACCCTCACCTAATCAATATTGGGTCAAATCTAAACATAACCCTATTCCTATTTATTCACCATTTTCTCATTCAAACAAATGCACAAATAATCACAACGCCACCCTGTGTTAGTCCTCCTTCACTCTAGCCCTTTTTTTTCTTTTTCTTTTTTCTTACCAATATCTCACAACATCAACTAACTACATTCATATATATTTTTTTATTATTGTGTTTCTTTGTGTTTCTTTGAGTTTATACATGAGTTGTATTGTTTTCAGCATAATATTCAATTAATTTCTAGAATCATGTTATATTTTTCTTTAATTTATCATCCAGCTATTAAAAACTAGTAGTTTTTTTTCTTCAGATCTCCTTGCTTGGCTGCGAGATGACACTCTATCGTTCCCTACATTATTTGTTTATGTCACGGGTATGATAGTTCTTTTATTATCTACTTTTATCTCTTATTATTACTTTTTAATTTTAATTTTTTTTATAGATTTTTTATTACTTTTTAATTTACACGTAAGTTGTTTGATGAAATGATTGAATGAGAAAAACTTAGTGTCATATGTTTTCTTGTTTGATTTTTTCTATTATAATATTAATAATCTTATGTATGTTTTCCGTACAGACACAAAAGAAGCATATATGGTGAATGAAGAGGAAATCGAACTTCTTGAGAGAGATTTAAGATGTTTGACGAGTTCTCTTGAATTTGAACACAAATGTATATACACATTAATTAGCTTAGAACTATTTTAATTTTGACTTGTATTATGTACAATATTTGTTGGTGGAAATATATATCTTTTTGTTATTCATTATATTAATATTATTTATAATTTATTGTCATTATTGGTGGAAATATATATCTTATTGTAGTTCATTATATTAAGATTATTTATAATTTATTGTCGGCTTTATATCTCCACAAAAACCAAGTTAAATAAAACAAATAATAAATAATCAATTGGATTTCGTGTAATAATTTTTTTTTTTTCAATTGCAACGTAAATTATTTTTGACTCCAAACTTCCCTCATTTATACCTTATTTCCGATCACAACGTCCCTTGTTAATTCATTATTTATGATGGTAAAGGCCGTAAAAAATAATCCATTGGTATTGAATGGATAACATTTTTGACCGTTTCTTTCTTTCATCTCCAACCACTTTTTTCCCTTGGAAACAATTTTATTTTCGAGGGCTGGTCAGAAAAGGTTTATTTCCCACGATATCATTTCCGATGGAGACCGACGACCTTTTCCCGTCGGAAGTATACATTTCCGATGACTTTTTGACATTTTCCGACAATATTTAGCACTCAGAAAAGACCATATTTCTTGTAGTGATGTTTTATAAGCTAAATACCTTTCATGTTCTAGCTCAATTGAGATATTGTGGACACAAATATTGTTATTACCGTGTCACACAGGTACTTATGACATATAAGGATTTGTTATTCCAGTATCCATACATGAATCAACAGATTAATAGAAGGATTTGTTTCGGAATTCGTGAATCAATGGATTTGAATCATTTATCCCGCCTGTTTATCGATTGTTGTCTGCGTCGATTTTCCCACTACATCAGATTTTATCTCTAAGTTACAATGTTCTAGTAGGCGTTATGCGCGGGTCATACGGTGGACTGACAGCTAACCCTAGATTGACTAGGCACCGACAGATCGACTAGGCACCGACTAATCGGTGCCGAGGCGGAAATCTTATTTCGAAAGGTTTTATAATTTTGATAGAAAGGTTTCTATCTTGTGAAAATGTTTTGAAATTTTGGAAACGATTTAAATTTTTTCATGATTATCTAAAATAAAATAAAAAAGATTATTGATTTTAAAACCTTATTTCGAAAGTGAGCGCGAAGACTAATGTTTATTTGCTTTTCATAAATAATTCAATTTTTCACATTATTCACAACTCACAATGTGCAAGTATTATGTGTGAAATTCTCTATAAAATCTTTAAAACTACCAAATGATCTTGAATTGTTTGTAAGAATGTAACATTATAAATCCAGAGCCTGCACTTAATAAATTATTAAGATATAAGAGCTTCTCCAACCCTGCGCCAAATCCATCTCCATCTTCAAGTTGCCGTGAAATCGCCGCCAAAACGGGCTCCAACCCATCGTCAAAACCCTCGCTATCTAAGGAAGATGAACAATGCCACGCAATATATTGCGTGACACTGTTTATCAGCGCAAGTACTGTGTTTTTTTTTGCTTTTTTTTGTTTTGATCCCTTAGCTTTTATACAATCACGTTTTTACCCTATTTTTAAAAATATTTTCTGATTATATCCTTCATTAAAAGGTTTTGTGTATTCACAGTTTTACCCTAATAAATTAAATTTATTCCAATTTGGTCCTTTTTTATTATTTAATTATTTTGTTTTGATTTAATTATTATTGATATTAACATTTATAATAAACTAAAATGAAGTGTATAATTAAAAAATTTAAATGCCATTTTTTTTTAATAAATCACTTCATTCCTACATTAATTCATAAGTTTGAAATGCATTTTTTTTGTTAATAAATCACTTCATTCATACATTAATTAATAAAGCAAAATACATTAATTGATAAAAACATTAAAAATGAAATACAAACTTCATAGTGATAAAATAAATTACCACTAATTGGAATACTCTAAAATTAAGGAAAAATACAACATAAATTATTTTTTCGATTTAGTAGTCTGCAAGACCATTTCAAGATCCTTCGATATTATTGAAAAAATCACCAAAAGGCTCAGATGAACTACCGGATCCATGGTCTTGTTGCCGAGCATGTTTTGCCATAATTTTTCTTTGTTGTTGATCCACAAACTCGCGCTTTCTTGAATCTGTTATGGAATCCAAATCCATCATTACTATTTTGATTTCCCACAGCTCCAATTTTCTCTCCAAAATATCATTAGTTCTTTGTCTCTCCAGATTATTTTTTTTCAAAAACTTCCACGAGTTTATCTTGTCCTTCTGTAAAAGTGGCAACAATTGATGCATTATCTTCCACAGCCCTCTTTTTTAGTTTTGCTTTTTTCACCCCAATGGGCCGTTGAGATGAACTACCCCCCGCGTCATCACTAGATATATTCAGAGAAAATGAAGATATCCCGGGAGATGCCATTGTTGGAGACTCTGGAGTTGAAGAGTCTTCTTGTGATGATACATTATGGCCACGTGGCCTTTGCGGGGTTGATGTTGCACTATCATTATCTGAAAATTTTTGCATATCCTTGAGAATGGGCCACACATGGTCAAACTTGAAACCCCTTTTTATTTCTTATCTTGGGCTAATAAGACTTTTGCCCGGTTCATCTGCAAAATGATTCAAATAAATTTATTGTTCAAGTTTTATATTAAATATAATTTTTTCTACAACTATAATTTTAACAAATATTCACTATATTAACTTCAGAGGCACCACTAGGATTCAGACCTTCAATTTTTCGTAGGTATGACCGTAGTTTCCTAATTGCGGGAAGGATAATCCCCATACAACACTACAAACTTCGCCAGGTACGATTTTCAGTCATAAAATCTGGTCTGGTGTTGTTATATTCACCCTCAATTTGAGCCCAGAACATTTCCAAGGATTGGTAAATCCCTATGATCGGATTTTGGGAAACATCCAAATATACGTGACACAGGTGTGTGTCTTCTGCAAGTGTGTATGAAGAACTTCGGCTTCAAGTCATTTTTTGGAAAAAAGTGATTTATAGGGAAAAAAGTGATTTGAAAGGAAAAATTGATTTCAAGAGATATGTGATTCGAAGGGGTAAGAGATTTGAATGGGAATGAGATTTGAAGGGATAAGTTTAATTTAGTGTGGGTTGATATTTATAGGCACTAGGAGGCATTCTTTTCAGATTTAATCCTACAGTTCAAAAGGTGAGGAAATCCATCCATTGGTTGGATTTGATGATGAGCAAATTTCTTATCTTCAGATTTGGAGAAAGGTGAAGATAAGAATTATTTGATTCGATTTAATCCTACGGTTTAGAATGTGATGAAATCCATCCAATGGTTAGCATTTAATAGCCCAGATATCTTATCTTGATATTTTAGGAAAAGTGAAGAACGGTTTTCTGGACAAGTAGAGAGTGGGCCCCACAACGAGTACTGGATGTCTAGGTTCAATGAATCTGGTTCACGTATTGGTTTTTTTGAATTAAAGTGTTTTTGCCTGTATTTACTATTTCCACGTGGGCTTGCAGCTATTGTCGGCCACATTCTGAGGTGTAACCAGCTGGATACAGCTGTCATCCACTCGCCCTTCTAGAAGCACGTGTATCGCAATCGCTATTTTAATTAATCAAAACTGAAAATTACGGGTCTAATTAACGAAAATTACCAAAAAAATGCAAGTTTGAGATAAATGCGGAAACAAATGAAATTAAGAATTCTAAGCAAGACAGAATTAACAGAGGTCGATTCGGACTTGGAAAACTCAAGTTATTACGAAAACAAAACTTTCCTAAAACGGTAAAAACGGTAATTTCGGAGCCTAAACGATGGAATTTGGCCGAAAAAGGCCATGCCTCACTATAAAAGTGACTATTGATTTACTCAACGATTCGTTTAAACTGTGAAAGTTTCACACAATTCCAATTCCAACACCAAAAAAGGCCTGTTTCACTATTGGATTTTTTGAATTAAAGTGTTCTTATCCGTATCTATTTTTTCCACGTGGGCTTGCAGCTATTTTTGGCCACGTTCTAAGCTGGATACAGCTTTCATCTACTCTCACGTTCTGAGTTGTGTAACCAACTGGATATAACTGTCATCCACTCCCACGAAGGGATATGTTAATCAGCTAGATATAGCTGTCATCCACTAGCCCTTGTAGAAGCACGTGTTCACAAAGATAAATACCCTACACCAGAGTCTGCTAAAACTCATTCAATTCAACTCCAAGCGATAATGAATTTCGATATCGGAGGTCCATCTAATTTCTCATCTTCATCTTCCGATGATGATGAAGAGCAATTTCTGGCAAATCTTAAAGAGAATGAGTCAAAACAAGATGCGATATTTGCCCAACATTATAACATCCAATGGCCCATCTCTCAGTATCTCCATAAACAAAACAATCTAGTGACCCGTGGAGGCTCAATTCCTGGTCATAGAGTGATCAATCGAGATCGGGAAAGTGCTGATCATCGTTTGTTCTATGACTATTTTGCTGAGAGCCCACAGTATAATGATCAAATGTTTCGTCGACGCTTTCGAATGAGTAGAAGTTTATTCCTCCATATTGTTGAAAAAGTGGAAGCTTGTAACAACTATTTTGTGCAACGAAGAGATAGTGTGGGTAGACTGGGTTTGTCTGCACTTCAAAAAATAGCAGCAGTATTTCGAATGTTGGCATATGGTCTACCAGCAGATGCTACTGACGAGTATATTCAAATAGGAGAGTCTACAACAATTGAAAGTTTGAAGAGATTTTGTCGTGCTGTTGTGGAGAAATTTAAAGATGAGTATCTAAGATCACCTAACGCTATTGACGTTGCCAGACTACTCCGTATTGGTAAAGAGAGAGGTTTTCCGAGAATGCTGGGTAGTCTAGATTGTATGCACTGGAAGTGGAAAAATTGTCCAACGGCTTGGGCAGGACAATATGCTGGTCGTAGTGGATCCCCAACTATTATTCTAGAGACTGTAGCTGATTATGATTTGTGGATATGGCATGCCTATTTTGGTTTGCCAGGTACGAACAATGATATTAATGTGTTGGAGGCATCCCATCTTTTTGCCAACCTCGCTCAAGATATTGCTCCTCCAGCTCATTATATCATTCAAGGAAAATAATTTAATATGGGTTATTATTTAGCTGATGGTATATACCCTAAATGGTCTACGCTTGTACAAACTATTCACGATCCACGTGGTCCGAAGAATAAATTATTTGCAATAAAACAAGAAGGATGTAGAAAAGACATTGAACGTGCATTTGGAGTTCGCCAATCACGGTTTGCAATTGTGGTAGGACCGGCGTGTTTTTGGCATAAACATGTTTTACATGATATAATGACTACATGCATTATTATGCACAACATGATAATCGAGGATGAGCATGATGTTGATACAGCAATTGAGGATTATACAGAAGCACCAACTCCGGAAGTTGAGATGGTGTTAGATGAAAATACTCGATTTTAAGAATTCTTAGCTCGACATAGAAAAATTAGGGATAAACAGGCTCACGATGCACTCCGAAATGCCTTAATAAATCATTTGTGGGAAGAATATACTAATTCAGATGATTAGATGATGATCAATATGTACTTTTATTTTTATGCTTTTGCTTTTTTATTTTATGAAATGTAATGTTTAAGTTATTTTAATAAAAAATGCAATATTTCACCGAATTAAATTGAATTTCTATTAATGTATTAATTTCATAATTTTGTATTGTATTGCAATATTATGTTGATTATGGGGTGAAATGTTAATTGTGGAGAAATATTTTTTTAAAAAAAGGAAAGAAATAGAATATTCTTGGGAATATTCCTTATAGAGATAAATTTGAAGCAGTGGGTTGGAGATGGAATAGTGAAATATAGTGACTATTGAGCTATTTTAGTGCAAAATTTACACCAAATCCACTATTTGGGTTGGAGTTGCTCTAAGTATGTTAAGTATATTTAATACTTACTTCAAAAAAAATTATATTTAATACTTAAAATTGAAAAAAATATATATGATATATTGAATATTGATAGATCCATTAGAAAAAAAATAATATTTATATATATATATATAACTAGAAAATAAAATAAAATAAATAAAAAATAAACAAACCCAAACCCTAGTCATAATATATGAACCTCCAACATTGATAAATGGTAATTATATATATATTTATCTCGTAACAAGTAACAAGCATGATAAAATAGAAAGATAAGAATCCAATAGTTATTGTGGACTGGGTACAAATAAATATTATACAAAATAGATGATCAAACCAATAGTTAAAATCCAATAGTTATTCTTTTTTAATATGAATCTTATTTGATTATAGACATATTTTTAAAATATCACTATAAAACTATATTATTAAATCATGAGCAGTTGCTGATTTCAATATCCAGGTTGGAGTACCCCTGCATGTGCTACTTGGCTGTTGATGTTTAATGGTTAAAGTATCATTGGATATATGAGGAAAACTAGCTAGCTGATAATATCTTATTGTAATTATTCTCAAAGTGTGTTATCATTCATCGGATTATCGTTTTCTTGTATCAAATCTGAGATCAAAAATAGGAGACACACTCGCACACCATTAGGGTGTCCAGTGGGGGGTTCACCGCCGAGCACGAGCACCTGCACCCTTCGATGCTTTAAATCATCAACAATTCATGATTTTTCAGGAGTACAAATATCGACACTCATTAAATATTTGATTCTATACTTGCTAACATCCCACCTTAGTATATATATTATTCACTCTTCACAACCCAAATTTGGATAGAAATTATGGAAGTGGAACCCCCAACAAAGATTCAAGGCCCAATATCAAACAAAGATTGACAATGTTGGACTTCAATTAATTACTAATTTATATTCACACCCTTGTTTCTTGATTCTTACCAATGAATTACATTATTGAGATAATTTGGGCTTATAACATGTCACAACTCACAAGTTGTGTATACAAACAACAAAAACAAAATAACATAAAAGAATACATACGGTGGTATCAAAGTGGTTGTATACTCTCCGTTCACTTCTCTGATAAAGATTCGAGTTCGATATTTATCCACTAAATTGTAAAGTGTGAAAAAAAAAACCCTGTATTTATAATGAGAGTTGCATTCTGAGATGTACTTACATATAGATAAATTGTTAGGTTTAATAGATATTTGATTTGAAAAATTAGAAGGAAAAGAAATATCAATCCTCCTAAATAGTTCACATTTCACACCCCCAAGTTGAAAGATGATCTTTTTTTTTTTTTTTTCCTTTCTTTGTTTTGTAGTTGGGACATGAAGTTCGATTATCACTCTACATTTAATAAAATCCGGCTTTTTCTTGCCAACACTCACATACACATATATAACTCCACGAGAATCACATTTAAAAAAAAAAAAAAAAAAAAAAGTTCTAAAATATCTGTATTGTAAATTTGTAACTGGCCCTCTTCAGTTGACAATAGTGGTTAAAATCTTCACAGTACAACATGGTGTTTGGCCTTTCAAAGGCCATAACGCGAAGAAATCTCACACCTACTAATTTCAATAATCAATATAAATTGACAAGACACAACAGGCAATGAATTATGAAGTGTAGCAATGTGTAACATTGTTTTTTTTTTTTTTTTTTTTTTTTCCTAAGAGCCCTGAGAATCCAATGCATTATTTATTGAATTATTTAGGAGCAAATTGCATATCAATAATGCAACACATTACAGACAGTGGCATCACATGACCATTTTCCGACATATCTTGATGTAATACTGATAATAATCAATTATAATTTCAAATATAAAAAAGAATAATCATCAATTATTATCATATTTTATTTAATTGAAAATATGTTTATATGCATATCACCTCTTAGCATAGGTAGTTGTCCTTTCAACACTAGTGTCTAGTGGTAATGGTTCAAATTCCGTTATGTGCATTTTATAAGTATATCTAGGAAATTTTCTTCCCGATCCGTGGGAGTAAAAAAATAACCCAATTTTTAAGAAGAAAAAAAAAAAAAAAAAAAACACTGCACAGAACCCATTTTAACCCCAAGCCCGGCCCATAACTCGGCAGAATGGAGGAAACTACATGCTACGCTGCCGTTTTATTGGATTTCCCAAAATCATTAAACAACACACTGATGTGTCCGGGCACGTCACCAAGCAAGTTATAACGTGCCTGATCACGTAATTAAAATGCATTGATGTGGCAGACATGTCATTAAGCCAACGATGATGTAACAAATTCATCCGCAAAAGTTGTTGACGTGCTCACTCACGTCAGCAACAGTCGCATACACGGCAGGTCATGTCATTAGGGAGTGATGACGTGTTTGGAAATGTCAGCAAAGTAGCAAACACAGCGAGGAGCAGACCGGCACGTGAGTAATTTCCATCTGAGCGAGCACGCAGTCACTACCATTTTCCTTTTCATTGGCTCTTCGAAACCTAACATTGAGAGGATTGGGTCGCACCAGATCTCGGGAAGACGGTGAAGACTTTACACTGTAATCTTCCTTTCACTTTGATTTTGCTTTTAATTGGATAAATGGGAGAGAAAAAAATTAGTAGTTTATTGTCAATGTATTGAATAGTTTCGTTGTATATAATTAGTCAGAATCTTTACTTTACTAACAATACAATGCCGATGAAGTTTGATGTTCGTACTTTAATTTATTTTTATTATTTCTTGTTTGGTACAAGCAGACTCAATATGTCTTCATTACTGATAATCATTTGAAGTGCACAGTTTGATTCTGCAAAAAAAAAAAAATAATAATAAATAAATAAATAAAAATAAAAAATCTGGTGTTTTTTTTTTCTTCTAAATGGCTTGTTTATGCTGAAAATTTTCTCTTCTATTTTGGTAATTTTCAAGAATCTAATATTGTGTAACTTTTTCTTGCAAGCTTAGAGGTACAATGTTGATATGGTTCAACTTGGAAGCATGTCCATCTATGCTATGTCAAGGTCCATCCATCAACAATTCCACTTCAGGTGCTTGCATTCACCAAACCATCTTCACAGCCATTGACATTTTGTCAACTTATTCAAGTAAGTGAACATTACAAAATTCTTGAATTTTGTTTTGCCTGTCTTATTGCTTAGAAATGCCATTTTAAAATGCAACACACAGTTTAGTTATAGAAGTTTAACATCAGAGTTCATTTCACAGTTTAATTAATGAAACATCGAGAGTTTCAGTGTTTGGTAATCGAATCGCTCCAAGTTACATAGAAATTATGTTTTCTTGCTTCGCAGGGTCAAACAGAATCAAGGTTGGGGCATTGGACAATTGACATGGTACGTAGTGGTTCATGTTAGTAATGATATTGCTAATATTCATAATTGGTTCTGCTCTTGCTTGAATTCTTTTTAAAATCACTCAGAACTCTACATACACACACTCACACATAGGCATGTTCATTTTTTTTTCCGGGTCACTCCAAAAAGGATTCATTACACTTATATTCATTTACCATGTTTCTGGGTCAATCCATAGAGGAATTATGACATTTTTGTTTCCATCATAGCTTTGAAAGTATTTATTCTCTTGTGTAAAATACTGCATGTTGTCTTTAAGATTTTTGTAAAATAAACTGTTAATCTTCATGTTATATGACTACCACCTCTTAACCTGCATCCACTTCATGTTGCAACTGTGGAGAAGGCAGGGGATGTTTATTCTGACATTTTGATTGGTATATCAAACCACTACTTTATGGGTTTAGGAAGCAAGTTTTGGCAAGTATGGTGATAAACGAAAGCACGTGCACCGGAATGTTTGCAATGCTTCGAAGGATGTCCTATAGCGTCAAGCTGAAAATGTACATACAACAACTAATGGTGGATTTTTTCCGGTGTGTTTGTCACGCCAGTATAATTACATAGGTCATAGGTGAGTTCACAAATAATTGGTTAAGCTCCTAGGTTAACTCTCAATATGGCATTGATGAACTGCAAATTTCTAATTTTATTAATTATTTTCTTTGTACCATCAGACCTCAACTCTTGATTAATTTTATTAGATTTGAATAATTAAAGAGATATGTAGATTGTAGACAAAACCTGATTAGAGATAATTGATGCTTGTTGCTTGCGGATCCCTTGAGTTGATCAACTTGTCAACTGTAGTTTTCTTAATAATTCGTTTCTCTTTGTCCCTCATTTAGACAGCCAACAGAGGATTGGTACAAAAACAAAGGGAGATGCATTGTCTTGATCTTGAGACCTCAAAAATCTGATGATCCAGATTTCTGTGGTTTCGAAGCAATTACTCCAAGAGCAAAGGTATGGAACTGAACTTATTACCATCTGGAGAAGCAAGGTAGTTAGGTTACAATAACCAGAAAAAATAAAAAATAAAAAATAAATAAAAAATACAAGAGCAAGGTAGTTAAATACAGTCCTTACAAGGACTGAATGTAGATAAATAGATTAATGTGCCCGTGTAACATGTAAAAATTTGTTTTCTCGAGCACTAAAAGCTTTATACATTCTTATATGAGCTTAGATTGTCGACATTGCTTTGTAAATTGAGAAGACATCATTATTATCAAACTGTATATTTAAATCAAGAACAGTTGCTTAAGGGGAAACTCAATTGTTGAAGATTAAGGATAACCGGTAGGATTAGCTAGGGCTGTTGTACTGTTCTCAACACTCAACAGTGTGTATTATCTTAAGTTCTTAACCAAACCTAGTTATTTATTTTCCGTTTACTCTTATTTGGCATGATCCTAATTTGGATACATGTAAAGCTGTGTAAAGAAAGATAAATAAGAGAGGAAGTTACCTGCTTTGACTCTTTAAGTTAATAATAATTCAAAATTAGTGACTCCTCCTGTTGTGAAATGAAAGAAAACTTGTCCCATGTATATTGAACTTTTGAATGTTTTCGGATGATTGCAACTGCTTATGTAATCATTTTTGTTGTCTTTTGTCATGGGATGAGCTAAAGATTATAACACATTTTATTTTTCTGGACAGTTGCTTGGCGAGAGTTTGTACCCTCAAGTGGAACAGCTGGAACTAGATGCTGCAGCTAAGGTGACGGGCATGCTTTTGGAAATGGACCAGACTGAGGTTTTGCATCTGCTCGAGTCACCAGAGGCGTTGAAGGCAAAAGTAGCAGAGGCCATGGAGGTGCTGAGGACTGTTGCTGCCCAGCAGCAGGCTAACAGCCCCACAGACCAACTTGCCTCACTGTCCCTGAATGACAACCTTGTATCTTGAGCGTGTTGCGTGTTGCACTTATTTAAGAGTGAGTTAGACATTTTAGTCTAGTTTTTATTATCTTCTAGGTCAATCAAGTTTGAACTTGGTTATGTTTCATTGATTTGTTATGTTTAACTGGTTTGCTATTTATTGTCACCTTTTGCACTATTAATTCCTCCAGATTGCTATTATTATTACATGAACGTAGGCGGTCTAAATTAGGTTTTTTATTTTTTTATTATTATTATTTTTTATAGCTTTGCAATCTTGGGGTATCGACAAAAAAATCTAGGATTTATACCAGGTGACTACTATTAGCTAGTTAATGACTTTGCGTTTTTTTTTAATATTACAATAATTCGGGATTTTGGTGAAAGGGAAAGACTTGAACTTAGAGCATCTCCAATGGTAATGTCGGTTGTGAGAAAATATGACCGTGCACTTTGTTAAAAAATTCATCTCCAATGCAACATCTTTGATACACAACTTATTTTTTAGATGCTGTTAACATGACTCTTTGATTTCAGAAGGTTTATTGGACAGACATTTTGTTGGCCCAGTCGGTAACAACTCTTGTTTTTCTACTTTATTTTATTCAACAATTCTATAATATATTAAGGAGATCAATAATAAATTGACATGTTATTAAAAATATGCATTTTATAAGTGAAACATTGGAGACTACTTTTTCATTTGGACGTTTATCAAGTTTAGTTAAATATCATATATGAAGCAATTGGCTTGACAATATTGACATATCATCATTTTTTTTAAATGCAAGTCACATTACCATTAGAGATGCTCTTACTATCTCGTAGTATAATTACGAGAGATATACTATTTGGCAAACCTTATCTAAGGACTTTGGACTTTGTTTTTGAAGCAGCAAGTTTGACTTAGGATTTAGTTGATTTTAAATTTTTAATTGCTTCAGTAGATTATTGAGCAAGTTTACGGAGTTGGTGTTTCAATCTTCATTCTTTTGTTACTTAACTTTGTCCTTTTCTTTACTACTTTTTAATCTTTAAAAACTTCGCATTTGCCAGTTATGATAACTGGGAGTCTGGGAGGCGTCAGCGTCAGTTATGATGACAAGAAAAGTATTTGATGACAAGTAAAGGATAATAGAATAATTAGTTGATACATTAGCATTTTTGGTCCCTTCATATTTGCACTGGCCAGAAGCATTTCCGTCCAAATAAAAATTGGTTTACCTGCAAGTCAAAATAAATTGCCTTCACCTACAGCCTCTCGCAATGAAAGGATAAATTGATAGAAGAAGCCAGAGAGTCAGAGACTATTTATTAGTGGCAAAGAACCAAACCAAGCAATAATCTTTTAGCCTGAGCAAAGGGAAACTCTACAACAATGAATCCCAAAACTGTCAAACACATCTCAGAATTCTTTGTGAAACCACAATATGTTTCAGAGGAGATGAAGCAACCTATTTATTTGACACCATGGGACCTTGCTATGCTCTCTGTACACTATATGCAAAATGGTCATCTCTATACCAAACCTGCAGTTGATGATCAAGAAGAATTCATCAACACTCTCCTTGCTAGGCTCAAGCAATCCCTCTCTCTCACCCTTGTTCATTTCTACCCTCTCGCCGGCCGATTCAAGACTGTAAAGAGCGAAGACACAAAATCATGTTTGGTATTTGTAGATCTCAATGACAGCCCTGGAGCTAAATTAATCCATGCCTCTTTAGACATGACAGTATCGGACATCGTCTCGCCGACTTATGTACCGTTGGTTGTTCAATCGTTGTTCGATCATGATCGAGCAATCAACCATGATGGTCACACCAGTCCTTTGGTGACAATTCAAGTAACAGACTTGGTGGATGGAATTTTCATTGGTTGTTCCATGAATCACGTTCTAGGAGATGGAACCTCTTATTGGAATTTCTTCCAGGCATATTCAGAGACCTTTCAAGCACTAGGAAGTAATAGTACTACTTCCGTGATCTCTCGCCCACCAATTGTCAAGCGATGGTTTCCAGATGGTCATGATCCGATCATCAACCTTCCTTTTACCCACCAAGAAAAGTTCCTTAGCAGATATGAAGCACCAGAGTTTTTAGAGAGGTACTTCCATTTCACAGCAGAGTCCGTAGCAAAACTCAAAGCCAGAGCCAATTCAGAGAGCAAAACCAGCAAAATATCATCCTTTCAGGCCTTGTCTGCACTTGTCTGGAGGTCCATAAGCCGTGCACGGCGTTTCCCTAATGATCAGATGACTAGTATGAAGTTGGCGATCAATAACAGATTAAGGCTGGAACCACAATTGTCACAAGACTACTTCGGTAATTCAGTCCAAACTGTGAGAGGTGTTGCCACAGCTGGTGAATTGCTTGAACATGACCTTGGTTGGGCAGCTTGGAAGTTGCACGAGGCCGTGGTTAACCACAATGACAAAAAGGTGCGCGAATTTCTCGAGTCATGGAGGCAGTCTCCCTTTCTATACCAGCTGGGCCAGCTCTTCGATCCGGAAAGTGTGCTGATGGGGAGTTCACCAAGGTTCAACATGTATGGAGTTGAGTTTGGGTTGGGTAAAGCAGTGACGCTTCGAAGTGGGTATGCCTACAAGTACGATGGGAAAGTGTCAAGCTATCCGGGACATGAAGGAGGAGGAAGCGTAGATTTGGAAGTATGCCTTCCACCACAATCAATGCACGCTCTTGAATCAGATGAGGAGTTCATGTCTGCTGCCTCTTGATCTCATTCTATCACTTATTCTGGCTTTTATATTGTTACTGCAGTGTATTATTAAATTAAATCAAGAGTCTTGATATTTACACCTCATTAAAAATCGTATGTACATTCCCTTTTGTATTTACAATTTTACATGCTATTAAAAATTTTAAAATGTTATAATTTGTATTCACACCCCACATATTACCAAAAATACCCTTTTTTTTATCTTTTGGTTAAATAACATAAACTAATAAATTATAAGATAATTAAATATAAAATAAAAATAAATCAACCATTAATACATTGATACATCAATGATCAACATTCAATCATTCCCAGCAAGGCCAAGAATACTCCTCCAAAGCAGCCTCACTATAACCAAGAGAAGACATCAGAATTCATCAATGCTAATCTTGGGATTGGTTGCTGGCATCAGCTTCAATAGCTAGCAAATCTGTTTCAGCATGAATTGCAAGACCAAATTGGAGATATTTACAATAATTTTATATACCAAATTTGTTACGAATGTCCCCTTTAAAATACAAAGTTGTTTGTGATTGGATTTTATTTTCTAGTGTATTTTTTGTCCTTTTGAGTTCTCAATTGTCTGCTTTTCTCCTTCATTTGAAATTTTTGGTAGCTATAAAAATAAAATCAAAAGCATGTAAACACGCCTCACTTTAAAAAAAAAAAAAAAAAAATTAAATGATTTTCTGAAAACATTTTATAGCAGTTATTCAATATATTTCGATCAAAATAAATCAAACATGTTGAAAATATTAAATATTGTTTATATTTGATACATTTTTAATAATTTTAATGTTTTGATAGTTTTATTAAGGGCAATATTGGAATTTAAAAAAAAATTGAAGTGTACATACAGTTTTGGAGGGGTACAAATATCACCACTCTTAAATCAATAGCAGTTTGTGGATTTATTAGTCCATCTTTAGTTCATCTGGAGGCCCAAAGTGCAACCCAATTTATAAGCTAACACTCAATCATATTGAAGCTCAGAATGCAGCCCAAAAGCATGACCTGATCAGTTGTTGTTTTCAAACAAATTCAAAAGGCCAATACGGTGTGTATTAGAGGGCATCATAAAATATCAAAGATGAGAGCTGAATCATGGATTGAAGTATGAGGTGGCTTGCTCTTATAGGCTCTTGGCAGATTACACTTACAGCTAGATGATAAGGATATATAAAGGAAAGGATGGAGAGAGAGAGAGAGAGTGTGTGTGTGATCAGATTCATTTTGTTGTAAATCTAGAGTTCCTAGATATTCTCTCGTAAAAAGCTCTCTCTCTCACTTGTGTATTTTCTTTAGTGATCTAGTTGATTTCTTGTTTGATTCTTGTGCACTCGTTAGTGATATCAGAGCATCTCCAATGTAAATGTGGCTTGCATACCAATAATTGTTGACATAACAACAATGTCAAGAGACTTGCTTTCTATATGTCATAAAAATAGACTTGATAGACAATCAACTCAAAATTTTGTCTCCAATGTCAATTTTAAATGTTTGCTGAGTCAATCTAAAAAATAGATGTGCAAGACGGTCATCTTGACAATGTTTAATATTTTTTTTGCCACGTTAGCTTGAGGTTGAATATGCACGGCTGCATTGGAGACACAATTATTAACATAACGTCTATTTATCTTATGTTGCATCTTTTTTTTTTCACAAGTCACGCTTGCATTGAAGATGCTCTCAGTGTAACTGATTGTAATCTTGTTTGAGAGGTTGTATTGGTGACATGGAGTACTCACTGAAAGTGAGGGTTTTGAGTTTGTGTTGTCTAGCAATCTCTAATTAGGTTTCCTTTGGGATTTCTGGGTTGATTGTGTTAGTGCTTGGCTTGTAATCAACATCATACAGTAAAGCGAGCCTCTCCAGTTGGCTCAACGTGCATGTAGGCCGATTTAGCTGAACCACGATAAAATCTTGGGTGTTCTTTACTTTCTTGCTTTATATTTCTATCTCATATCTGTTTATATCTTCCTATTTGTCTTAATCTTCTATTGTGGTATTTTTATGTGTGTGTTCTTGTTGTAAGTAGGCTTACAGGTAATAGAACAGGAGTTGGTATCTCTGTGTATTGAGTACACAGTTTTACAACACGGTTGTTGAAAAATGGATTTTAATGGCATAAATCTACCATTGGATGTGGAAAACTAGCTTGTATAAGATCTTATCAGTAAGTTTTGGAAGTGTAGGAAAGAAAAAAATCAGACGGTACAACCCTGCAATACAGCAGAAAACAATCCACCGCCTCTACTTCTCCTCAGTGTTCTAGAAGTTGACCGCCTAGGCTGATTAATCGGTCCAATACGGTTAGGCGGTTGAAAACTGAAGTGAGATAGGAAAAATCGGACTAATTACACGGTGGCCGACTAATCGGAAAAGTCACCGACTAATCGACTAGGCGGGTCAAAGCCGTTGACCGACTAATCGGGAAAGTCACCGACTAATCATAAAAACGGCATCGTTTTATAAAATTTCTACTTCTTCACTTCATTCTTTCCTTCTCTTCTTCGACCAAAGAAAATCGCTGAAACCATTCAGTCACTGAAAGCTTCCATCTTCCATCTTCCGTTGAGACCGAGGTTAAGATCCCAACCAAAACAGAAGAAACAAAAAACAAAGAGAAAACAGGAGCCCAACCAAAATAGAGCATCAAAACAGAGCACCACAGAAAAACAAACAAGAATCTATCCATCAGCTTTCAGTCGAGATCGAGGTCGAGATCCATCAAATCTATCCAACCAAAACAAGAATCAAGCTGAGATCGCCTTCCACTTTCAGTTGTCGAGATTGTCGAAAGCTGTCGTCCGCCGTCGCCAGGTCGCCGCTGTCGTCACTCTTCCAGTCTCCATAATCCAGCAAAAGAAAGGTGCGTGATTGAGAAAAAGGAGATGATTGAGATTTGACTTTTGAGAAGAAGATAAATATGATCGGTTGGACAGAAAACAAAAGAAATGAAGAGTTTGAAGAGAAATGTGGAAGGTTCTAGAAGAACCAATGAAGATAAAGATAAGTAAATCAATAAAAAAATTTAAAAAAAAATAAAAAAAATTAAAAATAAAAAAAAAACACAAATCTGTGACACGTGGTTTAGAAAATAATGGAAAACAAAAAGTAATGGAAAACAAATAATGGAAAACAAAAAGTCAAGTGGGGTTGAAAGAGTTATGATGGTCTGTGACATGCCCCACCAAAATTAGTGACAAAATATAAGAGAAAAAAGTTTTCTGATTAATCCCCGATTAATCCCTGACTAATCGACCTAGGTGCTAGGCGCTAGGTCTCCGCCCGACTAACGTCTAGCGCTTACTACAACATTGCTTCTCCTTAATATTTATCCCAACAAGTTAGCTTTCTAGTTTCTACAAACTAGAGCGAGTGAGTGAGTGAGTGATCACTTTGCAAAATTTCAACACAATGAATTCCAAAACTATGAAACACATCTCAAAATGCTTTGTCAAACCACAACACGTTTCATCAAACCACAAGCAGTAGATGATCAACAAGATTTCATCAACACTCTTCTTGACAGGCTCAAGCAGTCGCTGTCTCTCGTCCTTGTTCACTTCTACCCTCTCGTTGGCCGGCTCAAGACATTAAAGAGCGAAAATCCACACTCTTATGTGATTTTTGTAGACATCAAAGACATCCTTGGAGCTAGATTAATTCATGCTTCTTTGGACATGATTGTATCAGACATAATGTCGGCGACTTATGTTCCGGTTGTTGTTCATGTTAGAAGACATGTATTCTAGTTAATCTAAATCTCTGTAATTATTGTTTTAAGTAGGTTTTCCTCTTTTAAATTGCTTTCCTTGTTCAGGAAATATTCTATCTCTTTAGGGTTGCTTAGTCAAGTAGGACTCTTTTATTTGTTGTATATATTGTTCATAATTGAATGAAAAAGGTGTGCAAATATTTCACCAAAACCTAGCTACTTCTATATGGTATCAGAGTAGCCGATCTTCTTCCTCAAATATTTTTTTCTTCTGCTGCAACTCTCCTCAATTAAGCAAACAAAACCTCCTCACAGCCATGACCATCACTACTCCTTTGCCCACCGAATCAGTTCCCACCTTTACTGTTGCTGCTTCAACCGAATAGTCCATCATCAACGTCATTCCTGTCAGCTCTACTTCCGTTCGATCGAATGAGTTTCACCTTATCACCATCAACATCGCTGCTCAGGCCCCACTCAAACTCACCACCACCACCAATTACATGTCTTGGAAACTCCAGTTTTAAACTCTTTTCTACGGATACGATCTAGTTGGATACATAAATGGATCCAAACCTTGTCCACCAGCCACACTCACCGTGGATACAGTGACCTCTCCCAATCCCGCTTACAACATCTGGTTCTGTCAAGATCAACTCATTCTCAATGCCATCATCAGTTCTCTTTCACCCACAATCATCTCTTTTGTTGCTCGAGCAAAGACGTCAATGGAAGCTTGGAACATACTTGCCAATACATATGCCAAACTTTCTCGCGGCCGTATCAAACAAGTGAAAACTCTTCTCAAAAATTCCACAAAAAGTACCCAATCTGTCACTGATTTTCTTCACTCTGTCAAAGCCCGTGCAGATGAACTTGCTTTGTTGAGAGCACCAATGGACGATGAGGATCTCACATAAAGAATTCTTGATGAACTTGATGATGATTACAAGGAACTAGTTCGCGCTGTTCAAGCTCGTGACACTCCCATCACCTTCGATGAACTTCATGAGAAACTCCTAACATTTGAAGCAACGGCTCTGAGCAACAAGAAAGACGCCAATTCTCTTCTAGTCACAGCCAATCTAACACACCGCTCAACCAATAATTTGCGTCTGTAGAACCCCAACTGGCGTCCTCCATCCTCCACCAACACGAGTTGGCGCCTGTCGCCCAACTCCTCTAGTCGGCCTTCCTCCGGTCAGCACTCCAGCAACCAAAACCATGTAGCCCCACGTCCCTATTTGGGTCGTTGCCAGATATATGGCACTCAGGGCCACTCGGCCAAGCGGTGTACCTCCTTCCAGATGGTACCAATTCAACCTTCAGGTCCCCCGTCTTTTCCAAGTTCTTTTTCTCCACCATGGCAGCCTTGGGCTAATTTTGCTACCAATTCCGCCTCACCCGCTCAGCCATGGTTACTTGACAGTGGTGCTTCGCATCATGTCACAGCTGATTTAGGAAGTCTGTCCCTGCATGCACCTTACAACGGCTCAGACGATGTCATGATTGGTGATGGTATAGGTCTCTCCATCACACACTCTGGTTCAACATCTCTTTCCACTCCCACCAAAACTTTTATATTAAATGATGTTCTCTGTGTACCAAACATGAAAAAGAACTTAATTTCTATAGCACAATTTTGCACCACTAACAATGTATCATTTGAATTCTTATCATCTTGTTTTCATGTGAAGAATTTTCATATGGGGGCAATTCTTCTGAGAGGCACAACCAAGGATGGCGTATATGAGTGGCCAACTGACAAGTCTGTGTCATCCCCAATTCTAGCCTTCTCCAGCACCAGAACCACTTCAACAAATTGGCATCACCGATTAGGTCACCCAGCTTTTCCAGTTTTAAAGCACATTATTTCCAATTTTAGTTTAGATTTGTCGTCTCCCATGTCAAAAGAGTTTCCATGTAATGCCTGTCATAGTAATAAAAGTCACAAGTTACCTTTCTCTACATCCTCTCTTGTCTCTAAACCTCTGAAAATTATTTTCTCTGATGTGTGGACCTCTCCGGTTATTCCCACAATGGCTTTAAATACTATGTCATATTTGTTGATCACTTTACTAAATACATATGGTTTTATCCGCTTAAGAAAAAATCAGAGGTTAAGGACACTTTCATTCGTTTCCGAGCCATTGTGGAAAATTATTTTAATCACAAAATTATCACTTTTTACTCCGACAATGGAGGGGAATACCTGTCATTAAAAGACTACCTTACCACAACTGGCATCTCTCATCTCACAACCCCACCCCACACACCTGAACACAATGAGTACTCAGAAAGACGTCACCGTCACATAGTTGAAACTAGCCTCACACTATTGACCCATGCCTCCCTACCTTTAAGTTTTTGGTCTCATGCCTTTGCCACTGCAGTTTTTCTGATAAATCGAATGCCAACTGCAACTCTTCATCTCTCATTGCCTTATGAAAAAAAATTTAGCATTGCTCCCAACTACTCGAGACTCAAAATTTTTGGCTATCTGTGTTATCCTTGGCTCAGGCCATACTCTTCTCACAAACTAAATCACCGTTCCACCTCCTGTGTCATCCTATGGTACTCATAGTCACAAAGTGCGTACTTGTGCTTTGATTTGTCCTCCTCCAAGATATATGTCTCCCGTCATGTTAAGTTTGTTGAGTCTGTCTTCCCTTACAAGTCTCTCAGTATCCCATCTCCACGTCCGAACCCAAACACATTAGACTCCTGGTCTCCTCCATGTTCAAGTCAGTCGGCACCATCCCTTGTCGTGCTCTCCCCAGAACTGTCACCGTGTGTCGACACTAACACATCTCTTCAAGCTACCACCGATCAAGTCTTCTCCTCTCACGTCTCCATCGAGACCCCACATGTTGTTGCTGCACCGCTCACTGCCCATGTTGCACTGCTCACTACCCCTATTGCACCACTTTCGCAATCAACTGCACCGTCTTCTACACCAGCAGCTCCACTCCCGTAACCAGCTGCACCAGCAGTGCCGAACAACTCATCAGTCATCATCGCTGCACCTACTCCTTCATCCCCTGCCAGTCCTACATCAGAATCGACCTCCTCCCTAACAGCTAGTCACAATCGTTCATCACAGCAGCTCTCATCCCAGTCGACAGTCCCTACACCCTCGGTCAAGCATCCCATGATCACTCGTGCCAGGAATAATATTCACAAACCTTTGCACAAGCTTAATCTACTCACACAGCTCCAATCCTCTGGTGACTTCAAACCCACAACTGTGTCTCAGGCTCTTAAGGATCCTAACTGGCGGAAGGCTATGTCAGAGGAGTGTGATGCTCTTGTAAAAAATAGAATCTGGGAGCTCGTTCCACATGAACCATCCACCAATGTTGTAGGCTGCAAGTGGATTTTTAGAATCAAGAGAAAATCCGATGGCTTGCTTGACAAGTTTAAAGCTCGCCTGGTAGCGAAAGGCTTCAATTAGAGACCTGGAGTTGACTACTTTGAAACCTTCAGTCCAGTTATTAAACCCACTACAGTCAGACTTGTCCTCAGCATAGCCACCAGTCATGGCTGGTCCCTAGGCCAACTTGACATCAACAATACCTTCCTCTAAGGCCGGCTTGCTGAAACTGTGTACATGGCTCAGCCTCCAGGCTTCACTGACTCCGAGCATCCTATGCATGTGTGCAAACTGCGTAAAGCCATTTATGGCCTCAAGCAAGCTCCACGTGCATGGTACCATGAGCTGCGTCAATTTCTTCTCGCGTCTGGATTCAAGAATTCTTATGCTGACACTTCATTATTTATACTCCAAACTGGTAGCACTTTCATATATCTCCTCGTCTATGTTGATGATATTATTATTACAGGTAACAATGCAGCTCAAGTTGAACAAACTTTGGACACGCTTGCTCAGAGATTTTCTCTCAAGGATCTTGGTGATCTCTCATTTTTCCTTGGTGTGGAAGTGGTTTCGTACAAACATGGCATCCTGCTATCTCAGAAGCGCTACATCATGGATCTCCTTACGCGCACACACATGACAGGTGCCAAACCAGTTCAAACCCCTTTACCGACGAGTCCCCATTTCAGCCTTCACTCGGGTACTACTCTAAGCGATCTTACACCATATCGCAATGCTGTTGGCAACCTTCAATACCTCTCGCTCACACGACCTAACATCTCATTTACGGTCAACAAACTATCCCAATTCATGCATCAACCAACAATGGATCACTGGGAACTTGTCAAACGAGTGCTGCAGTATCTCTATGGTACCTTGGATGACGGAATTCTCTTATATCGTGACTCTCCGGTCTCACTTCATACCTTCTCTGATGCCGACTGGACTGGAAACAAAGATGACTATTCTTCCACAAGTGTCTATATAGTATATCTCGGTCGAAGTCCCATCTCTTGGAGCTCACGGAAGCAAAACACTATTGCTCATTCATCCACGGAGGCTGAGTATCGCACAGTTGCCTCCACTGCAGCTGAATTGAATTGGGTATGTTTCCTTCTTACCGATCTCGGTCTTACATTACCGGAAGTCCCAGTAATTTTTTGTGACAACGTAGGTGCGACTCGGCTGTGTTCAAATCCTATCTGTCACTCCCGAATGAAACACGTAGCTATAGACTTTCATTTCATCAGGGATCGTGTCCAATCCGGTTCGTTACGAGTGGCTCATGTGTCCTCTAAAGATCAGCTTGCAGATGCCCTCACAAAGCCACTCCCCCGTGCTACATTTCAGTCATTGAAGTCCAAGATTGGCCTCTCTAACCGTGGCCTATCTTGAGGGGGCATTTCAGTCCAAGATTAGTCACAACTCACAATGTGCAAGTATTATGTGTGAATTTCTCTATAAAATCTTTAAAACTACCGAATGATCTTGAAATGTTTGTAAGACTGTAACATTATAAATCCAGAGCCCGCACTTAATAAATTATTAAGATAATTTAAAAAAAATTATATTTAATACTTAAAATTGAAAAATAAAAAAACAGTAATGCTACACATCTCATCTACAATTCCACCATTTTCATCCCAACACATGTGGTAGCTGAGGTGTCACTTAGTGAATGGACAAACATTAATTGGTGAGTGAATACATTGGTAAGTATCAATTAATGTGTGTCTACTCACCTAGTGACACCTCAGCTACCACGTATGTTGGGATGGAAATAGTGAGATTATAGGTGGTATGTTTAGGGCTCATCCTGCAAGCCGTTTTCTGTTTTTGTTTTTGTTTTTCAAAAAGAAAAATAAAAATGAAATCAGTGTTTTTGGTTTCATTTTTGAATTCCGAATACGCGTCTGGTAGCATTTACTGAATTTCGTATTTTGAAAATAAAAACGGAAAAAACATGTCTAGTAGGATAACCGAAAACTTTCGAAAATTGAAATATCAATTTTTACCATTTGTTTAATATTATAACAATTATATACAAATTGATTAAATAATTAACCAATTTTTTTAATGTAATTAATAATTAAAATTAAATTTACCAGAAGAGGAGGAGGAGGAGGAAGAGGAAGAAGAAGAAGAAGAAGACCAGCTGAAGAAGAAGACCAGATCGGCGACGGCAACTGGCGATCGGCGCGAGAGGGGAAGCAGAGCAGATCGGCAGCGAGTGGAGGAGGAAGAGGAAGAAGAAGACGGCGGAGAGCGACGACCGACGAGATCAACGGTGGCGAGCGACGACCGGCGGTTCAAGAGAGAAGATGAAGGAGGAGAAAGAAGATGAAGGAGAGAGAAGATGAAGGAGGAGAGAGAAGATGAAGGAGAGAGAAGATGAAGATGGAAGATGAAGATGTCTGGTTCAAGAGAAAAAAAAAAGAAAAAAAATATTTTTTATTAAAATAAAATAGAAATTAATGATATGGGACCCACTATATATGAAAAACAAAAACAAATTCATGAAAAACAAGTTTTTTTTTTTTTTTTTTTTCAAAATTTTCACTTTTAACACTGGTTTTGTTTTTTATTTTGTTTTTGAATTTTGAAAATAAAATGAAAAACGGTTACCGAACGCGAATTCGAAATCATTTTTTGTAAACAAAAACGAAAACAGGCTGAAAACAGCCTGCAGGACAGGCCCTTAGCATCATTCAAAAAAAAAAAAAAAGATATATTGAATATCAATAAGGCTAAACAACCCACCTAAAATCCCACATTTTTTATCCCACTACATGTGGCATGTGAGGTGTCAAATTGTGAGTGGATACACATTAATGATAATTTATTTCACCTACCCCATGTATTCACTCACCATTTGACACCTCACATACCATACGTGGTGGGATGAAAAAGGTGGGATTTTAGATGGGATATGTAACATTACTAATTGAATATTGATAGATCCATTAGAAAATAAAAATAAAATTATAAAATTATATATAACTAGAAAAAAAAAATAATAATAAATAAACAGACCCAAACCCTAGTCATAATATATGAACCGCCAACATTGATAAATGGTAATTATATATATTTATATCGTAACAAGTAACAAGCATGATAAAAAATTTCAAAAAAAAAAAAAAAACAAGCATGATAAAATAGAAAGATAAGAATCCAATAGTTATTGTGGGAACCTCATCTTGTCAACTGGGCACATATAAATATTATACAAAATAGATGATCAACCGGACATATAATTTTCATTTTTAATATGAATCTTATTTGATTACAGACATATTTTTAAAATATCACTATAAAACTATATTATTAAATCATGAGCAGTTGCTGATTTCAATATCTAGGTTGGAGTACCCCTGCATGTGCTAAACTTGGCTGTTGATGTTTAATGGCATAAAGTATCATTGGATATATGAGGAAAACTAGCTAGCTGATAATATCTTATTGTAATTATTCTCGAAGTGTGTTATCATTCATCGGGTTATCGTTGTCTTCTATCAAATCTGAGATCAAAAATAGAAGACACACTCACACACCATTAGGGTGTCCAGTGGGGGGTTCACTGCCGAGCACCAGCACCCGCACCCTTCGATGCTTTAAGTCATCGACAATTCAGGAATGCCTAATAAGTAAATATATTTTACTGAGTTCAAAGTGAAAATAATTTACGGTCCACACGTGGAAAGCGCAGAGGGAAAAATGTCACTTTGCATGCAAACCCTGACTTCTCAGGGAGAGATTTCCGAGGGTTTTGTCGTATGTAATCGGAGGGTATTGTACTATTATGTTTGGTGGTTCACAAATATGCAAAACAGTTGGGCAATTAAGAAAAGTCAGCACTCGGTGCAATACAGCAGAAAACAATGAGTTCATTTTCGCTCACCCCCCTTAACTGGGGGTGAGCATTACCCCCCTCCTCATCTCCTACACTTGTCCAATAGTTAACCCTAGGTTAATAAATTAATTATTATATGAGAGTTTCTCCTTACAATCCATAAATTATCTATTCACACTCCAATTTAATTTTTTTTATTAATGACAATTTTAACCTAAATTAAAATTACTAAACAAGACAAAAAAATTTAAAGACACTTTAAAATAATTAAATTATGGGGTATTATCACTAAAGTCCCTACTTTTTTATAAATTGTCACTTATTTAAATGTCTTTGTCATATTAGTCACTTTAGTCCCTTATTTTTTCAAAATACACCACTTTAGTCCATTTGACCAAAAAACCAACGGTCAACTATAACAAAATGTGTAAAAATACAATTTTACCCTTTATTGTTATTTTTAAATTTTTTTCTTTTAGTCCCTCTAGTTTCAATAATAACTGGTCAACCCCTAAAAAAAATTTAAAATGCCTCCATCAAGTATAGAACCTTCAACCTTAAGGTTAAAAGTCACAAGCTTTAACCAACTAAGCTATTCTAGCCTATTATTGAAGGTTTGTTGATTTAAATGTATATATAGTTATATAATTTGTTTAAACTAATTTAAATCTGTTTATATAATTTAAAATAAACTCATATTTAATAATAATATATAAAAACATATTTATGAAAATGAAAAAGAAAATAACAAACCAAAAGGAAACCCAGAAAACCCAGAAAATCAAAGCCTGTAACTTTTTTTTTCTTTCTTTTTTTGGATTTTTTTTGTTTTCAAAAAATATATTATTTCAATTTGATAAAAAAAAAAAAACCCAGAAAATCAAATCCCATAAATTGAAAATTTCCTCTTTTTTTTTTTTTTTCCTTTTTTTCCTTTTTGTTTTGTTATTTTTTTTCATTCTCATAAATATGTTTTTATATATTATTATTATATATTATTTTATTTTAAATTATATAAATATGAGTTTATTATTATTATTATTATTATATATGAGTTTATTTTAAATTATGTTTTTATATATTATTATTATATATGATTTTTTTTCCCCTTTCAATTTATGGGCTTTGATTTTCTAGGTTTTTTTTTTTTTTTTTATCAAATTGAAATAATATATTTTTTTAAAGAGAAAAAAATCCAAAAAAAGAAAAAAAAAAAAAAGTTACAGGCTTTGATTTTCTGGGTTTTCTGGGTTTCCTTTTGGTTTGTTATTTTCTTTTTCATTTTCATAAATATGTTTTTATATATTATTATTAAATATGAGTTTATTTTAAATTATATAAACAGATTTAAATTAGTTTAAACAAATTATATAACTATATATACATTTAAATCAACAAACCCTCAATAATAAGCTAGAGTAGCTTAGTTGGTTAAAGCTTGTGACTTTTAACCTTAAGGTTGAAGGTTCTATCCTTGATGGAGGCATTTTAATTTTTTTTAGGGGTTGACCAGCTATTATTGAAACTAGAGGGACTAAAAGAAAAAATTTAAAAATAACAATAAAGGGTAAAATTGTATTTTTACACATTTTGTTATAGTTGACCGTTAGTTTTTTGGTCAAATGGACTAAAGTGATGTATTTTGAAAAAATAAGGGACTAAAGTGATGTATTTTGAAAAAATAAGGGACTAAAGTGACTAATATGACAAAGACGTTTAAATATGTGACAATTCATAAAAAAGTAGGGACTTTAGTGATAATACCCCTTAAATTATTAAAAAAAAAAAAAATCTCTCTCCTAAATCATTAGATTAAATATTATGTATTAAACTCTCTCTCCTAAATCTGTTATTACCATATTAAAACTATCTTCTAATTAATCTCTCTCCATTTTTGGAAAAAAAAAAATCATATTTCCATACTTTTTGATCAATCTCTGATTAATATATATATATATATATATTAAAAAGTCAATTTTCAATATATATATATATATGAAAGCTTGAATTGTTTCAACTAGATTTGATTAAACTTAGAATTTCTAAGACTAATGAAAGAATTAAAGTTTTCTAAGCAATCACATACATATAAGAGTAACAAAAAAACATTTTCATATTTCGATTTAAAAAAAAAAAAAAATACTTGTTTTTTGAGTTTTTTTTAGTATATACATAC
Organism: Acer campestre; assembly: GCA_954870605.1. Lineage (NCBI taxonomy): Eukaryota > Viridiplantae > Streptophyta > Magnoliopsida > Sapindales > Sapindaceae > Acer > Acer campestre. The sequence goes on from OX940810.1 coordinate 27,918,703, forward strand.
ATATGGTTCATAAAAATCAAGCATATTAGTAAGTTTTTTTTTTTTTTTTCTTAACTATTAGTATTACTTGAGAAATAATGGAGATATAAAATTATAGATATGTATTGGAAGAAAGAGAGTTTAATATGGTAATTAACAATTTAGGAGAGGGTATTTAATATGTAATAATTAATCTCTAATGATTTAGGAGAGATAATTTCTTTTTTTAATAATTTAATTCAAAAAAGATAAAAAGGATAATCTTGTAACAAAATGAAGTTTCTTTAGAATTTTTTTAAATTTAAATTTTGAGAATGGAGTGTTTTTAGAAAAGAAGTGTAAAAAGAAAAAATTGGATTGTCAAAAGAAGCTCTCTTATTATATATATTTAGGATTTGTTTTACCAATTTTACCCATGTTTCTGTTTTCAATTTTCTTAACATCGTAATCCAAAAAAGAAAAAAACATAATTCAAACCAATTAACCAAATATTGAAAATCAATTATTAAAAAAAATAACATTTTTCCAGATCAACACTGGAAACCATCAGTCTTCTAAACCAAAACCCACCACCATTCATCTCAATCACCAAACCCTAATTCTCAAATCTAAACACCCCACCAACAGCCATCCCAAATCCATCACCACACCGTCCGTTAGCTCAAATCCGGCCAAACCCATCTACCACAACCACACCCACCATTGCCTCACATCCAACCACCACCATCCCAAAATTAAACCCAACCCTCTGCCTCTCCAGAAAAAAACAAAACGCAACCCACATTGCCGCCGCGAAACGAGAGACAAAAGAGAGAGAGAGAAAGAGAGAGGAGGGAAGGGTAGATCCGTGGGAAAGTTCAGAGGGTTACCGGCGGCAACTGGTTTGGAGGCCCGGCGACTATGTGAGGGTCGGCGACGGTGTGAGGGGTGGCGGATTGGAACCAAGCAGTAGAAGAAATATAAGAGAGAAAGGAAGAAAGAAATAGATCACGAACGGACCAGAGTGGGTCATGAGGACACCAGCGAATGACGCAGGCACACCGGAGAAGCAGATTCGGTTGTGGATTGGGAAGAAAAGCCGTGACCCACTTTCGACCCGAGATTTGATTTCACGTTCAAATCATGAATTTTTGTTTTTTTGTTTTTTTTTTTTTTATCTGAGTTTTTGTGTTGAAATCATTGATAAATAACTTGATTTTTATGTCATCTGGACCATCTGGTTAAGATTGTATTTTGTCCAAGCTCTGATGGTCAATGGACCATGGCAGGATTATGAAACTAGACATGATGCAAATAGGATTTTGGTTTAGATTTTTTTAATTTTTTTATTATTATTAAATCTAAATTTTTTATTGTAACATTTGTGAAATAATTGGATTTTTTTCTCTAATTTACCTATTTACCCTTATACTAATTTTCTTATTAACCATGGGTTAATCTTTGAACACTTGGCAAGAGATAGAGAGGGGGGTAATGCTCACCCTCAGTTAAGGGGGTGAGCAAAAATGAACTCAGAAAACAATTCACCGCCTCTGCTTTTCCTTTGTTTTCTTTCTGCACTATAGCTAGCTTGTGTACGTGAGAGATAACTTTACAGATTTCAACAATGGATTCCAAAACCGTGAAACACATCTCAGAATGCTTTATCAAACCACAACATGTTTCAGAAGATATGAAGCAACCTTTGTATTTGACACCATGGGATCTTGCAATGCTCTCTGTAAACTATATCCAGAAAGGCCATCTCTTCACCAAACCACCACCAGCATATCATCAGCAAGACTTCATCGAGACTCTCCTGGACAGGCTAAACCGATCACTCTCTCTCACGCTTGTTCACTTCTACCCTCTCGCTGGCCGCCTCAAGACATTAAAGAGCGAAAACCCACATTCTTATGTGATTTTTGTAGACATCAACGACAGCCCTGGAGCTAGATTAATTCATGCTTCTTTGGACATGACTGTATCAGACATCGTTTCGACAACTTATGTTCCAGTTGTTGTTCAATCATTGTTTGACCATGATCGAGCAATCAACCACGACGGTCACACCAGGCCTCTTTTTTCCATTCAAGTGACGGATCTGGTGGATGGGATCTTCATTGGTTGTTCCATGAATCACTGTCTCGGGGACGGGACTTGTTATTGGAATTTCTTGAGTGCTTTGTCTGAGGTCTTTCAAGGACAAGGTAAAAGTAGTATTTCCATCTCGCGCCCACCAATAATCAAGCGATGGTTTCCAGATGGTCACGATCCGATTGTCAACCTTCCTTTCAAACACTATGATGAGTTCCTCAGCAGATACGAAGCACCAGAGCTTTTAGAGAGGTATTTCCACTTCACAGCAGAGTCCATAGCAAAACTCAAAGCTAGAACCAATTCAGAGAGCAAAACCAGCAAAATCTCCTCCTTCCAGTCCTTGTCTGCATTTGTCTGGAGGTCCATCACTCGAGCACGCCGTTTATCGAATGATGAAACAACCATTTGCTTTTTGGCAATCAATAACAGATTGAGACTGGAACCACCATTGTCTCAAGACTACTTTGGAGTCTCTGTTGGTGCTGTAATCGGTAAGGCCACAGCCGGTGAACTGCTGGAACATGACCTTGGATGGGCAGCTTGGAAATTGCATGAGGCCGTGGTTGGCTATACTGACAAAACAGTGCTCGAATCGCTGGACTCATGGCATAAATCTCCCATCATATACAAGGCGAGTGAGATGAACAATCCAAGACTTGTTTGGATGGGGAGCTCACCGAGATTCAACAAGTATGGAATTGAGTATGGATTGGGTAAAGCAGTAACGCTTCGAAGTGGTTACGCAAACAAGTGTAACGGGAAAGTGTCATCGTATCCAGGACAAGAAGGGGGAGGTAGCGTAGATTTAGAAGTCTGCCTCCAACCAGATGTAATGCATGCTCTTGAATCTGACGAGGAGTTCATGGCTGTTGTCTCTTGATTTATTTATTGATTTTTATTTTTTTTCCTTTCTTTCTGTTAAAATTAATGCAGAGATTATATGTAAGTGGTGTTTGAGTTTAGCATCACATGAGTCTTTAGTTGAGTCAAATAAGTTATCTTCACTTACTAGTTTGTTGAGTCAAATAAGTAATTTCCATCTGAGCGAGCACGCAGTCACCACCATTTTCCTTTTCATTGGCTCTTCGAAACCTATCATTGAGAGGATTGGGTCGCACCAGATCTCGGGAAGACGGTGAAGACTTTACACTGTAATCTTCCTTTCACTTTGATTTTGCTTTTAATTGGATAAATGGGAGAGAAAAAAATTAGTAGTTTATTGTCAATGTATTGAATAGTTTCGTTGTATATAGCCTCTGTTTCTTCGAATAATTAGTCAGAATCTTTACTTTACTAACAATACAATGCCGATGAAGTTTGATGTTCGTACTTTATTTTATTTTTATTATTTCTTGTTTGGTACAAGCGACTCAATATGTCTTCATTACTGATAATCATTTGAAGTGCACAGTTTGATTCTGCAAAAAAAAAAAAAAAAAAATCTGGTGTTTTTTTTCTTCTAAATGGCTTGTTTATGCTGAAAATTTTCTCTTCTATTTTGGTAATTTTCAAGAATCTAATATTGTGTAACTTTTTCTTGCAAGCTTAGAGGTACAATGTTGATATGGTTCAACTTGGAAGCATGCCCATCCATCAACAATTCCACTTCAGGTGCTTGCATTCACCAAACCATCTTCACAGCCATTGACATTACAAAATTCATGCCTTTTGTTTTGCCTGTCTTACTGCTTAGAAAGGCCTTTTTAAAATGCAACACACAGTTTAGTTATAGAAGTTTAACATCAGAGTTCATTTCACAGTTTAATTAATGAAACATCGAGAGTTTTGGTGTTTGGTAATCGAATCACTCCAAGTTACATAGAAATTATGTATTCTTGCTTCGCAGGGTCAAACAGAATCAAGGTTGGGGCATTGGACAATTGACATGGTACGTAGTGGTTTGTGTTAGTAATGATATTGCTAATATTCAAAATTGGTTCTGCTCTTGCTTGAATACTTTTTAAAATCACTCAGAACTCTACATACACACACTCACACATAGGCATGTTCATTTTTTTTTACCATGATTTTGGGTCAATCCATAGAGGAATTATGACATTTTTGTTTCCATCATAGCTTTGAAAGTATTTATTCTCTTGTGTAAAATACTGCATGTTGTCTTTAAGATTTTTGTAAAATAAACTGTTAATCTTCATGTTATATGACTACCACCTCTTAACCTGCATCCACTTCATGTTGCAACTGTGGAGAAGGCAGGGGATGTTTATTCTGACATTTTGATTGGTATATCAAACCACTACTTTATGGGTTTAGGAAGCAAGTTTTGGCAAGTATGGTGATAAACGAAAGCACGTGCACCGGAATGTTTGCAATGCTTCGAAGGATGTCCTTTAGCGTCAAGCTGAAAATGTACATACAACAACTAATGGTGGATTTTTTCCGGTGTGTTTGTCACGCCAGTATAATTACATAGGTCATAGGTGAGTTCACAAATAATTGGTTAAGCTCCTAGGTTAACTCTCAATATGGCATTGATGAACTGCAAATTTCTAATTTTATTAATTATTTTCTTTGTACCATCAGACCTCAACTCTTGATTAATTTTATTAGATTTGAATAATTAAAGAGATATGTAGATTGTAGACAAAACCTGATTAGAGATAATTGATGCTTATTGCTTGCGGATCCCTTGAGTTGATCAACTTGTCAACTGTAGTTTTCTTAATAATCCGTTTCTCTTTGTCCCTCATTTAGACAGCCAACAGAGGATTGGTACAAAAACAAAGGGAGATGCATTGTCTTGATCTTGAGACCTCAAAAATCTGATGATCCAGATTTCTGTGGTTTCGAAGCAATTACTCCAAGAGCAAAGGTATGGAACTGAACTTATTAGCATCTGGAGAAGCAAGGTAGTTAGGTTACAATAACCAGAAAAAATAAAAAATAAAAAATAAATAAAAAATACAAGAGCAAGGTAGTTAAATACAGTCCTTACAAGGACTGAATGTAGATAAATAGATTAATGTGCCCGTGTAACATGTAAAAATTTGTTTTCTCGAGCACTAAAAGCTTTATACATTCTTATATGAGCTTAGATTGTCGACATTGCTTTGTAAATTGAGAAGACATCATTATTATCAAACTGTATATTTAAATCAAGAACAGTTGCTTAAGGGGAAACTCGATTGTTGAAGATTAAGGATAACCGGTAGGATTAGCTAGGGCTGTTGTACTGTTCTCAACACTCAACATTGTGTATTATCTTAAGTTCTTAACTAAACCTGGTTATTTATTTTCCGTTTACTCTTATTTGGCATGATCCTAATTTGGATACATGTAAAGCTGTGTAAAGAAAGATAAATAAGAGAGGAGGTTACCTGCTTTGACTCTTAAGTTAATAATAATTCAAAATTAGTGACTCCTCCTGTTGTGAAATGAAAGAAAACTTGTCCCATGTATATTGAACTTTTGAATGTTTTCGGGTGATTGCAACTGCTTATGTAATCATTTTTGTTGTCTTTTGTCATGGGATGAGCTAAAGATTATATAACACATTTTATTTTTCTGGACAGTTGCTTGGCGAGAGTTTGTACCCTCAAGTGGAACAGCTGGAACGAGATGCTGCAGCTAAGGTGACGGGCATGCTTTTGGAAATGGACCAGACTGAGGTTTTGCATCTTCTCGAGTCACCAGAGGCATTGAAGGCAAAAGTAGCAGAGGCCATGGAGGTGCTGAGGACTGTTGCTGCCCAGCAGCAGGCTAACAGTCCCACAGACCAACTTGCCTCACTGTCCCTGAATGACAATCTTGTCTGTTGAGCGTGTTGCATGTTGCACTTATTTAAGAGTGAGTTAGACATTTTAGTCTAGTTTTTATTATCTTCTAGGTCAATCAAGTTTGAACTTGGTTATGTTTCATTGATTTGTTCTTTAGAATTTCGATGTTTAGAATTTTATAGTATTGCTGGAACGAGATTTGTTATGTTTTATTGGTTTCCTATTTATTGTTACCTTTTGCACTCTTAATTCCTCCAGGTTGCTATTATTATTACATGATTATGACATCTATGAAATCGTATGAAGCCGTAGGCGGTCTAAAGTTTGTTTTTTATGGGTTTGCAATCTTGGGGTATCGACAAAAAAATCTAGGATTTATATCAGGTGACTACTATTAGCTAGTTAATACTTTGTGTTTTTTTTTTTTTTTTTAATTTTTTTTTTTTATAATTCGGGATTTTGGTGAGATGGAAAGACTTGAACTTAGAGCATCTCTAATGGTAATGTCGGTTGTGAAAAAATATAAACGTGCACTTTGTTAAAAAATTCATCTCCAATGCAACCTCTTTGGTACAACTTCAAGCTAAGGTGACAACTTATTTTTTAGAAACTGTCAACATGACTCTTTGATTTCAGAAGGTTTGTTGGACAGACATCCTGTTGGCCCAATCAGTAACAACTAGTGTTTTTTTACTTTATTTTATTCAACAATTCTATAATATATTTAAGGAGATCAATAATAAATTAACATATTATTAAAAATATGCATTTTACAAGTGAAGCATTAGAAACTACTTTTTCATTTGGATGTCTATCAAGTTTAGTTACATACCATATATAAAGCAATTAGCTTAACAATGTTAACATATCACCATTTTTTTTCAAATACAAGTCATATTACCATTGAAGATGCTCTTACTATCCCGTGGTATAGATGTGAGAGACTTACTATTCGGCGAATCTCATCTAAGGACTTTGGGCTTCATTTTTGAAGCAGCAAGTTTGACTAGGATTTAGATAAGTTGGTTGATTTTAAATTTTTAATTGCTTCAGTGGATTTTAAACTTTGCACGTGCCTCACTGGGAGGCGTCAGTTATGATGACAAGAAAAGTATTTGATGACCAAGTAAAGGAGAATAGAATAGTTAATTAGTTGATACATTAGCATTTTTGGTCCTTCATATTTCCATTGGCCGGATGCATTCAAGTCAAAATAAAATATTTGTATAGTCCTAATTCAAATCTTTGACTGATATTTTTTCCCAATTGTTTCCTTCTATGCATTTCTTATAAAACTATTCAGAGCTTTGCTCTTGACAATTCACCAACTCCAATCTCCAATGTGAGACTGACAGCTATTGCCCGTTAATAATATTCGTGTCCTCAATCACCATTTAGTAAAGATTTGGATTCTTTAACTCTTTGAACTTTAAAAAAATCCAATATCGAACTGGTTATAAATTTGCAACGACCTGTCATGATCAAGCAATAGCCCAAGTTTTTGCTTCCAATATGAAATTTCAAAAGAAATTATAGAGAAGTTTAATAGGAAATTTCCAGTTATGAACACGCTTTAAGTATTACCTAAAGATTCACACCTTCACCTACCAGTCTACCACCTACCGGAATTAATATACTGACGAAGAAATAGAAGAAGCCAGAGGGCAGAGACTATTTATCAGTGGCAAAGAACCAAAGCATAGCAGTAGAGACCTAACCAAGCACTAATCTTTTAGCTTGAGCAAAGGGAAACTCTACAACAATGAATCCCAAAACTGTCAAACACATCTCAGAATTCTTTGTGAAACCACAATATGTTTCAGAGGAGATGAAGCAGCCTATTTATTTGACACCATGGGACCTTGCTATGCTCTCTGTACACTATATCCAAAAGGGTCATCTCTATACCAAACCAGCAGTTGATGATCAAGAAGAATTCATCAACACTCTCCTTGCTAGGCTCAAGCAATCCCTCTCTCTCACCCTTGTTCATTTCTACCCTCTCGCCGGCCGATTCAAGACTGTAAAGAGCAAAGACACAAAATCATGTTTGGTATTTGTAGATCTCAATGACAGCCCTGGAGCTAAATTAATCCATGCCTCTTTAGACATGACAGTATCGGACATCGTCTCACCGACTTATGTACCGTTGGTTGTTCAATCGTTGTTCGATCATGATCGAGCAATCAACCATGATGGTCACACCAGTCCTTTGGTGACAATTCAAGTAACAGACTTGGTGGATGGAATTTTCATTGGTTGTTCCATGAATCACGTTCTAGGAGATGGAACCTCTTATTGGAATTTCTTCCAGGCATATTCTGAGATCTTTCAAGCATTAGGAAGTAATAGTACTACTTCCGCAATCTCTCGCCCGCCAATTGTCAAGCGATGGTTTCCAGATGGCCATGATCCGATCATCAACCTTCCTTTTACCCACCAAGAAGAGTTCCTTAGCAGATATGAAGCACCAGAGCTTTTAGAGAGGTACTTCCACTTCACAGCAGAGTCCATAGCAAAACTCAAAGCTAGAACCAATTCAGAGAGAAAAACCAGCAAAATCTCCTCCTTCCAGTCCTTGTCTGCATTTGTTTGGAGGTCCATCACTCGAGCACGCCGTTTATCGAATGATGAAACAACCATTTGCTTTTTGACAATCAATAACAGATCGAGACTGGAACCACCATTGTCTCAAGACTACTTTGGAGTCTCTGTTGGTGCTGTAAGCGGTAAGGCCACAGCCGGTGAACTGCTGGAACATGACCTTGGATGGGCAGCTTGGAAATTGCATCAGGCCGTGGTTGGCTATACTAACAAAACAGTGCTCGAATCGCTGGACTCATGGCGTAAATCTCCCATCATATACAAGGCAAGTGAGATGAACAATCCAAGACTTGTTTGGATGGGGAGCTCACCGAGATTCAACAAGTATGGAATTGAGTATGGATTGGGTAAAGCAGTAACGCTTCGAAGTGGTTACGCAAACAAGTGTAACGGGAAAGTGTCATCGTATCCAGGACAAGAAGGGGGAGGTAGCGTAGATTTAGAAGTCTGCCTCCCACCAGATGTAATGCATGCTCTTGAATCTGACGAGGAGTTCATGGTTGTTGTCTCTTGATTTATTTGTTTTTTTTTTCCTTTCTTTCTGTATGGATCTCTTAATTTGTTCTTATCCAATTTCGTAGCTTTAAAAACTATATTGATTTATCAATTATATGTTTTTGTTCATTTTTCGGCTTTTCGTTTAACTTCTTATGTTAATGATAAAATCATTATGAGACCAAGTAGGTATTTCACCGCATCAATAACATTTCTGCTACATCAGAATGCAAATGGTTGCTAAATGATAAGAATCCTTGTCTGCATGGTTGCAGATAAGACTCCTCCCCAACTTGCCTGCATGAGTGTGAAATTAGAAATTTAGTAAGGGCCCCAATTCATCAAACCGCTATAACTAACCTCCGTGCATGTCACCAAATTAAGTAAAAAAGTTGTCAACCTTCCTTTCACACACCATGATGAGTTCCTCAGCAGATACGAATTTCCTTGGTTTTTAGAGAAGTACTTCACTTCATAGCAGAATCCATAGCAAGACTCAAAGCTAGAGCCAATTCTGAGTGCATTAATACCGACAGAATCTCATCCTTCCAGTCCTTATCTGCTCTTGTCTGGAGGTCCACGACTCGGGCACGCCGTTTACCAAATGATGAAACAGCCATTTGCCTTTTGGCAATCGATAACAGATCGAGACTGGAACTACCATTGTCTCAAGACTACTTTGGAGGTTGTGTTGGTACTGTAAACGGTATGGGCAGAGCCGGTGACCTGCTGGAACATAACCTAGTATGGGTAGCTTGGAAATTGCATCAGGCCGTGGTTGGCCATATATAGCCAAAACGGTGCTCTAATTGCTTAACTCATGGTAGAAATCTCCCATTGTATACAAGACGGGTCAGTTGTTCAATCCAAGACGATGTTATGAATAATGATGGGCAGCTCACCGTAGAAATTGAGTTTGGGTTGGGCTTCGAAGTGGATATGCACAAAAGTTCAATGGTAAAGTGTCATCGTATCCTGGACGTGGAGGGGGAGGTGGCGCAGATTTGGAAGTCTGCCTCCCACCAGATTCAATGCACACTCTTGAATCCGATAAGGAGTTCATGGCCGCTGCCACTTTATTTGATTTTATCCAATTTTGTAGCTTGAAGAGCTGTAAAAAGAAGCAAGCCATAAATACAGGCCACGTACTGTAGTTTAAATGGGCCTGTATCAGGCCCATAAACAATTACTTCGGAGTTGGGCCCCACTTCCCAAATTTCTGACAAGGCAAAACTTTGCTCCCCACATTTGAAACACCAGTATCTTTCTCAGGCTCTCAGCCTACCATCGTTGACAGTTGAAACTAATAAAATAATATTTTCCTTTTTCTTCCTCGCTTGTGGATATAAAAACTGACACACTCGCTAGCTAATGTTTGACACCTGTCAAACATAGAAAATCTAGGAGCCCATATAGCGAGTATACACCACATCACCTCTTCTTTTGTATTGAAAAACGACCAAACATATCACAGCCACATCCGGTAAAATAAGGAAAATCTTACGGGCGATGACATCAACATTTTAAAAATCAACGGCTAAAGATACGTTAGCTTCAAAATTCAACACTACGTCGAGGTCCATACTACAGTTGCTGCCCTTTGACCAAATACAAAATAGCAAATTGCAGTCGATCTCCCTGAGGTTTGGACTTTTACAATCAAAAACAACTTTATACTTAATTGACAATGACCTTCCCTATCATTAGTTAAAATTAGTCAAACTTAACATAGAATAGGGTATTTTCATCATTTCAAGCCTTTTTTATTTATTTAAAATAATAAATTTAAAAGCTTTAAATCTTCACTATTCATCTTGACCATATTTTTATTTTTTATTTTTTATTTTTAAAAAATCTAAAAAATTTGAATCTGAAGAAAAATCTAGAAATATATCAATGGAAGAAGAAAATGTTATTAGATTAAATTTCAACGAGTTAGATTTTGTTTTTAGTTTTGAAAAATCTAAAAAACTTAAATATGAAAAAAATTCGAAAATATATATGGAAGAAGAAAAAATAATCTAAAGAAAATATTGTTGGATTGGATTTTGATGATTCAGATTATAAAGTTTTTAGAATTTAGAATTTGAAGAAAAATATAGAGATACAACTTATGTCTACACATTTTTTTTTTCAATTTTTAAATTTTTTTACAGTGGAGATCCAAATTTGTTTTCATATATTTATATATTTTTAAAATCATTTTTTTTTATTCATGGGTATTCAGGTATTTATAGCGGTCAAATCCAATCAATGGTTAAACTTGACTAGTTTTGACTAACGGTAAAAGAGGTTATTATTAATTAATGATAAAGTTGTTTTTGGTTGTCAAATGTCAAACCTTAGACTGTAATTTGCTTGACACAAAACAAGTCCTCCAAGTCACCATATCCATATACGCCGTCAATGTAATTACCTCATCAGACAAATCAAAGCCCGCCACCTGTCCACTTCATAAAAAACCCCACGGAATTTCCACAACCAGGTTGGTCAGTTTCAGGGATATGGTACACCTTAGCAAGACAGTATCACTATCCTCCGAGAAAGAAACTTCAAGGGCACGCATCTAGCTCACTATATATCAGCTCGCTTCTACGCCCGAAAATTTTCTGTTTTCGTTTTGCTGTTGTTGTTCTTGCTAGGATGATAATGGGAGACAGCAGGGCCAAAACGACGTCGTTCCTGCTTCCTCCAGGTTGTCGGTTCCATCCCTCCGAAGAGCAACTCCTCTGTTACTATCTGACCAACAAAAACACAAACGACAACGAAGACGGAAATCTCTGCGGTTACAATCTGATCAAAGAGCTCGATTTGTACGAGTACGAACCGCACGACTTACCGGAGAGGGCATGCTATGCGTACGGTTACGGAGGAAGGAAGAGGCACTGGTACTGTTACAATAGAGTTAGGGTTTCGAATGGGAACGGCGGAGAGAAGAAGAGCAGGAGAGCGATGAATGGATATTGGAGAAGGAATGGAAGAGTTAGAGACGTTGTTGCGGTTAATAGAGGAGAGAAAGTGGTTGTAGGGACGAGGAAGAATTTCGTTTTCTATTTGGGGAATTCTCCCAAAACTGCTGTCAGGACTGATTGGGTATTATATGAGTATGAATTGGTTGATCATGTCAAGGTACTTTTAAAGATGATTTTTCAAATTTATGATCATCACAAATTTTTGTTTGAGAGTTATTATTTTCATATTAAAACTGAAATTCTCTGTTTTGGGGGTTGGATATTTGATTGTTGTTATGTTAGCAATATGTGAAATGCTAGTGATTTGATTAGGTATATATAAAATCTGAACTAGTTTAACTGTTATGAGGATTTTAGATGTATAGATTAGGATCTATCTTCGGATTCTTGATTCACTAGATTTTTTCCTGATTAATGTTAGCATTACTCAAGAATTATACAAAATTTCCTATTAGAGTCTCGGCATGTTGTTAAATTATTTTTTTCCTTATGCTACTTTAGTTAGGATTAGAAGAGAGCTATCAGCTAAGGAAGTGAAAATTTTCTTGAACTTAGCTAGCAGCTTGGCACTATATCTTACCCTAAAAACTGTAATTGGTATGTGTTATAAATCCAACCATTTCTTCTTAATCTTTTAATTGTGTTACACTTTTGCAACCTCAAAATATTTGGTCTCGTTTTACTTGATTCAGACAGGGTATGAACATTTGTCATTGGTCTGCCCATTTAGTTTGGAACTTTAGCTTGTTTTGCTTTCTTATTTTGTTTATGGGACTTATTGAGTCCTTATCCAATACAAATCCATCTGAATAGTGCATTTTCTTATGCAAATCCATCCAATTTGTGCATCATCTTAGTTGATTTTTTTTTTTGTTGTTGTTATGATCTCATATTTCCACACATTTGCAGACCACTTTTGTCCTCTGTCGTGTATTTGTCAAATCTCGTAGTGGAAATAACGTATCAGAGATTGGTTTAAGTTCTGGTATGGCAGAAAGTGTTTCTGCAGTACGTCACATTGGAGTTCAGCATGATGGATCTCTTACATCTGACTTTGACGAAGCTAAATTACATGATGGCAACCTTATTGATGGTAGATTTGTTAGTCAGCTAGATAATCGTGTTATGCAAGGACCGGCACCTGTTGATAGCTTTCAGTTTCCAGTGGGCACCCCACCCAGTGAGCAGGTAACAAATTTCAGATCTATTCCCCTGTTGACATAAGAAACTGTCATTTTTTTTGGTTACATATTTCCTACTATTAAATTTTTAGCACCAAGGAAAATAGCCTTCATAATGATTCATTTCCTATCAAGGTATAGTAATATTGTTCACTTAGGTATTTAGCAACTTGATGTTGCGAGGAGATTGTGTGAAAGAATTTTATCAAATATATTAAATGCACTCGTATAATTTGTATCAAACTACAATTCTTAACATCTCACTGTTACTATCTAGACAAGGTGATTTTTTGGTGTTTATGAAATTGTTTGGTTGACTCCCCCATTGCTTGTTCTGTGATTCAACTTTTAAAGTCAGTTACAATTCTGGTAAATTGTTAAGGCAATAATCTCAAACTTCCACTCTCTTAGTTCTGGACTTGGCAGCGTTAAGTATGCATGAGATATGTCCAGCTTCTATACATTTAGCATTTTGGATATTGAGTGCATTCTTTTATATTTCTTCCCATTCTGTTGCTGCTGTGCAGGTCAGTACATCTGGGATTACTGGCGATGATATGTCTGTTGATGCTGTATCGGCCCAGCAATTACTTTCAATTCTTAGGGAAGATTTCATTGAGTTGGATGATCTTCTTCCTTGATTTTCCAAAGTAACATTGAAGTATATCTGGTTATTAATCATGATATTATTCTCAATACAATTGATTTAAGATATAAAAACCAGCAAAAGAAAGGAGGGTTTAATTACCCAGCAAAGGAATTATAAGGGTTTATATGTCAATAAAAGAAAAACATCTGAAAAACTTAGGTGAAGAAATATACTGTCATCTGTGATGTTGAGAGGATGTTGTAGCGGGACGCTCTGCCTGATAAGGTGATTAATTTCTTGTACTATTTTTCTTTTCCTTTTTTTGTGTGCATCTTTTTGTAAATACGAATTTTATGAAACATTTGGTCATGTACGTTAATGTTTGATGTGCAGATTGCTGTTTTGCCCAATATCAAGCATTTGCTCCAGTTAAAAAGATAAAGAGACTGATTAATAGGAGGATGGTAACTTCAAAGCAATCTTTAAGTATCAGCTGCTTCACCTGGCTTGTTCATCTTCATCTTTCCTGTTGATGGTGGAGTTCTTTATCCATTTTTCTTTCTGGGAAATTAATTTTCCTCGCATTTCTCTATGGCCTTCCTTTAACAAGGCCTTCATTCCTACCTGATCTGTTTTTCTTGTATTAATTTCCATTGCGCAGAGGTAGATAAACTTATTGTACACTATGGATCTCTGTAGCAGTACAGTTTGTTGCCAAACTTGTTTCTGTGTGTGATGAAATATCGTAAATTATGGATTCTAGATACATTATGATATGATGGAGTGTTTATTTTATTGGTAGCAGCAGAGCTGTATGGAGAAAGCTCTTTTGATGTTTGCATTTATAATAATTTGAACTTGGTAATTTATATGACTGTTCCTTTTCTGCTTGAGCTTGATTCATGGTATGCTGTTTTGTTGGTTTCGCCTAATCGTTAGATGGTTATCTAATTGATATTGCATGATTTGTATCATCAAATGTGTTTTGTGTGTAGTGTTACAATAAATTCATTGTGAAATGGATGAAAAAAATGAAAACTCTAGGGATTTTATTATTGTGCCAATTTTTTTCAATGTTTGTTGCATTTATCACTTTATTTCCTAGACTTAAAATGCATTTATCATTTACAATTGGAAAATGCTTGTTCCTCAATCCAAGTTGCTGCCAATCAGAAAAGAATTAGATATATTACATAGCTTAACTGTTCATTTAATTTCTAGTTTCCCTGTCAAGGTTTCCCACATTGTTGGTCCATTCAGCTCAAAATTAGGTTCTTGCTGTTACTCTGTTTGGTAGACGAGAAAATTTTGGAATATTTATAGAAAATGTTTATAGGTGAAGTCAGAAAAAGCAGAGAGTTGCTTTACTCTACAGCGAAGTGCCTCCATAACGTATGTCTAATGACCCTGTCCTATGCTTTGTTATTTACAAATAAATCGATGGGTCATTGCATTGATGGTGCCATGCTAACATTTTACCAATCATGTGTACATAAATAAATAAATATATATATATATATTTAATTGTAGCTGGCATGGATTGCTATGAATTGTTTTGAAGTTTGGTCACAATGACAAAGTTGTATTAGTTAATCAATAATGTCACACTATCAAGGCCTGCTGTCGTAGTACAACTAGTGGACCTGAAATGTGCATGATCTTCTCCTTAAAGATATCTCAAAGTCTTTTTTTACATCTTGTCCATTTTTTAATATATATTTTTTCAAAAGATAGGCATCACCTCACCATCTGTATTCCATAAGTAAACATTGGTGAATTGTGATTTACCAAAACTAGGCAGAGACAAATCTAAGAGAGTTTTTTCAACACAAGCCTAAAAAAAAATCTAGAACTTGTATGATTTTTTTTTTTTTGAATAACTCGGAATTTTCCTGTGTGAAACCGAAATTTGTCATCTTGTCTTGGGACTTTATCCTTTTTCTTTTGTTTTGCTTTAATTTGAATGTACATCCTCTTTGCCGAATGAAGTCAATAGAAGAAATTGAAAGTAACAAAACAAAGTTTGTGACGCTTGGCTTTGGTTGTGGTTAGCTAAGAAGCAATCTTGGTTCCCGGTAATTCTTTTCTTCTAAATCAATTTTATGTTTTTTTTTTTTTTTTTGATAATAAAAGCAATTTTATGTTGAATTGTGATAGTAACACCTTTTCCACACCTTTATATTTGTTCACTATTCCAACCTTTTTAGAATTAAATTGCCTGGAAACACTAGCCATGTGCATAATCATTATCACACATTGAACCTCCACCACCTCACACCACCTCACACCACACACGCTCACACGTTCATGAAAGGTGGGTCATCTCTACTCTCAATCTGTGTCGTCCTCGTTGTTTTTTAGACCCGGCTTGGGCGTTAAGTTATGCGTCATTGAGCGATGGAGAATGTAATAAAATATAATATTTAAGGGTAAAAGAAAAAAAAAAAGTTGTTTAGGGGTGGTGGTGGCATTGAATTAATTGATTCAATCACACCACCACCACCGGTCCACCACCCACTTTTTCAGAATAGATACAGAGGAAAATTGGAAAAAATTTGTGTATGGGTTAAATCACATAATTGCCAACAACTTCAGACCTCTTTCCATGTTTATTTATTGTAAGTTGTAACCGAGCAAGGATTATATTCTCTGTAAAAGATTAAAAATAAAAAATAAAAAAAAAATGGAAAAGTCAAATCACACCACTTATTTTAATTTCTATTTTTTTAGTTGTTAGTGCCCTAGAACAATGAGCAGCAGCAATGACAATGAAGGAGGCAGCAGAGCATAGCCTTTGCTGTCTTCAGTGGCTAGTTAGGTTGGTTTGTTGTCCAATTTATTTTTTCAATTTATTTTGTCAAAAGCATCTCTAGTTTCTAATATTCCCCTCTGGTGGAGGAATCGTCATCCTCTCTGCCTTATCATCAAACTTTTTTTTTTTTTTTTTTCAAACAATTACAGTAGCATAAAATAGGTTATATAGCCATCAGGACGTAACTTAACTATTAGATATTGAAAACTTTTAAAAAAATACCTGATTCATGATTAATAGATATTGTAAAAAAAGGGGTTTAATTACACATATACCCTGACATTAGACCTAATTATATTCATGTACAATTTTTACTTATAATTACACATATATACCCTGTCGTTAGTGGTTAACGGTTAAATTTAATCATTGACTAACTTGTACATGTAAAAAGTCTTTAATGCCCATATTATCTTCTTCTTTTTTTGAAAGACCCCTATTATCTATTTTAGTTTTTATTTGATTATTTAATTAAAAAAAGTTTTTATTAGAGAAAAAAAAGACAATACAGATATTTTTTTTTCTTTAGAAAGGCAACAAAACAGACTATGGATCAAAAAACCAACTTAAAAAGGAAAATCCAATAATCCATCTTCTTCATCAAGACAATAAACATTATGTAATAAAATTCCTTCAAAAACAAAAATCCAAAAACCCATCTTCCTTGATCCTTGATCAAATACAACACCCAAGCCCCCCCCCCCCCCCCCCCCCCCAAAAAAAAAAAAAAAAAAAAAAAAAAAAACCACAAATCTTCTTCATCAATATAGATCAAAAGATTAAACAATTAGAGATCTAGAGAATTTCTATATCTCTTCTTAGATTTTTTTTTCCTTTTGGTTTTTTATTTTTATTTTTATAATAAAAATCTTTTTCAATGATTCTCTAAATTTCTTCCCAATTTGTTGTTTGTTTTTCTAAAAAAAAAAAAAAAAACATCTTTCAATGGTGGAGATTGTTTACTGGATGGAGGGAATCTAATCTCCTCCATCCATTCTTTTTATAAATAATTAAGTTTATATCAACAATTAATAATGATTTTGTTATATTAATAGTTTAAAAGGCATTTTTACCCCTTAGTCCGTTAACATTTAATGGTGCACGGTGCACCACTAACGGCAAGGTATGTACATGAAATTTTGAGTAAGAGTTGTAAATGAATGCAATTAAGTCTAATGTCAGGGTATGTTTATGCAATTTACCCTTAAAAAAAAGGGTTGTATAAGCAAGTCCATATGGACATATGAGAGTCTGATTTCGTGGCCTTAAAATAAAAATTCAAAGCATTAAAAGCAATACAAAGTAAAAAAATAAAATAAAAAAGAAGGCAGAGAGAAAGAGAAAGAGAATACAACAACAACAACATCAAGGCCCACGATTGGGATTTGAACGGTTGTAGACGCAATTAAAAGGAAGGAGAGGCAGCAGCAGCATAGAACCAGCACAAATGCTATGTGGGACTTTTCTCGTCCTTGTTTATTATGTATTCACACGTCTTTTTTTAAGCCACCTAAATAAATGATTTATATTGTTCAACCATGTGATGCTGTGATGGGGAAACAGTTTGGTATTTTTTTTTTAATTATTTATTTTTCCATTAAAAACAGACGGTCAAATTTGATACAAAGCAATCAGATTTTTAGGTGGTGAAAGGAAATCCAAGCTATCTAAACAGTGGGGTCCAATCAATTAAAACTCCTGTGACACGTGTGCAGTAATCCTATTTATTTTTATTTTTTTAAAAAAAATTCATTCCATTAGCCCATTAGGTCACACACACATGACACAGCTAGCTACTAAAAACTAAAACCAAAGCAAAAGGCCAAAGCATATGATGGTTTAAAAGAGGGGCAGGCAGGTGCTTGGCGTGAACAAGATGGAATGGGAACAAAACCGAGGGTGGGTGGGGCTGCCTATAAGCCGCGCATTGAAAATTGGGTCTTCTAAAAACTAAAACTAAAACAATTTTAATTAAAATTAATTAGTGAGAAAAGAAACAGTAGTTTTCTTATAATTACTAGTATGAATTTTATTTATATTAGTGTTTGTAGTGGAGGGTTATTTGGTAAATTAAGGATGATTACTGTCCGCTTTTAATCCCTCTCTTCCGTTTGTTTGGTTCATTCCTTTATCTTTTCTTCAGGCCTCTCTCTTCCTCTTTCTCTCTGTTTGCTTGTTTGTTTCTATTGGCTCCGGGAAGAGAACAGAGGCCCTCGTCCTCTATATTTTTATTTATTTTTTCGGCTCTTTTTCTTAGATCGGTCCCTGTCTTCCATTTCTATACCTTAGGTAAATTTCTATGAATTTTTGAATTTTTTTTTTTAAGCTTGATCGGTTGATTATGATATGGAATATGAACGATGTTCTGTCTGTGAATTTTTTGTTTTGTTTTTGTTGTTTGTGTTCTTGGATTTTCGGTTTCAGCTGTTAACCGGAGCAAATTTTCTGGAGGTGGGTGGGTTTTTTTTATTTTATTATTATTATTATTTAAATGAAGATTTTGTTTTTCCTGGGTACCATTTGATTGTGTGTTTAAGCTATTATATGTGGTTGGGTTATCACTTGCTGTTGATTTACGATTTATTAAATGGGTTTCACAAAAACTGATTTGACCGTGTGAGCGGTAGATTATTACATGTTAATATGAGTTTTGTTATCTCATCTTTTCGGGTTAATAGTTCATCCACTCAGAGCTGCTTGTGATGTTGGTAAAAAAATAATTTGGGTTTTTGTTTTTACATGGTTTTTTGTTTGATGATGTACTACCCTTTGTCTTACAGTTGTTTGGATTAATATTATTTTGTAATAAAATCACATGCCTTGTTGGGTTTCTTTGATTTGATTTGATTTTGATTTTTCGTTGCTGCATTGGTGAGATTAAGTAGTCTGGAGCTCATGAGTTTCTTCTTTGTAAGGTAGAGTTTTGATGTTAGAGAATGTTTGTACATTTTGTGTATATGAAGATGATGATGTTTAGTTGACCCCATTGCTTGCAATGCATTCGAGTTGTATGCTTTTTGGATAATCACAATCTTACAATGGATTGACATTACTGTCTTTGTTAGTTTCATTTGCATTCTCTAAAAATTATTTATGGATTGATTGATTGATTATTGCTGTTTGCTCAGACAAGTTATTGTCTTGTTTATCCATTCCATTTGTTTCAATGACCAGTGGTGTACTCCTATCAAGGATTCAGCTGCTTCTTGCTTTTAGTAAATTGTGCTATGATTAGTAAATGATATTGGGCCTGGAGTCGTATTGTCATTTGTCGCAAAGCATTGATTTTTAGTATTACTTGTGTGATTTTCCCATTGCTTATGGTGTGGCTATGTTGTTTGGTTACTATATCTTGAACTTAAGCTCAATGTGCTCAATTTGGTTACATCATTTTGAAACCATTTATGATTTAACCATTATATTTGATGGTCGTTCTGTTGTTTTATTGTGCTAGATTTACTGTAAGTGTATATGAGTATATGACTTAAAGTTTTGAGTTCTAATTTTCGTTGGAACTGGCTTTGCAGGTAATTTATAAGGAAATTGATATTTGCCCTAATGCAAGGGCAAAGAGGTACTATTGGTTCCTTGCCAGAAACCTTAAGCTTTGACCATGGATCTACATCAAATTCTGCCGTAGATCAACAAATTTGCTGGAATAATATGCGTAATCCTGCTGAAAATCGATTGCCAGATTATATGATATCCCCCCCTGGTGCAAACATGACATATATGAATTCTATGAGTCATGAACGACCAACCTTGGGTGGTTGGAGCTTAGGTGAACCCAGCTCGAGTGGCTCCCAAAATGAGGTTGGCCGTGAGGAGCGAAAAACAGAACTTGGATGGTCTTCCTTGACCCCATGTCGAGGAGCTGGTTCAAGGTCAGAAGAACAACAATGTGAACCTGCTAATAGTCTTCCAGTAGATGGTGGTAATTTGAACCCTCTGTTTGTGCAAAGTTCCAACTCTAATATGATGTCACCAAGTATCAACTTAAATGCAGGGTTTGTGAATCATGATGGTGCTAGTTGTCACGTGGGGGGATGTCCTAATCCATATAAATCAGGTGCATCAGAACATCAGGTGATTCCACCTGCTAGTAGTTCTGAATCATTTCTACTACCTTCTGGAGGCAATGGATATCTGGTTGAAGAAAATGAAAGTAGACCTGGTTGTTCATATGAGGGGCGGCGTACATCCTGCAAAAGAAAGGCTCTTGGACCAAGCGTCGAGCAGTCCCCTGTGAATGGAAGTTGTAGTTACTTTCAGCGCACAGAAAGCAGTGTATGGCCTGCTGTTTCTGCCCACTATGATGGAGGCAGCAGTTTGGGTATGTCTGCTCCATCTGAACAGGCGAACTCTGGGCTTGTACTGGGTGTTAGAGGAGCAGCTTCTGACCACATCCCTGATTCATATGTGGCAGGAACTGCAGAAAGCTCTAGAAGAAATCTCCGTGTCCGTATAAATCCTTCAAACCAACAAGAATCTATCCCCCCTCCTCTATTGGGTGCTGTGAGGCATTCAAATGTTTCATCTACCCACCAGTCATCAAGGCTCCTTCCAAATGATCAGTCTTTGGACTCACGGTCAGCGCCAGTGGTAGATAATATGAATTCTCAGAGCCATCCTGTTGCAATGCATGTTCCAACTTTGCCCCGAAATGCTCAGCCATTTCGATGGGATAGAGGTTCTAGCTCAAGAACTGGAAGTTCGTTAAGTTCTAACTTTTCTAGAGATAGAGATGCTTTCCTGCGTGAGGAAAACAGGTCAAGAAGTATGGGAAGAAACATATTGGAACAACCTGTATTTATGCCTGCAACTGATATGAGAAATTTTGTCCGAAATCCAGCAAATAGAAGTTTAGCTGGTGGAAATATAAGCATACCTGGGAATGTAGCTTCATCATCTCGGACAGGTTCAAGTTCTGGTGTCCCCCGGTCATCTGCTGCTCCTACATGGGCTCCCCATCCCAATGCCCCATCTCCTCATCAGTATCCAAGAAGATTTTCAGAATTTGTTCGTCGCTCACTAATTTCTTCCCTTGGTTCTGAATCTGGGGTCCCGGGCAGTAATCAAACTCCATTGCAGCCTCCTACGCCAGAGGAGATTGCGCTTATGTCTGGAGCTGGTAATCACGGGCATCATCAGTCATTTCCAAGATCAGCCTCATTGTTGGAGAGACAAGGTGACGGTGTCCTTGGATTTCCACATCCACTGCGAACTTTGGCTGCTGCCAGTGAAGGTGGTAGAAGCAGACTCGTTGTATCTGAGGTCTGTTCTTGAACTTCTGCTGTCTGGCTATGATGCTTTTCCCCTGAAATTCAAATTTAGCATGATATTTTACTGGATGAGCTGATTTATTTGACATTTATGTTATAAGTTACTGTCTGATGTAATCATTGTCTGGCTGTTATTAATTATTAGGATGGTTTCCTTGATTCTAAATTTGAAACAGTTGTGACGGTGAAGATATCCTTCTTTAGCTCATACTCTTATTAGCTTGTCTGAGATGGTATATTTATCATTTACAGTTCCCATCTTGTAATAAACCTGTGTGTATAAACATTAGATCATCTTTCGCACCAAGTCATCAAAATATAACTTGTTTGTTCAGTGGAAACTTTTTCATGCATGTTGATGGGGTTTTCTTTTAGCCTCAGTTTCGGAATAGATGCACATCAGCACATGTATTTCTTACTTTATTAGTTGCTAGTGTTTGTGTATACTAATTGCTAATTGGCATAATTGTTCGGGTTGCTGCTGTTTGAAACTTGATTTTGTGTTGACCTTGATCATATATGTGTTTGGATCTTTATCTTTTCTTCTTCTCTCGGTCTGTCTCTCTCTCTGACTATGTGCTGAGTTGGTAACTGTGCATCATCTTATATGAAATTTATCATTTGGTAGAACATGTTGCTATTAGATTTTGCTTTCATATATACAAATGAGTGTGATCAAGGAATTCTGTGTTGTCCTTGTACTTCTTTTTTCTATTATACCAATTGTCTTTGCAATCCAGTAAACTGAAACTTCCATGTTATTTTCTCTGCAGCAGATTCGCAATGTGTTGGATCTTATGCGTAGGGGAGAGAACTTGCGATTTGAGGTTAGCTTTTAAATTTGTTGTATATATCAATGAAGCATCAATAGAATTTATTAAGTGCCAATGGAAACATAAACATTCTTGTAATTTGCTTTTCCATTTACAATTCATGGTAGTGGCTAATCACCGGAAAAATTGTAAATTAGTCAAGAAATTGGTGCTAAACGTTTCTTAGAGGGTGAATGTCTTAGACAAAAAAGAATGCAAAAGGTTTTCTATATTTATGATTTGTCTAGTTTCTTACCATGATAAGAGCTGCTGTTTAATGGATTTCCATTTGTGGTGAGTAGTTAAAAATTTTAAAACGGCCATTATCAAATTGGTCAACTAGGTCAATACATGCATTCGTTTTTGCATTATGCATCACATGTCTAGATGCATGATTCTGAATCAGATTGATACTTGGTTTTCTGACGATAACAATCTGTGAATGCCGACTGAATGCCCTTGTCTAATAACAATAAGACAGTGGGATGGTAACAGTTGTTCCAATCAGGGAAGTTAACATTCTAGTTCTGGGAGTTGGCTACATGCTTAATTGTGTTATTGCATTAAGATCGAAACCCAGTTTTTCCATATAAGCGGCTATAGAATACTAGATTACAAAATTGTTGTATGAATAGTAGAAAAAAAGCTATTAAATTATTTTCTTGTAAGTTAGTGGCCTAACATTTGACTTGTGCTTCTGCTTGTGTGTAGGATGTTATGATCCTTGACCAGTCGGTCTTCTTTGGGGTGGCTGACATTCATGATCGGCACAGGGATATGCGGCTTGATGTTGATAATATGTCTTATGAGGTAAGACATACATACTGATAATTTATGTTCATAATGAAAATTGTTGTCATCATACAATGTTTATCGGAATTACAGGAATTGTTAGCTTTGGAGGAGCGCATTGGGAACGTGAATACAGGATTGAGTGAAGAAACTATAATGAATCGATTGAAGCAGCGGAAATATTCTATTCCGGTAGGATCATCTCAGCAGGAAACCGAACCTTGTTGTGTTTGTCAGGTAACAATTCTATCTTATGCATGGGTTCCCACTTCTCTCTTTACAAGGGAATGATCTTATCTTGACGGTAGCTCCCCACGTGTTCATTCTTTGCTTATTTATTATTATTTTATCGATACACAGGAGGAATATGATGATGGAGATGGCCTTGGAACACTGGAATGCGGGCATGATTTTCACACCCATTGTATTAAACAATGGTTACTGCTTAAAAATATATGCCCCATTTGTAAAACAACTGGTCTGTCAAAATGATTAGAGAGGACCATTAGTTTTAGGCTATTGATTCCTCAGATAGGATGGAAGTTGGGTTGGCTAAAAAAAATTGTAATTTTTTTTTTTTTTTTTTTTTATTATTGACATTCATTGGATCCAAAACTGGTAGGTAATTCAATTTGTGTTACCTGCCAAAATTATTCATCTATTTTGAGTTAGTTCATGGCTCTCATTCTAGAGCGAGACCCATTTTTTTCTTTTTGCTTAATTGAATTTTATCTAAGCTAGTTTATGGATGGTTGCAACATAAAACGTCTCGAGGGGCCTAGAGCTATATAGTAGTTTTTAATTTTCCATTTATTAGATGAACAATTACCATGAAAATCAGCTTATGATTACTTTTTGAAGCATTGTACAATATGGTGTGGTGGCCTCTTGGCAAGTCAAACTCTGCTATGTGATTAGCAAGTTCACGGTATATTACAAATCAAATTTAAAAACTCCCCTCTCTGGTGTGGAAATTTCCAGCTTTTGAGTACTTAGCTCCTTACAAAATTGGTTATCAGAATTCGAAGAAATGACATCTAAATTTGCTAGTGACTTTCGGGTTTTGCTACCATGTTGGTCATGTGTGCTTGAGACTAACCTCATTAACTTTGGTATGTAACTTTGAATAATCCATTAGCATAATAATTCTCTAGTCAAATCAATTCTGAAAATAAATAAAAAATCAGGATCGAAGTTATGAAATGATGTGGATCGGTTTCACAATGTTATAAAATTAAACAAAACTATGAAATTAATCATCTAGTTTCATAATGTCGTGAAATTATATTTTAATCTTGAAATTTTTCTCAGAATTGACCTGAATAGGGAATGATCTCTATCTATATTTTTTAAGGAGAGAAAACCATAAATAGCCACTTGAATTATTAAATTTTTGTTACTAACCACTTTTGAAATTTTAATTGTTAATAGCCACTTTTTAAAAATAATTTCAGTGTATGTCCATAAATTACCAGAGTACCCTTGAAAATAGTTTTATTTTAAATCTCGAAGCAAACTTGGAATCATGGGTAAATTGAAATGTCAAAACTTGAAATCAGACCTAAACTGAAATATCAAAACCTGAAATCTGGACTAAATTACAATTTTCCCTTTCTTCTTCTTCTTCCTCTTCTTCTTCCTCAAACATTAGGTTTTTTTTTTTTTTTTTTTTTTTGCTTCCCTTTTCCTGCAGATCAACTCGACGGCGAAGGAGGATGGATTTCGTCGCCGGCGAAGCAGCAGCGGATGGCGAGGAGGCAGCGCATGACCGTGGCTCGTCCCCATCGCCCATGCCTGGGCGTCGCACCAGCTATGAACTAGCGCCCACCAGGGGCCACCAGTGCCCACCATCACCACTGCCGTGAAGCTCAGAAGGTCGTCGGCGCTCGGCGATCCTCAAAGCAAGCCCGCGAGGAGATCGGGGGAGAGAGAGAGAGAGACTTCGGGGAGAGAGAGAGCAGAAGAGAGAGAAAGAAAAAAGAGAAGAGAGAGAGAATGGGTTTGGGGACCCTATTTATATGAAGGCTTTCCAGTAATTTTATAAAAAAATGGTTATAAACAAATAAAATTTCGTTTGTGGTTAAAAACGAATTTTCCCTAATATTTGTGGTTATTCTGAGTAATTTCCACTATTTTAAGAGAAGAATCGGTATCTATATTTTAAGCAGAGCAAAGTGTTGAAACTTGAAGCTGAGTGGTTTCTCTATGAATATAGGCTCAGGAAGTGTTCTTGAAGCTGAAATGTGGGGTTTATTGGAAGGTATTAGGCTTGCTTGGAAGGTTGGTTACAAAAAGCTGATCATTGAATCTGATTCTATGGAGGCGATTCAACTGATTAATGCTAACCCTGCTCAGAATCATCATCTGTTCAGCATTGCTCAAGCCTGCAGAAAACTCTTGGATAAGGAGTGGAATTGCATTATTTGTCATGGATATAGGGAAAGCAATCGTGTTGCTGACAGTCTTGCCAAGTTTGGTCTCTCCATGGATCGTGGAACTGTTCTGTTCCAGCAACCTCCCCCTTAGATTTCCATTCTTCTTGAGGAGGATTTAAGATGCCAGTCCTTTTCCAGGATTGTGCCCAGATGCTAGTTCTTGTTGTTTTGTTCTTTTGTTCCTGGGCTTAGTCCCTCCTCTTTACCAAAAAAGTGTTGAAACTTGAAACTTCAACGTGTAATGGTCATGAATACTTATGATGAGGCTTCAATGTATCAAAAAATTATTGTATTATTGTAACGGTTGGTACGGTGGGCGGCTACCAAAATTTGAGGCCTGAGCAAGAGCCCATTGCTGGCTTGAGACAAATAGGCTTATGAGTTTATGTATAATATTAGAGGTGTAAATCGGATCGGATGATTCTAATCCGAACTGGAAATTCAGACAAAAAATATCCTTATCCGAAAATTGGATATAGATTGGAAAATTTACTGTTTGGATTCAGATAATCCAAATTTGATAATAATCCAAATCTGATCCGGATCCAAATCTAAATCCGGTCCGAAACCAAATTTGATATTTCAAAAATAAAAAATATAAATATATATAAGTTTTTAAATAAAATAATAATAATAATAACTCACTACACATA
Source organism: Acer campestre (assembly GCA_954870605.1). NCBI lineage: Eukaryota > Viridiplantae > Streptophyta > Magnoliopsida > Sapindales > Sapindaceae > Acer > Acer campestre. The sequence continues at coordinate 27,945,125 of OX940810.1, forward strand.
TACTCATTAACTCACTACACATATACTCATATTGCAATTTTTTCTTATAAAAAAATTATAAAACCGACATTGTTTAAAAAAAATATTGTTTTAAAAGAAAATCCGAAAATCCGAATAAAGATCAAATCCAATTAGAACATAACTCCAAATCCGAGCAGAAAGTATCCATGTACAATTCCAAGTCTGAGTCCGAGTCCGAATTTGAATCACAAAAAAATCCATGTCCGAATTGATACTTTTTTTTTTTTTGTTTTTTCTGAAAACCCCGATCCGAAACTTTTCCGATTGGATAACCCGATCCTATTGACACCTCTGGTAAATGTTGGAACTTGGAAACACGGCACTAAAAGTGACATCGAGAATTGCAGTATTCGGTGCCATATTTAATGCTTGTTTCAGAACAAAAATCAAGATGATGCTTTGGTCAGATAAGGCACTCAAAAGTCTGAAATCTGCCTCTTTGACTTTCTAGCTCCACCATTTCTCATTTATGCTTCTAGTAACTAGTTGGTGTGTAGTTGTGTACACCTCCATGACTTCGTCAATAACATTGTCCTCCCTCAATCTTCCACAATATCATTTACACCACTACAACATTTGTCCATTCCAAATGTATCTCTTATGTGAAATGTTCAAAATTTAAAGAAAATTCATATATGAAAAGGAATCGTAAAAATTATCAACAAAAATACACAATATTAAAATAATAAGAAATTTGAAATATACAATATTAGTTAGTATTATATCTTGAAGTGGTCTGGTCTCTTAAAACAATATATACTGCTTGATTGAATACATGAAATCATTATAAAATAGATATATAATCATATAATAATTCTTTAGTCAGATCGGATCAAAAAAAAAAAAAAAGAATCATGATTAAGTAACATTATAAAACACAAAAAAAAAAAAAAAAAAAAAGTTTATTGAATTTTAAACGGTCACAATCATGCAATATTCGTTGTGACCGACCTAAGTAGACCCTTATAACTAAAAGGCATACAATAAGAAAAATGGGTTGGTGCGGTAAGCAAAAGGGCTTGTACGAAATATTATAAAAAGAAATCAGAAGAATTTAAGAATAAACAGAAATGAAGGACGTATCACAAATATATACAAATAAAAGGACTCGAAGCGGAAAAGCGAAGAATTTTTATATAATTAGGGCGGGAGTTTAATCAAATTTGATTAGAAGAAGTGTATAAACCATGCAAAAACCCAAACTTAAAAGTTAAAACCAACAAAAGCTAAACAAAAACAGCACAAAAAAAGAGAGAAGAGAGAGAGAAAACCAAACATCCAAATTTTCTCCCAAAGAGGGACTAGAAGAGTATAAGAAACTGTTTTTTTTTTTTTTTTTTTCATTTATTCAAATATTATATGCATTCAAAAACCACTCTCTTTATCTCTCTGCTCTGCTAGTTCATTATTCTTCTTCTTATCTTCTATATATCTCTATCTCTATCTCTCTGTTTGTTTGTTTTTTTAATATTATTTAACAAAATCTCTGTTTTTCTGTACTTTTTTTTTTTTTTTTGTTCTTGGTTCAATTAATTAATCAGCCTAATCATGGCGGATCTGTACGGAACAACAGCACCAACTTCGGGACACGAAACTGGAGAAATCGCGGCGTTTATAAAGCAGCTTATCAACGACACCTCACCATCCTCATCTTCTTGTGTGTCCTTTAATGCCAAGTACATCCACTCCTTGTTGTCGCCGACTCCGGACTCTAACTCCGACGGTGTCAATTTCTCCAGCTCTGATACTTATGATAGCGAGGTATTTTTGGATTTATATATCATGATTTATTATTATTTATTTTTTTCACTCAATTTTGTTGATGAGGCGGTTTACTTTTTTGCTTTCTTTGTTGTTGAAAATTAAAAGGGCCCCGAAGCATCGGAGGTGCCAACAAACAACACAGGTCTGCCGAAACTGCCGTCGAAAAGAACCAGAGTTGCTGAGATTCATAATATGTCTGAAAAGGTTTTGCTTCTCTAGCTGTAATTTTTTATTTTATTTTTTGGGTGGGTTGTGTTGATTTAAATGATAACAGTTGATTGTTGTTGGGCAGAGGAGGAGGAGTAAAATTAATGAGAAAATGAAGGCATTACAGAACCTAATTCCAAATTCTAACAAGGTCTGCTTTGTATCCTAAACTTAATTTTTCTATTTTCAGCTTGAATTTTCATTCAAATTTTATGTTGTTTTTGTATTGTTTGATATGATGTATGAATGGGGTATTTGTATTAGACGGATAAAGCTTCAATGCTTGATGAGGCCATCGAGTATCTGAAGCAACTTCAGCTTCACGTACAGGTCAGTGTTCTCTACTTCTGTTTTGCTGATAAATTTTTTGAGATCAAGTCTGTAAATTATGATGGTGATTGACTATATTGTAGCTTGAATACAAATGTTTAAATTTTAGTGAATTTGATGAAACATCAAAGTGGGATATGAAATTTCTCTGTTATCGTTGTTCTTGCTGCAAAATCGATTCAGATTGTAACATGAGGCATACATGATTAATGTCTATGTATCACCATCTGTTGATAATCAAAAACCTCTGCAAATATCTTGAAGGATGAATTAGTCATTGATTGAAAATCATTTTTGTCTATCGTGTCTTAATTGATCTGAAAATATACCTCTGCATATCTGTCATCAAAGTTGTGGCTAGTTTTCTTTACATAATATCATCAAAAATTATTTGCCATGATCAATGAACCAAGTCATAAATCAATGTAACTATCTTGTTCTTCGTTTGTTGGGGTTCCTCAAATATAGAGTGACATATTGACTATTTCTCAGTATGGACACTAGTATTTGCTTATTGGATTTTACTCTTGGGAAAGTGGATATGAAATTACTGGACACTTTTCAACACTGAAGATGCATGATGTTTTATTTCTCTGTGGAATGAATTACATGGCCGACCCAGTGGTACTAATGTTTGAGCATCTCTTCATTACTCATAAGTCAAAAGAAGCTTATGTCGACAACCTTTTTCTTTTTTTGGGTAGATGTGGAAGAGATGCCTCATTTTTCAGTCTTTCCTCTTCCTTTCTGTTCCTTATGTTACCTTTTTTTTCTTGCCATCCATTCTTCCTATTATATGTCGCCTGATTTCTTGAAACTCTTTAAGCCATACTAGGTTTCTCATTAAGTTAATGAAACCAAAATTTTTCTTAGCAGTTTGTTTTCTTATAAATAGTCACTTGTTTCATGTTTATCAACAAACAACTTATATGTAATTATATCTCCTTGATTATCTTCCTCTATTGCATTTGTTTTATTACTGTTTTCACTTTCTAGCTTATCATTATCATCTATATACCAAGGACAAAAAGCTAGAAGTTCACTATTTTGATCTTTTTCAATCTTGAATTGCCACCTTAGATTGTGTGAGAGATTCATGTAATCTAAGGCCGTAAATCACCATGCTTTAAACCTGTATCTGATCAGCACTCAGCAGCTTCTAAGAGACTTCTTGAATGTTTGGTTTTCGAAATTTCTTGTTAGACAAGTCATGTTTCCTTGAACGAATCCTGGAGGGCAGATGCTGTTAATTGAACCAAGTCATTATTTGTATGGATTGATTTGTCTGCAAGATTCTTGTAGGTCTACCAAGTTTCTAAGTAGTTGGTCCACTTTGAGCCAGCAACTAGGCTAGACTGCATTTTGTGTTGTCTGTTTTGATCTTCATCAACTCTGTTCCTGTAATTTCTCCTTCATCACTCAACTTGCTAAAACACAGAGTTGAAAATAGAAATAATAATTGTCAAGAAAAAAAAAATCAATTTTATATTTCATTGTGTTTGGTTTCACAGATGTTAACAATGAGAAACGGATTGAGCATGCAACCAATGTGGTTACCAGGAGTAATACAACCAGCGCACCTACATCAAACTGGAATGGTCTTCGATGGGGAAAATGGATTGCTGAATACCAACAGAGGAACCGACACATTTCCTGCAAAGGAAGAAGGCTCGGTTCAAACGCCTTTTAATATTTCCAATCAACCTTCTATCCTAAATCAACCAATTCCCATATCGTCAGCAGCAAACATCAGCACAACAGAATCATCATTTGGACTTGAACCATTGATTCCAGCTCAATATGCACCCTTCAATCTCTCCTCATCTTCCAAGGTAAACTCTATTTTAAACAACAAATGAATCTGTCTCAACATTTTGAAATAACATTGGCTACATTTTTGCTACGTGAAGGACATCCATGATGAAGGTTTGCCACAATTGCATTTAGATGCGAATCTTACAGGGAAGGACTCTCCGTCTGGTATGACAGGAGATGCTCCATTATCACCACCAAGTTGAACTGCAGATTTTCTTCAAACACCAAAGAATAACATTTTAGACTTTTATCGGCTTTCTTATGTTGCAAGTTACAAAATAGGTTGAACTATTGACACTCTTTTAACTTACCCAGAAACCTATTTCAGAAGTGTTTGGTGTTTTTCAATTTTAAATCCAGGTCTTTTATTACTCTTATTTTTACTGAAATCTGAGGTAGATGGATGTTGAAGGAAACCAGGAAGAAAATTTGATTTCAAAACATCAAAAAGTTCCCGATCTAGGCAGTGCACCACAATAAATTTGATCACAATAGAGGCTGGCTGCTGACCGAACACACAGTAGAAGGAACAAACAGTGATCTACATGCCATGCGCAACAGATTTTGTGAAAGACAAAAATAATAACTGTTTTCATCAGGTACCAACAAACCATAAATATCCCCATTACTATGGCAGTTGCTTCTCTAAGAAATTAAAGGCATTGATGGTGGCTTCAAGTTTTACTTCAAACTATCAATTATATCTTCGAATCCAAGAATAGAGACAACATTCTGTTTTGTAAGGCCATCTTTGATCGTTCTCCAAATTTTTCTCCATTTTAGAGATTGAAAATGGAATATTTCATCTCCATAAATTTAATACAAAAATCATTCTCCATTTTATAATCTTTAAATAATAAAATATTATTATTTTACATGATAAATAATATTGTAAAGTTTCTTTAATAAAATTGTTTTCTCTTAATTATTTTAGATAATAATTTACTCACTTTTATTTCATCTAAAATTTTCTAATCTTTTTTATAATTAGTCACAACTTGGTATGTCAACAAATCCCGAACTCGCCCAACCCCACCCAGTCCTAATTTTACCAAAATAAATGGGGTTGGGGCGGGTTTGGGATTGATTCCTACTCCCCATTTCTAAAACAAAGCGGTATAGGGATTTGTTGTCCCTGTCCAAACCCGCTTAATATTTATTTATTAATAATATTAATATTTAATAAAAATTTAAGATATATTATTTTAATTAGTAATATTAAGATATAAAAAAAAAAATTATGAATTTTGCTATCTAATTTAAACCTATTTTTATTTAAGTTAAAACCTAAAAAAAAAAAAAAAAAAAAAAAAAAACACCCTAGTTATTATACAAACTTGGGGAGGGGAGGGGCTGGTTTGAGGCCACCTCCCCTGCCCCGGAAATTCCCCAAATAATTTTGATTGGGTCAAGGTCGGGGTCGGGATTTGTTTTCTTGCCCCAGACTCGCCTTATCGACGACATCCATAATCACATCTAACTATTTTTACATGTAATAATTTTGATATAATTTTCTTTAACATTTATATATTTTTATCTAACTTTTAAGTTTCATTATTGTTTTTATTGGTTTAATTTTAATTTTCAATGTACTTTTTTTGTTATTTTTCGGTTGTATTATTTTAATTTGAAGATGTTAATGTTATTATTTTGTTTTACTAAATTACTCAAAGTTAATTATTATGATATATGTTAATTACATATAAAAATTTATGATTTGAAAACATTTGTTTTGGATAAAAATACTTATTAGTTCATTGATTAAAATAGAAAGTGTAATAAATAAAAAATTTAAAAATTATGAAAACATAGTCAATATTATACTCGGTTGAAAGATCTCAACAAAATATTTCTAATGGTATAATTTTTATAATAATTAAATTTATGAATAAAGAGTTATAATAAATTAATTGAGTTTAGTTAAAAATGTAAAAATGATATAAGAAGAATTTAATAAAGAATATGAGGGTTAAATGAGACTATAAAAAATCAATAATGAAATAGAGACAGAAGATTTGGATCTCCAAATATAGAGATCAAAACTTGTCTGTTTGGCATGATTTGGGGAACCATTGGAGTGGTTTGGATCTCCATTTTGACAAAATGGAGATCTATTTCACTCCAATGGTTCTCCAAAATTGAGATTTCATTTTGGAGATTTGATTTGAATCTCCAAATTTAGAGATCCTAATCTTAATATCTATTTCACTATTTACATTAAATAATATTATTTTATCTCTCCTATTTACTTTTCATATTTTAACTAAAATCAATTAATTTAAGGGAAATTATCATTCTCCCTCCTGTAATTTACCATATTCTCCAGTCTCCCCCTTATAGTTTCAAAATTCTCTATTTTCCCCCTCTCATGCTTATTTTTATATGGTGAAAAGTGAGATTGGTTGTATTTGTGTATGAGAGGGGGGAAATTGGAGAATTTTAAAACTAGAGGGAGGAGACTGTAGAATACGGCAAACTACAGCGGGGAGAATAATCAAAAATATTTCAAAATCATTATATGTAAAAATAGTTAGGTGTGGATAATTATAAAAAAGATTAGAAAATTTTTGGTGTAATAAAATTGAGTAAATTATTATATAAATAATAAAAAGAAAACAAATTTTTAACGAAAGATTGAAAAATATTAATATTTTATTATTTGGAGATTGTAAAATAAAAAATGATTGGAATACTAATTTATGAAGATGAAATATTTCCATTTTCAATCTCCAAAATGGAGAAAATTTTAGAGAACCATTAGAGATGGCCGATCAACATTTTAGTGGTGTTCACATAAGTACGCACTTATATAAATACATAGACTAAGTCAAAGTAAGCACTGTCTTGGTTATTGGTTAATGAAAGAAGCCAAGCATTTGATCAAGCTTTTTGTCTTGTCTGTGGTATGATCAAATATATGGAAAACATGATCTTCATCTTCAACCTCCATGATCTCTGCTTTTCCTGCCCACCCACTATTCACCAATTTCTTGTAATAAAGCCTTCCTCTGTCTCTCAGAATATCTTTCTCTGCAACAACAAGAAGCACCTTATCACATCCCAAGTCCCAACCCATCAAGGCTTGGAGCTCCATCTACAAACGGGTTGATAAGCGGGTCATCACACCCATTCTCTGATGTGCAAACGAAAATCCACCAACTATCCACCATTTTTTTCCTGAACTCATCACTTACCTCCACTCCAATCGGATCTTTTCCCCAGAAGTAAGGATTGATCATGCCAATACCACAAACCTTCAAGTCTCGACCCGTATCCGAAATCTTGACCCGGAAAGATAAGTGATGTGCAAGACTAGAACCAGCACTATCACCAACCAATAGCACCTTCTCGTAGTCAACACATTCCTTAATCAAGACAGTGTTAATTAGAAATTATATATATATATATATATAGTTTTTCTCTTGTCAGTGTTCGATCTGATACAAAATACATCAGTGCATTACATGTGGGTTATAGATTATGGATAAACACCGACAAGTGCATGCAAACTGAGTCTAAGCATTTGAATATAATAATCCACATTCAAGGCACTAATGTATTTTATATCAGGTCGAACTGATAGGAGAAAGACTATATATATATATAAAAGACTATTTTGAAGATATGGGTTAAGATATATAAGGAATTAAGGACCATCAAAATAATTATAAACTATTTGTCACACATTAAATTGTAGGAATTCTAGATGGGTATAATTTTGAATATATATTAAGTTTTGTCAGCCTCTATAATGTAACAATATAATCATTTTGTATTTTTTTTTTATTTTTTTTTTTATAAAAAAAAAAAAAAAAGTATCAATCATATATATAATACATCTGATTTATCACATGTCACTCTGGTATATATGTGGGGGATAAATAACAATAAAAAGGAAGGACTTAGGACTCATCAAATTTGCTTTCATATTCACAAATCACAACATGTCAAAACACCTTCCAGCTCTACTAAGTATCTTTACAGAATTTTTAACTGAATTCCAATCATATCACAACTGCTAAAAAAGCTTCTGTAACAGAAACTTGCTTTTTATAATTTTATTAATTATCCATATCAGATTTCTGTAAAATGAATCCAAAGAATCGAAGATAAAGAAGATGTGAATTGTGATGCTCTCTCGCTTGAACGCGTTTACCTTTTCTCTTGCTTCTCTACAAAGTATATCATCACCCCCCAACTTCAATTAAATTTACGCAATTGCCACTCTTTGAAATTTCGACAGATGTAGTTGGGTGGCAGATATGGTAATTATCAGAAAAAGGAGGGTCAATAGATTACAAGTTTATGATGGGCCTTTGAGAAATCTCGACTGTCACGCTCCAAAGCAATATGCATACGTTTTTTTTTTTTTTTCTTTCGCCAACTTTTTTCACTTATAAAAACCCTACACCACCACTCCATTTTTTGCATTCACAATTGACAGACTCATCAATTTGTTTCTACAAAAAAAGAAATGTTGGGAAATCATAGCAGTGTTGATAAATGCTCGGAGGAGGAGATGCAACAAAAGGCTAATAACAATTCAAGCTCTAAGAACACCACCACACATGATCAAAAAGTACTAGAAACTGCAGAATTAGCAAAGGTGGGTCAAAAGAGAAGTAGAAAAGATGGAAAATCCGTTGGCGGTGGTGACGGTGGCAATGGTGGCGGCGGTGGTGAATCTGAGCATGAGATACATATGTTGATTGAGAGAGAGAGGAGGAAGAAGATGAGGAACATGTTCTCTAGTCTTCATGCTTTGCTCCCTCAACTTCCTCCTAAGGTATTATCTAATTAACTATATATATAAATAAATAATTTACAAAACATTTTCCTTGGTTTTTTAATTTGCATGAAACATACATATATATATATATATTCAAAAAAAAATTTCAAATTTCAAAATTCAAATTTATCCATTATTTCACTTCATGATCATCTTATTGCAACAAAGAAAGCGAAATACAATATTTGCAAATATAAATGAGAAGCATATAGACTTGGATAAATTGTTGTTGAAGGTTTCAATTCGATTCGATTCAATTTTTTTTTTTTTTGAATTATTGTGGGATTTGATTTCTAATATAATTAAAGTAGTATTAGAGATGCATCCATATCGTAAGCCATATATAGAAGAAAACATATATACATACTATGTAAAAAAAAATAAAAAAAATACATACATATATGGGTTCTGTTTGTATTTTATTTCCAATTATCTATATTTTTATAAAAGGGTTGGTTTTTATATTAATTTTAATTGTTTTTAACATTTAATTCTTTCATTAACGCAAAAGAAAGCGATAAAATATAGTTCATGTACGTATTTGCTGCTCATGAACAAACCCTAATACTGAAATAATCTACACTTGTAATTCTAACTTCGATTTCAGTAATTTGAGTGTCTTTATTGATTTTGTGGTTTGTTGTGCGTCTTGAATTTAATTACCTTTCCAAATGAATGTTTTTTTTTTTTTTTTTTTTTTTTTTTTTTTTTTTTTTTTTTTTTTTTTTTGATATAATGTATTTTGAACTTTTGATAACATTAGAGTTTGAAATATTGACAGTGTTATGATATGCTACCATATATATTTGAGATTATATAATTCGATCTTGCAGTATCATTAGGGTGATAGTGTCCATATCTCGGTTATTTTATTCTGAGATTAGTTCGTTAAAAGCCTATAAATAAGCTCACAATTTACACGTACATAATGAAGTGTACAGTTTATTTTCTCTTTTATTACATCAAAGTCACGAGGTTTTGGATTCATTGCACACGTTACGTGATAAGGGGTTACATATTAGGGGTGTTTAACGTGTATCTAATGTTTTCCATTTGTCTCCATGTTGCACATAAATGGACCCGTTTTGAGTATAAAATCTCAACAACTTATTTCTTACATACTGTAAATATTGGATGCTTACTTGTCAATTTAAGTTTTTCGGTTAAGGAAAATACTTTTCATTTAAAGTCTCCATGTTAGCTAGCAAGAAATTAAGAGTTGCATATACAGTGGAATTTATTTTTAAAAGTCATGCATATCTTTGCAACCATTAATTTTATAATGCGTCTTCAAATTTCAATTTTGTACAGGCAGACAAATCCACCATTGTTGATGAAGCGGTAAAATACATAAAGTCTCTTCAACATACTCTCCATACCCTTAAAAACCAAAGGCATGAAAAGCTCCAGAATGTGACTGCTCCTGTTGCTGATTATGAACATGAATCAATCGTCACATCATCCAATGTACAACAACCACTTGATTCAAGGGAAGCATTTTTGGCTGATCATGATCAAGGACCACCACCATTATCATCCAAGAACTTGTCAATGGCCACAAACGTGCCCTTGCCCGTGCACGTGCACCCGTTTCAAGTTCCTGCTCCTCCGGTGTGCTTCCAGACGTGGCTTTCACCGAATGTTGTGGTGAATGTGTGCGGCGATGATGCACAAATCAGTGTGTGCTCACCAAGGAAGCCAGGTCTATTGTCCACCATCTTCTATATACTTGAAAAGTATAATTTGGATGTGGTATCTGCTCATGTTACCTCTGATATCTACCGTAGAATGTACATGATCCAAGCCCATGTAAGTCTCACAATCTTCCACGTACTCTTATATTATAATTAATTTTTTCAATACTTTTGTTATGGTACGTCATATTTATTTCATTGAGAGTGATTCAGGATAATTATATATGATTTACTTTCAATGAAAATCTCCCAAAAGATAATTTCATTATTCAAAATACAGGAGTTCCAATTATATATATGTTAATAAATCAATATATATAGGCTATGTAATTACGTATTAATCAATTTTTTTCATGTCTTAACTGGGTTTTCTAATGTCAGGCTAGTGGAGCACCCAATCAATTTGCAGAAGCATTGTCAGTGGAGGAAACCTTTAAACTTGCAGTGGGAGAAATGAACTCGTGGCTCTTGACATGTTGATGCATGATGCTACAAATTCCTGATCATATAAGAATACACAATATATGATCTCAGAAAAAAGAAAGTCTTGATTATATTTAATTGTGTTTGGGTTGTTAATTTGTTACTTGGGATTTCTTGCAAATTTCTAACTGGTGGGACAGATTCAACTTGGCTAAAATCAATGTACATCTCCTACCATAGTGTATTGTAGAATCATTGCCTTTATTTATTTATTATTTTTTTAATATCTATTAATTCAAGATCAGATATTTTTTTAAAGCTTTCGTCATTAGTAAAATTCGAGCCATTGACCTAGAAATCATTTATCTAGCTAAACCCCAAGTTTATCCATCTACCAGCTGAGCTACACCCCTGTTGACGAATCATTACTTCTCTTTACTCTTTACTCAAATATCAAGATAATGTGGATATGATGATGGCAAGTATGCACATGGGTTGTGTAGTGTGTTGGAGGAAACATCAATCAGCTATAACAATTGTGAAATTATTAAAATAAAAACAACTCTCATTTTCCCTTTATAAGAGTGCTTGCTTCTACACTTGGCATCTTACCAATGTGGTTGGACACACCCTAGGGAGCCTCCACCACCACGGTTCAAAGTCATGTGTATGCATATATATTTGTATATATATTCTTCGTCCCACCTTGGCCCTTAAATCCCAAGTGTGGGTTGCCTTCTCCCAGTTCTGGGAGCATTTCTCTCTCCAATTGTGAGAGTAGTTGTATTCCACCTGTATCCTCTCCCTGATAGTGGGAGTTGTATTCCGGACCGTACTTATAAAGTCTATTCTCGTAGGATCCCGGTAGTGGTTATACTTAAAAAAAAAAAAAAAAAAAAAAAAAAAAAGTGTTTGCTTCTCATTTATTACCAAACCTAACAAACTGAGAGAATAACTTTGTGAAACAAAATGATCTACCTATACCTGGTGAAAGAATAAGTATTTTTTTTTTCATATCTAGTTTTACCCAGTTACATGATATTGTTTACTTGGGGACACAAATGGATACATTCAATACAGTAACTTTTTTTTTTCTTTTTTCTTTTTTGTATCATCACCTTTAAGATCTGAAAAAAAAAAAAAAAAAAGAAGGTAAAAATCACCTTTAGTGAAGAATCTGATTCTTGAAAGAGGTAGAATCAACTTTCTTCTCAATGTTTGATAAGATACCAAATTTTACAATTCAACAGTTGATCAATAATTATCCCCTCTTAAGTATTGAAGTGTGAAAACTATTATTTGCATATCTGACAAGTGACATGTGTTTTTATTTTCATCGAGGACTTGGCTACTATATCAACCGTGTATGGTAGAAATAAATTTTGGGAACAACTTTTATATTTAAAAACCATTTTATCGTAGAAGTTAATAATAAAGTTATTCCCAAAAAGATATTGGTATCATACCAATATTTTTGTGTGAGTACCGTAACCAATCCTTTTGGTTGATGTATTAGTATAGGGGCTTGATTACTATACCCATATGGATACGGTAATATCAAAATCTAGGAATCATTCAAGGTATTTGGAAACCACTCTAAATTTTGGGAACCACTCTCCCGTTGAAATCAACCACCCGGTATAGTAGCCAGACCCATCAGCAGCACACAAAGCTACAAATCTACAATGCTACATCCAACAGTAATTCCATTTTTCCAACTGAATGGTCACATAGTTGCAGGTCATGGGTCCCAAATGCCTGCAGGCTCTAACTTTTTCACAAACTGGTGGACCTAAAATTAGACAGCCCAAATGATGTTAACATTTTTTTTTTTTTAATTTTTTAATCCCAATTGATGTCAACACTCTTCAATAAATTGGGCAAAAAATGAAAACTTGTAAAGGTATTAATCAATACAAAGAGGGAATAATTCCAATTCCAAAACCATTTCACCTAAAGTCCGCATTAACCGTCGTCTTATTGGAAGCAATAATTAAGGCAACTACAAAGATTCCGAAGTTAGTCAAACAATCAAACTCCATTTACTCGTCATTTTATCTACAACCAAAGTTTTTTTTTTTTTTTTTTTTTCTTTTTTATAGTTTAATCCTTAAATTAATCTGATAATGCTCATATCTCCATCACATTATTTTATCAATTCTTCCCAATTATTATATATACAGTCAAAAAATATAAATAAATCTACATATCTTTTGGATTTCTGAATACCAAAATTCTATACGTTTATTCATACGGGATATCAAAAATTAGATATATCTATTGGAATTCTGAACTTAAAAAAAAAAAAAAAAAAAAAAAAAAAAAAAAAAAATCTCTTTTATATTTGATAGGGAGATAACGAAAATATTTGTCTTCAATAGAAAGAATAATCAAACATTAAAAGATGTCATAAGCATATCTTAGACTAGAAACAGGTCCACTAGACAACGAATTAAATAAAGTAGAAAGTCAAAAAACAAAAAAAAAATTAATGGGGTTGGATTTGCTCAATTCTAGAAGTCCCATCATTGCCAGCTGCGCACTTTGTTTAGTTCCCTGCTTCAAATGACCTCATTTATCATCTCTCTACAGTCTCACACAACTCCACAACGCAACTCTCTGTTTCTCTCTCTCTCTTCTCCTTTGGACATCTTGGTTATAATCTGACAAAAAATTAACCATAATTTGATTCGGATAAGTACTAAAAAACAGATTCCAACAAGTGCAGGAAGAGGAGGAAGAAGAAGAAGATAACCAGAAAATGTCTGATTATTCGTTCTTGAACGATCAGCTATCTAAGAAGACATCAATTTTTGGTCTGCGTTTGTGGGTTGTTCTTGGTATCTGTGTTGGAGCTGCTATAGTTCTTGTTCTCTTCCTTATATCTCTCTGGTTCACTTCAAAACGCAACAGCTCCTCAAAACGACAACGACACAAAACCATCATCGCAGCCAAGGCTAAGCAATCCTCTCTCAATAACAGCAACCCCACCATCCCAAACATTTCCAAAGAAATTATGGAAATCCGGATAGACCCGGACCCGAAACCACATTTCAATCCGAACCCTGACCCACTACCGGAACCGGAGCCTATCTCTGTTGAAGAGAGCCCTATCAATGGACGCAGCAGAATTCACATCGAAATGGGAAAAGATCACAGGATTTCGTACCCAGAACGCGTCGGTGGTGGTATCGTGTCGTATCACGGGTCGGGTGAGTCCAGGTCCGGTGATCAGGCGGCGGCCGTCGTGATTGGGCCGGAGGTTTCCCATCTGGGGTGGGGTCATTGGTACACTTTAAGAGAGCTTGAGGTGTCCACTAATGGTTTTGCTGATGAGAACGTGATCGGTGAAGGTGGTTATGGAATTGTTTACAGTGGTGTGTTGGAGGATAACACTAAAGTTGCTGTCAAAAATCTGCTCAACAACAGGTACTGTATCTGCATTGATTGTTTCTTAATTTTACTTGTGGTTTTTTTGTTGCATGTGTTGTTTGATTATTTTGTGTTCCGTGGAGCTTTTGTTGAAGATAAAAGAGGTTGTTTCATGTTTGTTTGGTCATAGAGGACAGGCTGAGAAGGAGTTTAAGGTTGAAGTGGAAGCAATTGGACGTGTGCGGCACAAGAATTTGGTCAGGTTGCTTGGTTATTGTGCTGAAGGAGCTCATAGGTACTTCAATTTTGTGATTTTTGCCTCTTTGTTCATGATTTGGTGCAGTTGCATGCATGCACTTTTTGTTGATGTCTCAAATCTGACGATTTGTGAGTTTTAATCTCACATGGGTTTAATACAGTTACTTGATTGTTATAGGATGCTTGTTTATGAATATGTTGACAATGGTAATTTAGAACAGTGGCTTCATGGAGATGTTGGGCCTTACAGCCCTCTTACATGGGAGTTTCGGATGAATATAATACTTGGAACCGCAAAAGGGTATATTTTTTTTAAGTAGAATTGGTTATGTGAATATCAATCTCTTGTTCTTTAGTTGTTTGTTATTAACTGAAATCATGAAAATGTACAGGCTTACATACCTGCATGAGGGGCTTGAGCCAAAGGTTGTTCACCGTGACATCAAGTCCAGCAACATTTTGCTTGATAAGCTGTGGAATCCTAAAGTGTCTGACTTTGGCCTAGCGAAGCTTTTGGGTTCAGAGAAGAGCTATGTGACAACTCGTGTAATGGGAACATTTGGGTTAGTAAAACTAATCTTTGTTAAAATCATTTTAAGTCGCTTGCATTTTGTAACAGATGGGATTTATGATATAGCAATACGGAATGAATGACAATTATCTGTTCTGTCTCACAGGTATGTAGCTCCAGAATATGCTAGCACTGGCATGTTAAATGAAAGAAGTGATGTATACAGTTTTGGGATTCTCATTATGGAAATAATTTCCGGGAGAAATCCAGTGGATTATAGCCGCCCCCCTGGAGAGGTTTGTATTATGCCATTCAGATCGGTTGATGATGCTGTCTTATTACTCGTCTTTCCTTTTGATTTATGTTGGCAAGTTCAATTTCAGGTGAATCTAGTTGAGTGGCTTAAAACAATGGTTACAAATCGTAATGCAGAGGGGGTTGTGGATCCTAGATTGCAAGAGAAGCCTTCTTCAAGGGCACTGAAGCGTGCCCTTTTAGTAGCTTTACGCTGTGTAGACCCAAATGCTCAGAAGAGGCCAAAGATGGGGCATGTGATACATATGCTTGAAGCTGATGAGTTTCCCTTCCGAGATGTAAGTTCATAATCATCTCTGCTTGAAACTATGCTTATCGAAAGTTCATTTGGATTGGATATGCAGCTGCAACAGGTTTAAAATTTTACTTTCTAGTGTTTCTTAGTTCGTTTTGATCCTGTTGCGCCTAAGTTCATGTACTCACAGTTCATAGAAGTTGAACCGAGAAACACAAAACATTTCCAGAAACACTAGTGTGGCACAAGGGTTTTTAATCTTCATTTTGTTTCCTATGTTATTTTTGTGTGTAGTTATTTTACATGGGTGTTTTGAGGCTAGCTATGCAACAAATCTTTCAAGTTAACAATTATTAACAAACGATACTTGTTAAATACAAATTTTGTTTCATCTTAAAGTTGGTTTAGTTGAAGTTCATAAAAATCTAGAGCATATGATGATATGAAGCAGAGTCAAAGTCACTCTTGAGCTTTAACAGGACAAAAACTTATAATGCACTCTTTATATGGGAAAGGGCTCTAGGTTCCTTCAGAATCTGTTGGATATATGTAGGTGCAAATTGTGTCGAACGAAAATGCAACAGTGAAATCACATTTCTTTTGCACATGGTTATGGCATACATGATTTTGCATGAATTATCATTTCTCATTTGAGATTTTCATTCATCTCACAATTTTAGGAACGGAGAGCTGGACGGGAACATGGACGCTCACATCTTGATGCTATAAGGGGTAGATTGATGGATAACGGTGTAAGTGAATCAGGTGACAGTAGTGGGTATGAAAGTGGCGTTCAAACCAAAAAACCATTGTGGAGAAAGCAAGAAGATGCAGAACAGTCGCCTCGCCTCGCTCACCACATCAATGTGTAAGGTGAATTGACACACCTTGTTTTGCCCCTATTTTCTTATCAAGCTGACTACGGGGAAATTACTCATTTCTCCTGTATATGTAATCCATGTCATTACTAGCTTGTAGTGTTTGTAGATCCTGTAGCATTCTCTGACATGCTTTGTATACCATTAGCTTGTAATCGATGCCTAAGATATTCTTTCTTGCTAAATTCATTGTCTGTCCGAACTTTAAGTTGAAATAAGCTCATTTTAGTGCCTTGCTCTGCACGCTACCTTCACATTTTCACATGGTTGGTTCACAGAATAAATTGATTAGGAAGAAAAATGTGAAATCAATTTCGTTCTGATCTGAGGAAGAATCAATCCGTTTCCCTTTTCTCCATTTTCTACACACACAAAGTGAAAGTTATCTCTGATTTACTGACGAAGAGATGACATACAAAAAAGTGCAGGTAGATTTAGTTTGGTTTGCATCATTATTTGTGTATAGACAAGGGAGTTTCAAATGTTGAAACATAAATACCCATGATCATGAAAGATTAAGACAAAAGCACTTGGAAGTCAAATGTGTTTAGTTAGGTGGGTCATAAGTGGTTCACATGCTTGTGGCCTTGTCAGTGGGGGCATGTTTTTTTAGTTTTGTTGACACGAGAAATATTTGACAGCTAAAGATGGTGAGATACATGTTGAAAGGCTTAGAATCTTTGGACCCACCTTGCATTTTTATCTGTATAGGGGGGGTGGGGTGGGGGGTTGGAATTGGAAAGTCATGAGAGTTGTTCACTTCCTTTTTGGTTTCTAGTCTCTTTGGTGGCCTTTGATTCTTTGAATGATATTGATATCTTTGTTTCCTTTTTTACTTTTCTTCACTTATTAGTTATTGCATTGTCATGCCTTGCCTGTGTTCAAGGGAAAGATGAACACGGTCGGCATAGCTCAACTTCAGACACTCTTGCTCACATAAAGCTTATCTGTCCTTTAATTTTTCTTTCTTTTGTTTTCCTCCAATGAAAAAAGAAAAATGCTAATTGCTGATCAAAATAATAGAAAAAAATAAAAATAAAAAAATTCCCGCCCTCTAGCTTGTATCATCTGGAGGGAAATTGATATTTGAAGGACATTCGTACCAGCTGCTTCTAATAAAGTTTTTTTAAAATTCTACGTTAAACTTAACGGTTAACTTTAAAAATAATAATAATAACTAACTGTTTTATTTAATGAAAGAATTTAAATTAAATAGAAAGGAAAAATGTTGCCTCCACCTAAAAATATTTTTTAAAACAAAAAATAATAATAATAATATATAGATATAAAATATATTAGTTCCTTGCATATGAGCCATTAGATTTAAAAGATATTTTAACAAGTGAATGCAGTCAAGTCAAAGTATTTAAATCCAATAACTCACATACAAGAAACTGATATATCTTTTATCGGTTCGAACTAACGATAGAAAAACTATAAAGTTGAGATTTAAACCACCACAAATTGTATCTCCAGCGCAGGGGAAGTCTAGAGCTTTCATAGCAGCAAATAGGGAGCCTTTACAGCCTCGTATAGGGGGCTCGGGGCTCGAGCTTCACCTTGGTGAACAAAGGAGGGTGAAGTGGGGAGGCTCGCCTCCTCCTTTTGTGATTGGGGAGGCGATCCACCCCTTATGGGCAGTGATGGAGTTTTGCTGGAGATATAATATAAGGTGGTTATCCGAATTGGATCTTTAATCTTTTTTTAATAATTATTAATTTAAAGTTTTTTATGAAATTAAGTTTTTACAATACAGTGTTTAAATTGTTAAATTGTAAAAGATCGAGGGAATCACTCAATAAATTAATATAAAGGGTAAAATATTTCATTTATACGATTGTTAAAATTCTGGTTACAAGTAGAGATGCACATTTCCCCCCGGGGCCTCGATTTTCCCCGTCCCCATCCCCATTTGGGGATTTTTTTTTGGGGGGGGGGGGGGGGGATGGGGATGAAAATCATCCCCAAATTGAAATGGGGATAGGGATGGGGGGACCCCTCCCCTTCCCCATTTCCCCATTTCCCCCACAATTATGTTGAAATAGGGATGGGGGGGAGGTCCCCCATCCCCATTTCCTTATTTCCCCCAATTATATATAATAATATAAATATAATTATAATATATATATTTTATATTTTTTTTATTCTTTGAAAACCTAACTCTCTAACCCTAAGTATATATACAATTTTACTCATTTTAACTTCAAGACCTAAAACCTAAAACCTAAAACCTAAAGTTGCTCTCATTTTCTCAACAATTAGTTGTTATTGTAATGAACTTGTGAATTTTAAAACACTTTATTTTGTATTTGTAATGCACTAATGAATTTTATTTTATATTTGCAATGGAATGTTTGATTTTTTAGTTTAATTTGTAATTTTTATTCAAATGGGGAAATGGGGGAACGGGAAAACGGGAAAACGGGAAAAAACGGGGAAAATGGGGAATTGGGGATGGGGATGGATATAGGTCCCCCCAAAATTCCCCATCCCCATTTTCCCCAAATGGGGAAATGAAGAGAGATGGGGGAAGGGTCTAGGTAGTGGGGATGGGGATGGGGGGACCTATATCCATCCTCATTCCCCAAACGTGCATCTCTAGTTACAAGATCAAAACCATTGATTTAAGATAATTTAGGGACTTTGTTTTTATTTTTAAGATTATTTAGGGACCACGAGAATTAAGAACGGAAACATTGGATTGGTCAAAAAGTGATAAATTCAAATCGTTGGGGACCAAAATGATTTTCGCCCTAAAAATAAAAACTCAATTTTGTAAAACCAGGATCCGAGCCGCGTGTTCTTCATCTGCTTCGTTTTATCTTCTGCCTGTCCTGTTACATTTGGAAAATTACATTACAAGAATACCTAGAAAAGTATCCAACCTTATTTAACCAAATTGAAATCTATCCTCATTCCTCCATCGCCATTGTTAACTAGCTTCCACTGCCAAATGGAAGACGAACCACCGCTGAAGGAGACCACAACCGCGGCTTTCACAACATTTCCCATAGGCAAGCAACACATTTCTTCGATAATTGAAGTCTTACTGATTTGATTTTCTCGTTGATAGTTTTATATACATATATACATTCTTTGGATTTCATTGAAATTTGAAGAGTGATTTCGAATAGTCTATGAATGAATTGCAATTTTTGGTAGTTGTCTCGACCAAACATGTTCTTTGACTGGTTCTCAGTTTCTTGCATAGAATATAATTGCCAAACACTAACTTAAATCTCTCCCAGAATTGATTTTTAGTATTCATTTATGTTTTAACTTTTAAGTAGATGTGAAATTTATTCTGTCACACAATTTTGTCCTTCGTACTATCCTTGATTAACAGTAATATAGAAAAGCAGATTCGTTTTATTTTAGGCTTTTTTTAATGTCTTTATTTTTAACTTGCAGGAGGATTAACACGGCTGACAGCTGACTGAGCTCCAAGACCATTCCTTGTGTTGCCTGAATCAATAACTATTTTCTTCCTTAAATCTTATCTAAGGTAATGGGTTCTCTGTGCAGTTTTTATTTTGATGTGATAGCATTCCAATTGATTTGAATGAGGCTGATAAATTAATGTAGGAAAACTGCATCGCACACAATTATATAAAGCATTAGTTTACGATTTATTTTACCATCTCAATATTGTGGTACACAATACACCTTTTGATATCTTCATATTCTGAATGATTTCAATGCCTTGACGTAGATAATAATGATCACAAAGACGCAAATAGATAAATCATTTTGTGAGATGAATATGATTTAGCTAGGTTTTGATGACCACTATGGGGCTTGATACCGTGTGGTTATGTTGATCAATCCAGTTGAGAAAACCGTAGACCATGCCTGGAGCTTCTTTGTCAGTCTCTATGCTCAAAACAAAACTCTGCTTCTGATATTTCTTTGTGAATGTTAGAGTGCTGGGCTCTATTGTGATTTTCATTCCAGTAGTAAACTTCAAATTTGCATGGTACACTGCTTCTTCTTCTCCCATATTCGTAACAACCCTGCTGAATTTCTTAACCGTTTCATTGTTAAATATGGCCATAAAAGATGGGTAATTTAGGTCAGTGGGCCCTTGACTGCAATTCCATTGACTTCGTTGAAGGATGATTTTCATCTGCTTTTCATCATAGCCTAGACCACACAGGAATTCAATGTAATCTTGAATGTCCATATCATAGATGAGTCCAGGGTCCATGGCTCTGTTTGGGTCGATATGGCCTGCGCCAAAATCTAGAGGTGTAGCTGGAAGACCTGTGCTTTCATCTTTCAAAATAGAACCAGTGTTGTCTATGGTATATGCTGTGGTCATTATAGCTGATCGGATGGCTGCTGGGCTCCATTCCTTATGGACAGCTTTTAGTAAAGCTGCTACTCCAGCAACATGAGGTGTTGCCATTGATGTTCCTGAGTATAGTGCATAATCTGTTACCAACTTGTATTTCCCAATTTTGATGAATGGCCTAATAGGCGTGACTGCTGCCAGCACATCAACTCCTGGAGCCAGAATATCTGGCTTTAGCACACCAGGGTTGATTGGATCCAGTCCTCTTGATGAAAAGGAGGCCACTTGAGGTGCTGGTTTTGCACCCAATTTCGTCAACATGAACCTCATACCTTTGACCTTTGCTTTACTATCTTCTGTCACATACTTTCTAACCAAAATCCCAGAAGCAGTGTCCAGAATCAGGCTGGGAATGGTGAAGTCATCTGGGGATATATCTACCAGAAAGATTCCAGCATATGCACCCGCTCTCTCAACCTCCTTCATTTGGTCATAAACATCAATTTTAGTGCTTTTATCACAAAGGACTACCTTTCCAGCAACCTCATTTTGGTCTAGTGCTGAGGCATTGCACATTGCTTTGCTTACGTTGTCTCTGCCATAGTACAAAGATGCATTGGTAATGTAAATGCTCTCTGGAAAGTATGAAATACCTTCTAGCGCTAACCCATTTTCTAGAGTCATCGTTGCAGTGAAACTCCGATCAAGCGTGGCAGCTCCCACTGTTGCAATCCAAGGTGCTCCATTGTATGTCGAGTTGTTACTTCCATCATTCCCTGCAGCGCAGACTACAAAAATCCCTTTCTCTATTGCTGAAAGAGAAGAAATAGCAATCACATCTTTGAAATAAGGAGTCTGGGGAAAGCCAAGAGATAGTGATAGGATATCGACCCCATCAGCTATTGCTTGATCCATGCCTGCAAGCACATCAGTTGCTGCAGACTTCGCTGTGTCTGATGCAAAGAGGACCTTGTACATAGCAATGTGTGCACGCGGTGCTATTCCCTGGGCTGTGCCTTTTGCATATCCAAAGTGACTTGCACCAAGTACATGGTTACCAGCAGCTGTGGATGACGTGTGAGTGCCATGACCAAAAACGTCTCTTGCAGAGTCGTAGTCACGTTCACTGGATATTTTTATACCTGCAGCTTGAAGCCCTTTCCTAAAAGATTTTGCCCCGATGAGCTTCCGGTTGCAGGCAGAAGGGCTGAATTCCGTGCCATTCTCACACTTGCCATTCCATCTCTGTGGTATCGGCGACATACCCTTTCCACTAAAACTCTCACTCTCTGGCCAGATTCCTGTATCAACAATTCCGATGATAACACCTTCACCAAATGAAGCAGCGGGCCATAGGCCAGATTCACGTTGTAGTCCAAGAAACTTGGGGCTGTAGGTGGTGAACAACTTGCCAAAAGACTCTGGGTATGTGGCAAGATGTGCTGGAGATTTCTCAATTGCAGATAGTTGAGAGGGTGTGAGCCTGGCACTGAAGCCATGCATGACATGGTTGTATGAGTACAACAGCATTTCTCTGTCATCAGCAGTAGACAACAGTGAGTTTACTATGGACTGGTGCCACGACTCGTGGGTTAAGAAAGATGCCGGTTTTTGAGAATGGTCCATGTGGATGATATATGTCTGGCATTCTTCAGGTTCTGATATGGCATGGTCGATTGGTAGCAACAAAAGTAATAGCAAACACAATGAAAAGTGTGATATCAGGATGGAGAACTGCATCCTTCTGGTCATGCTTCTAGAGATGGGGACAAGGGAAGTGATGGAAATTGGGAGGTCTGTAATGCCAATATAACAGGTTTGTCGTGCTAAAAGGAATCTTCCACTGTTTATTACAGTATGTTTAAGTGTGAAGTTCATGTAACTTTGAGGGTGAAATTTCTGATCGCATTCATATATCAAATCAAGATGAGAGAATACTGGGCTTTGGAATCCTATTCTTGTGGCTCCAGCAAAATCTGAACTTTAGTGCAGTCATGATGGTTTGCATCTGCTTTTCAAGAAAGTAAGTCATCTTCCCTCGAATCACTCTGCTATCAATAATGCTAAAGATTTGTGCTTTGGTTATGCTAAAAGCAAATTAATTTTCCAAATGTGTTATCTTTTTTCTACTTTGTTTTTTTCCTATGATGTTGACTGCTAAGAGTACTTTCTTCTTCACTGTAATTCCCAGACTACTGTTAATGAATACAATTTTCTATCGTTGAAAACTTCAACATGCAAATTTCTTATTGCATTTCCATTAATGCCAAGAAATGCCCTTAAACTATGTCAATCTTCGTTTAACAATTTTGATACCATTTAAGGGTTATGATGTCTTGTTCTTGACACAAGTTTTGACGTTTATATTAAATAGTTTGAACTCTAGTAATAATTCTCCAATTAGGACTAGAACTTCACATATAAAATTTCCAAATTATGTTATAATAAAACATGCCATTTGATTTTTAATTTTATTTTATTTTATTTGTTATCCCAAATACTTTTGTTGAAATCTTTTACTTCAATCTGCCTATAGGCTATAACAATAATTTTCCCAAAGGATGTCAAATTGTCAATGTAGGATGGCTGAGTCGTAGGTCCCAACAGAAGAAGAAAAAATGTATGCAAAACCCTAAGAAAATGAACCTTCGAGATTATAATACTTTGTTTCGGAATCTTCGTGATTTTTCATTATCTTTCTCTGTAAGCCCAAGAGACTACTGTTTATTTTTTTGAAAGAGACTAGAGTTGTTGTGCTGTAAAGCCTGTAATGAATATAAACATCATCGAAAGAGCGTTTGTTAGCTTTGCTTCAACAATTTAATGCTGGGTTTCGAGAAACAGCGTTTTATGTTGTATTGTTGTATTTTATTCGTGAATTTATTCATGATTTAAAAATAAAATAAATAAATAAAAAACCTCATTCAACTCCTGAATTCATGAATATCTGACGAGGTAAAAAATTAAATAAAATAAATATCTTCACAAATTTGTGTAAATTAAAAAATTAGAGGGAGATGATTTCCAAAAAAACAAAAAGAAAGAGGAAATAGAGAGAAATAGAACCAAATTGGATTTGTTTTGTGGTAATATCACCAACTTAATAAGTTTTGTAGAAATAACACTAAAGTATGTGATCTGCCCAAATTGCCCCTCATTCTTTCTTCCTCTCTCCTTTGTTTTTTTTCTTCAAAGAACTCCATTGATCCATCAATGGAGGTCGGACAGACCTCAAATGGAGGTCGAATGGAGGGTGAAAGACCTCCATTGGAGTCAAAATGACCTCGACCTCCATTGGTGGTCGATGAAAAAGAAGACTAAAAAAAAAAAAAAAAAATCTGGAAATAAGTCTCGGATATTTAAAAATAAGTCTCGGGTAGGTCACCCGAGACTTATTTCAAGCTATTTTCAGCTACCCGAGACTTATTTCAAAATATCCGAGACTTATTTCCAGATTTTTTTTTTTTTTTAATATTCTTCTTCGTCAACCACCAATGGAGGTCGAGGTCATCCAATAAAGGTCTTTCGCCCTTTGTCCGACCTCCATTTGAGGTCTGTCCGACCTCCATTGATGGATCAATGGAGGCTTTTGAAAAGAAAAAAAAGAGGAGAGAGGAAGAAAGAGAGAGATAAAGAGAGATTAGGGGCAATTTTGGTAAATCACCTTAATTTGTGCTATTTCTACAAAACTTATTAAATGTGTGACTTTTCCATAAATAGCTTTGGAAAGAGTGCTAGAAATTTTAAGGACTCGTACATACTTGTATAAAGTGTAAGGGTCCAAAGGGAATTGAGAGTGGAGAACAAGTGAACAACATATATGTGCATATTCTTGTAAATAAAAATATTACGTGAAGAAAGAAGAAAGATGATCGAAGTCTGTCAAGAAAAAGAAATAAGATTGAAATTATATGTTTTCAAAAGATGAAAAATAATAATAATAATAATATGTTTTCATAAGATGTAGAGATCAATTTTTAAGTTTTCTAAATTCATTTATCGAGAAACATACAAAGCACAAAATTTTAAAATTTTTGTACATAAACATTTCATTTCAAGAATTCTTGATATGCAACAATTAAGAATCCATAATGAATTAATTTCAAGAATTCTTGATAGTATGTGGTCCAACCATATTGTATCAATCTAAGGCAACAATTGTGAATTGTGATCACCGAATCTCGATTTTTCATACATAAATGTAAGTATGTAACCTATGTATCTCTTTAAAAGATTTCTCCTATGATCTATCAACAGTTGCTCTTGAAGTAGCCAAAAAACAATAATGCTCACCCGAATTCGCTCTTTACAAATTACAACTCTGTCTTCTAAAGAAATTCATATGCATAACATGGGTCTGGCTACTATACCCATATTGATATGGTAGCATCAAAAATTGAAAACCATTTTTTGGTAGATTTAATCTGAGAGTGGTTCCAGATTTTGGTGCTACCATACCTATGTGGATATAATTGCCAAGCCTGCATAACATGGAATTCTCTTCTATAATTTTGTGGTGATGTGTTGTCGAGGTTTCAAATAAGATACGGTGTCGTTTTGCAGCAATCTTTTAAGTTAAAAACTTAAAACGCTTGAGCTTTGAGTTTAGAGGATTCGCTTAAAACATTTACAACGTAATGCTATTTTAAAGTATCATTGCTATAATTTGGTACAAAGTAAAAAAAAAAAAAAAAAAAAAATGTTCTAATACAATGTCAAATAGCTGTTTTAATTATAAAAATACCATTTTATAATTGTATTGAATGAATGAATTATTATTATCTTTTATAATTTTAAATAATAAAAATATTATATAAATTAAATATATTAATTATATTTGTTGATTTTTATAATTTTAAATAATATAAAAATAAAAAATAGCATTTTAATTAGAACTAGTCTTAGAAAATACATTATACATACCACCGAACCGGGTTTGTATACGAGTATTCATACTCATTTCGTCGGCAACCACTAACCAGAAACTATTGGCTTCAGCTTCAAAAAAAAGAATAATAATGGCTTCTTCAATTGCAGAAACATGGATACAAACATTGTCATGGCTGTATCTCCAGACGTCACAGCCAGAGAATTTTAAAGTAAGCTGTACCTTCACTTTCTCTTTAATTTTTTTTTTTTTCTCTTAGTTTTGTATTTGAAAAAAAAAAAAAAAACCGCCAACAAATCTTAAGTCTATGGAAAAATGCACAAATGTCGTGAATGGCTTCAATTCGAACCTTTCAGCTTTGAGAAAGCTCATTTTTCTGCAGTGCTTTGGTTTTCTCGGGCACAATCAACTATGCAGCTGTTGCAGCACCAAGTGTTCGCTCATTTTCTGTACTGTTATGATTCTCTGTCTCAAATTCCAATCACTGTAAGCTTCATTTCTACTTTTGGTGTTACTTTGGTTAATTTGTTTGACAAACTTTGAAAGCAATTAATGAGTTCATGAACGATTAATTTCTTTGATACTGCACATAAGGACGTCTCTCTCTCTCTCTACACCCACACATAAATATGTAAAGCAGTAGTTAACAATTTGTTTCATCATCTTAATCTTTTGGCACGAATCCACCTTTTGACTTTAATTGCACTTCGCTTTCTACATGATTCTGCCATGAAGCTTGGAACTTTGATGGAGCTAATGATCATGAAATAGAATATAGGTTTCGTAAATCATGATATTATGAGAAGGGTGTGATTTAGCTAGGTTTTAATGACAACTACGGGGCTTGATACTATGTGGTTATGTTGATCAATCCATTTGAGATAACCATAGATCACGCCAGGAGCATTTCCGTCAATCTCTACACTCAAAACAAAACCCTGCTTCTGGTATTTATCAGTGAATGTTAGAGTGCTAGGCTCTGTTCTAATTCTCATTCCATTTGGGAAGTCCAAATTTGCATGGTAAACTGCTTCCTTTTCTCCCACGTTTGTAACAACCCTGCTGAAGTTTTTTACCGTTTCATTTGTAAATATGGCGACAAAAGAAGGATAATTTAGGTCAGTAGATACTTGGCTGCAACTCCATTTACTTTGTCGAAGGACAATTTTCATCTGCTTTTCATCGTAGCCAATGCCACAAAGGAACTCAACATAATCCTGGAAATTGATGTCATAGATGAGTCCAGGGTCCATGGCTTTGTTTGGGTTGATATGGCCTGCCCCAAATTCTAGAGGTGTGGCAGGAAGGCCAGTGTTTTGATCTTTCAAAATGGTACCAGTGTTGTCGATGGTATATGCAGTGGTCATTATGGCTGATCGGACTGCTGCTGGGCTCCAGTCTTTGTGGACAGCTTTTAGTAAAGCTGCAACTCCAGCGACATGGGGTGCTGCCATTGATGTGCCCGAGTATAGTGCATAATCTGTAACCAAATCATAGTTGCCAATTTCCATGTATGGAATGTTGGGTGCTACTGCTGCCAGCACATCAACTCCTGGGGCCAAAATATCTGGTTTTAGAATTCCTGGGCTGATCGGGTCTGGTCCTCTTGAAGAGAAAGAGGCCACTTGTGGTGCCGGTTTTGTACCAAACTCTGTCAACACGAATTTCATTCTTTTCAACATTGGTTTTTTCCACCCTGTCACATACTCTCTAATCAAAATTCCATAAGAAGTTGGCAAAGTAAGGCTGGGAATAGAGTAATCTTCTGCATCTAAATCTGACGTGTCTGTCAAGAAGATTGCTGCATATGCACCTACCCTGTTAACCTCCATCATTTGGCCATAAACATCGATTGTGCCATTACCATTATCACAGAGGATAACCTTTCCAGAAACCTCATCTGGATTTAATGCTCCCATGTTGCATGTTGTTTTGTTTACATTGCCTTTGCCATAGTACAAAGGTGCATCAACAATGTAAATACTCTCGGGATAGTATGATATTCCTTTAAACGTCATTCCATTATCTAGAGTAATTGTTGCATGGAAACTCCGATCAAGGGTGCCAGCTCCTACAGTCGTGATCCATGGTGCTCCATTATGTATTGTCTGGTGACCTCCATCATTACCTGCAGCACAGACTACAACAGTTCCTTTCTGGATTGCTGAAAGAGAACTAATGGCAATGACATCCTTAAAAAACGGTGTCTGGTCAAATCCAAGAGACAGTGACATGATATCAACCCCATCGGCAATTGCTTGGTCCATGCCAGCAAGTACATCACTTGCTGCGCTCTTTACAGTATCTGTTTCCCAGAGTACCTTGTACATGGCAATATGTGCTCGTGGTGCTACTCCTCTTGCTGTGCCTCTTGCATATCCAAATTGACTTACACCGAGTACATGGTTGCCTGCAGCTGTGGATGATGTGTGGGTCCCGTGACCAAAGAAATCTCTTGCTGAGTCATAGTCTGATTCCGAGGAGATATTTCTACCTGCAGCCTGCAATCCTTTGCTAAACGATCGAGCACCAATGAGCTTCTTATTGCAGGCAGAAGGGCTAAAATCTGTGCCATTCTCACACTGGCCCTTCCATCGTTCAGGCACTGGTGGCATTCCATTGTCACTGAAACTGTCACTCTCTGGCCAAATTCCCGTATCAATAATTCCTATAATTATTCCCTCACCATATGATGCAGCTGGCCATAAACCAGATTTGCTTTTTAGTCCAAGAAACTTTGGGGAGTGGGTAGTGAATAGCTTGCCAAAGGACTCTGGGTATGTGGCTAGGTGAGCTGGAGATTTCTCAATTTCAGAGAGTTGCAAGGCTGTAAGCCTGGCACTGAAACCATGAATGACATGGTTATATGAGTACAACAGCATTTCTTCGTCACTAGCTGGATATGACAACGATTTTAGGACTGACCGATGCCATGACTCATGGGTTAAGAAAGACGCAGGCTTGTGAGAGTGGTCCATGTGGATGATGTAAGTCTGGTAGTGTTCAACTTTTGATGCTGAAATACTGATACTCAGTAACAATAACAATAGACAAGGCAATGCATGATGTAA
The DNA here is from genome assembly GCA_954870605.1 of Acer campestre. Taxonomy (NCBI): domain Eukaryota; kingdom Viridiplantae; phylum Streptophyta; class Magnoliopsida; order Sapindales; family Sapindaceae; genus Acer; species Acer campestre. The sequence goes on from OX940810.1 coordinate 27,973,990, forward strand.
AATCTGACCGGGGAAACATATTTCTTTGGTCATGTTTGGGTAGGTGAGGAGATTATGAGGAGATAATGGGAACTGGAGAATTTTGCCATATAAAGAAGTTATTGGGCATCCTTCATTATTAAATAACATTAACTCCCTTGTCATTTGTGTTTTATTTTTCCTATAGTAAGTTCATAAATAAATCCATTTTAAACTTTAGAAAAACTTAGAATATGTTTTGTTGCTTCTGTTAGTTTTGATGATATTAATCTATTTTTCGCTCATACAGAAATGGAATTGATATTCTAGAGGAAACTCTTTGTAGGTTGTGATTAAGTTTTGTTTTCTCCATTTTTGCTTAACTTTTTCATGGGGGCCACTTGATCGACTGTCAAAAACCAAGTTAAACAATGTTCCTTATGGAAACCTAGGAGTGAACTATTCAATATATGGTCGGAGAAAACTAGTTGGTTCATTTTGGCTTTGACGTTAAAGCTCATTTTATGACATTTGCCTACGAAGATGCATTGGTCTTGTAAGAATACCCAGCATAGGGTTATGCTTAATTTATATAGTATATTTCCAGATTTCTGGTAGTACACAATTGTTGTTAGATATTTATGATATTCAGATTTTGACTCATCATTTTTCAGATTATTATACCGAAGTAAAGTAGGTTGTAACCTCCTTTTACATTGGTATCTTGCCTAATGACATCTTGTCGGTTTTATTATTTATCAATATGCCCTTGATTTCGAGTCCCTTTTAACTATAACTTTTACTTTTTTACAAAGCTGAATATGCAGATTAATTGGTCCATGATAAGCTCCCTGTCGTCATCTTAATGGACTACATGAGGTTCTAAAGCTTTCTTAATGGACTACATGAAGTTCCAAAGCTTGGCATGATGTAATGCAGAATTATCACAAAGATGCAAGCCGACTTCAATCTTTTAACTTCTGGCTTTCTTTCTCCATTAAAAGGTACACTTAACTATTTCTAGTGTCAGCATTGTGAGTTTGGATTCATCTCTGCTGAATGTGGCCTGCAGTATAAAATAATCAGACCTTGTTGGGATTTTTCTAAATGTTTTATACTAGCTGTCTCCTAACCTAAAATAAGATGAAGACTCTAGTCTGGACAAAGTCATGGAGACATTGACTTCCTCAACTTGTGCTTGATGGAAGTAATGGAGTTTGCATGTAAATTACTAAATATTCCCAACTAGTTTTTTTCTGGAATTATTTGAATTATTCTTTGGAGTTTGATGTGGCTTCTGATTTTCAGAGTTCAAATTAAGAAATATACACAATATAAGCAGACACCCCAGAGTTTACCTTTAACCCTCTGGTTGTTTTGTTATTAAATAGAGAGACAGCGGTTGGATCATCCACGATTAACTTTGATTTGGCTCTTATAAAATTGCTTTGAATGACATGACGTTGCCTAGATTAATAGAAATGAAATTATTCCACCATTTTTTAGTTTACTGCATATCAAGTTGGCACAATCACTATTAGGGGATTAAAGAAACAACATTAGAAAACTTAGATTAATAGAAAAGATATTCAGAAGAAATAGAAAGAACAGTGATTAGAGATAGGCTGTCATGGTATGAATATTTCTTTCGTTCTTATACTAAAAACATTTACTTGGCTGATATGTTAAGACTTGAATGTTTTTTCTTGTAATTAAAAAAAAATAAAAATGATTGATGTTGTCCCTTGCTTCTCTTTAATATCTCTTAAATTCTGTTCTATGCCATATGTTGTTCTGAGATATCAATGCTTGGTAGTGATTAGTGAGAAGCACATAAGTGCAGGCTGTAAGTGGACATATCTTTGTTTTGAGCTATTACTTACATTTGAATCTCTTATATAAACTATGTTGTAGCCTGCTGTATTTTATAATTAGACATCCAATTAGAGTTCACATCTTTGGCAGGCACATCTGATCTTATCTAGCTCTTTAATTACTTATTAGATATCAAACATGAAAACACTGAAGAAAGACAATTTATTCATAAAGAATCCAACTAATTAAGTTTAATTATCGACGTAGTTAATATAATTTCTCTCCTTTCTTGTTGATTCAAATAAATTCCTCTTAATCTATCCAAAGACATTACCTTGGTTTTAATGGTACTTTTAACTTTTGTTCACAAAGTGACACAAAAAAAGAATAAAATAATATAAAATTTAAAACCCAACTTCAATTTAGGTAGAGAGATCGTTTAAGACGATTTTTTCTTCCTTTTTATCTTTTCATTTTACATAATTTATGAAAGATGTTGGAAGAACCAAATTCTACCCATGTAATAGTTTGGCTTCACTTATAATATCAATATCATCAATTTTTAAAATGACTTTGAAGTTTGTCTAAAAAAAAAAATTAAAATTTTGGGTATCAAAAAATTGATTGCCTGTTAAGGAAGTTACAATGTTCAGTCATATGTCCTTAAAAATTACACCCTTACTAAGTTTGTAATCATTTCTGTGTTAGAAATAAGAAAAATTTTAGAGAAGCTACCATGTATCAGGCAAATGTATCACACAGCACATGGTTTTTTTTTCTCTATAAATACCAACATATGAAGATCAGTGATGCCTTATAAATGGCAAAAAATTACATCCTTACTAAGTTTGTAATCATTTCTGTGCTGCACATGTATCACAATTCACATGTTTGATGCATCTTTGACTCTGATTTTGATATGTGGAAGAAGGTGTGAAAAAAAAAATCAGAGTCAATTATGCACCATACATCATCATGAGACTCAATTTTTTTCCAAAATGCACATGGAAAGAAAATGTCGTCTTATTGATGTAACTTCAATGAATGTGACTTTGAAATTATTTTTTGTTTAAAAGTGATTGTCCTATTAGATGTTCAGCATATAGATAATTAAGTTAATTAAATGGCTAGCCGGCGCCTCTAATTCTCTTGATATTTTCCACACAACAGTTGCTTGCGTTTACTTCTATATATATAAGCACATCATAGACCCCAATCTTGCCCAAAGCTAATTCTTGGCTGTGAAAGAAAAAAAAAATGTGGTCTGATAATGGGGTTACTCATCTATACCTCCTCCTCCTCATTGCTTGTTTTATGTTTGCTCTCCATGTTAACTCAGTTTCAGTTGAGAGATCTACACACATAATTCACATGGACCTATCCTCCATGCCCAAAACTTTCACTAGCCTTCAAAACTGGCACTCCTCCATCATTGATTCCCTCAAGCCTACAAACACTCCCTCTTCAAATGGCCCTCACTCGTCTCCAGCTCTTGTATATTCTTACGAAAATGCAGCTCATGGTTTTAGTGCCATTTTATCTCAACAGGAACTGGAAACTCTAAAGAAGTTGCCAGGTTTCGTCTCAGCTTATAGTGATAAGAATGTCACACTTGACACCACCCATACCCCTGAATTCCTCTCCCTCAATATTGTCTCTGGGCTGTGGCCGGCTTCGAATTATGGTGAAGATGTCATCGTGGGTGTCATTGACACCGGAGTCTGGCCGGAGAGTGATAGCTACAAAGATTTTGGCTTGAAAGCCATTCCAGCCAGGTGGAAAGGCATATGTGAATCTGGACAAGAGTTCGATTCCTCTCTGTGCAACTTAAAGCTTATAGGAGCTAGATATTTCAACAAGGGTATTGTAGCAGCAAATCCTGGCATTAATATTAGCATGAATTCTGCTAGAGACACTCAGGGACATGGAACACACACATCCTCAACTGTTGCAGGAAATTATGTGAGTGATGTTTCCTTCTTTGGCTATGCTAAAGGTACAGCAAGAGGCTTGGCACCACGTGCCAGGTTGGCCATGTACAAGGTCATCTTTGATGAAGGGCGCTATGCCTCTGACGTTCTTGCTGGTATGGACCAGGCCATTGCTGATGGCGTCAATGTAATTTCCATATCAATGGGATTTGATGGAGTACCATTGTATGAGGATCCCGTAGCAGTAGCCTCATTTGCCGCTATGGAGAAGGGTGTGATGGTCTCATCTTCAGCAGGAAATGACGGGCCCTCTCTGGGGACCTTGCACAATGGGATCCCATGGGTATTGACTGTTGCTGCTGGCACCATTGATCGGTCATTTGCTGGCACTGTAACTCTGGGGAATGGGCAAACCATCGTTGGATGGACCATGTTCCCAGCTAGCGCTTACATAGAAAACGTGCCGTTGGTGTATAACAAGACTTACTCAGCATGCAACTCAAGTAAATTGTTATCTAAAGCCCCACTTGATGCCATCATCGTATGTGAGGAAACTGGGTTTTTTGAAGATCAATTAGATCTTATCTGTGCATCCAACTTCCGTGGAGCTATATTTGTTTCGAAAGAAGCTGAATTAGGTGGTGTAAATTGTCCTGGAGTTGTGATTAGCCCTGAGGATGCACCTGCTGTTCTCAACTATGCCAAAATTGGTAATAGATCTTTCGCAAGCATCAAGTTCCAACAAACAGTTCTGGGCATAAAACCTGCACCAGCCGTGGCTTCCTACACTTCTAGAGGTCCTTCACCAAGCTATCCAGGCATCTTAAAGCCCGATGTAATGGCACCGGGGTCACTAGTTTTGGCTTCTTGGTTTCCACATGATTATACAGCCCAAATTGGTTCAAATGTACTCTTGTCCAGTGACTACAACATGATTTCTGGGACATCAATGGCCTGCCCGCATGCCTCTGGTGTGGCTGCACTCCTTAAAGGCGTACACCCAGAATGGAGCGTTGCCGCTATAAGGTCTGCCATGATGACCACAGCAAACCCATTGGATAACACTCTCAATCCAATTCGGGACAATGGTCTTAATTTTACAATTGCTTCACCCTTAGCGATGGGAGCAGGGCAAGTTGATCCAAATCGAGCACTTGACCCGGGTTTGATTTATGATGCTACCCCACAAGACTATGTGGATCTCCTGTGCTCTATGAATTTCACCAAAAATCAAATTTTAGCCATCACTAGATCAAACAGTTACAGTTGCTCAAGCCCCTCTGCTGATCTTAATTACCCTTCCTTCATAGCTTTGTACAATAACAAAACAGCATCATATGTTCAGACATTTAACAGGACCGTGACCAATGTGGGAGAAGGAGCCGCGACTTACAAGGCTACGGTCACCGCTCCTAAGGGTTCCACAGTTGTAGTCTTACCAGAGAAGCTGGTCTTTGAAAAGAAATATGAAAAGCAGAGCTACACTCTCACTATAAAGTACACAAAGGACGACGAAGAAAACGTGTCATTTGGAGCACTTGTTTGGATTGAAGAAAGTGGGAAGTTCACTGTGAGGAGCCCTATTGCAGTGTCTCCGTTTCTGACTTCTGTGTAATTTGTGCTAATTCTATATGATAATGTCCTAATCAGAAAAATTAATCAACATCCATATAAATTCAGGATATGATAATCTTTATTGCGTTTGGAACTTACGATAAATGAATAATATTATGTAGCAATGTTGATTTATGTTCTTATGTTTTTTTATATTTTATTTTTTTGCTTTTAAAAGGGACCCACCCCATTGACAATGTCAATGAAGATAACGAGGAAAGCATTGTCTTCCATGTTTGTTGTTCTGTTGCCAATGCTTGGAAGCTGCAGTTTGTACGATTTGAAATTTTGAAGGATGTGTCACGTGTGGCTTGGCTTGGCTTGTAAGGATCATATCTATAAAGATAATAGAATACTAGAAACTTGTGGTTTTTGTTTTGAGCCACCAAATGGAAGCAAGTGAACATCGACCTATCACCTATATGCGTTAATGTCGGTATCTGATGTCTGTTTTGGATAACTTGTAAATTACATGAAGATATTTAATTATTTATTCGAACAAATTTATCAACATGATACGTGAAAGCTTTGTATTTGATTAAAATTTAAAAGTATCTAGACATATTTGATTAAAAGTATTTACACATGTTTACCGGTTGAATTCTGAAATTTCTATTAAAAATTTATATCAACCGTAGATAGACGAGCTTAGGGTTTTAGCAAATGACTCTCAAGTCAGCGGTTTGAATCTTACCGATGATAAAAGCTTCAAAAAAAAATACTAGGTAGATAAATAGATACAGTCAAAAATAAAAAAACTTATATCAACCAAAAAATAAAGTCATATGTCACATTATTTAGACTTTAATTTAAACAAAAAAAAAATAGAAAATACAAATGGATAGTGTTTGATTTAAAGTTTAAAATGTTCATGGGACCCGGTATTATTAACATCTACATCATTGAAATTATGAGTTCGAGTCATATTTTCTCCCAAGTCTCGAATTATTTGTAATTGTTAAATATATATATATATATATATTATCAATATTAAAAAAAATGTTAAAATGATTCTTTTTTGTAAAAACAGCAACTTAATTCCAAAACTAACCTATTGACAAAAATATTAAAGTTAAAATGAAAACTAACTTCTCTATTTTTCAAGATGTAAAATTTTAAATGAAAACAAGAAATTGTATTATATGTTTCCAATTTCTGAAAAGAAGAACAATGAATTTATATTTGCCAAATATGTTGAAAACTTATTTCCAGCATGGATTAATATCGTGTAAGGTTAAATTTACAATTTTTTTCTCAATTTTAACACAAAAAAAAAAAAAACAAAAACAAAAACAAATAAATAAATAAATAAATAAAAATAAAATAACTTACTTAATCTAAGTTGTTTGATAACTTTTTTTCTGAAAAAGAATCTTACGATAGTAAATAAATAATATCGCTTCCACTCTTATTTTCTTGAATTGAGATTTGAGAGTGTTTAAAAAAGTGAACGAAAAAAAAAATGAAAATTTTATTTTTATTGGATGTTTACTGGAAAATGGTAATAGAAAACGATAGCAAAGCACCCAAAGTCTATCAATTTGTCTGTTCTTTTTTCTTGACAACCAAATCGATGCCTTTTCTGATAGGAATAATCTTATGCATGATTCCGGCCAGTGATTGATAATCAACAATCACCGGAATCATGCATAAGATCATTCCTGTCATTCTCATGCCATGATTCCGGCCAGTGATTGATAATCAACAATCACCGGAATCATGCATAAGATCATTCCTGTCATTCTCATGCCATTAACATTTCTCACATCCTATCAGAAAAAGAAAATTGTTATAGCAAGATATGGTTAGCATTTAGAAGGTTGCAATAAATCTTTTTCCATCAACAGAAAAAAGTGGCAGTTCTTTTCAAAACTTCAATACAATTTTCGTATCACTTTTAGTGACCAAATCCGTGGAATGCAGATCAGATACTCTGTTTTTACGGTGGGAGATTGGCGGCCTTTATTTTACATGAATGACATCAACCATTCATTCTACAAGAAACCCATTAATTAGGGTACCTTTAAAATTGTTATAGCATTTAGAAGATTGTGTGTGTGTGTGTAATGCAGATCAGATACTCTGTTTTTACGGTGGGAGATTGGCGGCCTTTATTTTACATGCATGGCATCAACCATTCATTCTACAAGAAACCCATTAATTAGGGTACCTTTAAAATTGTTATAGCATTTAGAAGATTGATTGTGTGTGTGTGTACCTTTAAAATTGTGTGTGTGTGTGTGTGTGTGTGTGTGTGTGTGTGTGGGGGGGGGGGGGGGGGGGGGGGGGGGGGGGGGTGGTGTTGGATACTTGTATGCTTAATTTATGTGATTTGTCCAATCACAGAGATGATGGAGGCATATCGTTTAGTGATTGGAATTGTGATTTTCTTTGTTTCCTTAATTAATAAAATTTTAGTTATGAAATTTCTTTTGTTTTCTCTCTCGATATTCATATGAATCAACGAGTTAGCATCTAGCAATGTGTTGATAGTCCTGGGTATTCCTAGAATCAACAAGGTTTAATCACCTATCGACGGCCGACACTATATCAACTTGTGTGACGTATAAATGAGCTTGTTAATTAGTAATAGAACTATTTCTTTGCTTCAAACGATCAAATTTAGTGATTGGGACTATTTATGGGTGATATATTTAGTTTAAAATCATGTTACAAGTATTTCCATGCTATTTGTTAATAATCTTTTTCCGTATGTAAAATTTTCTCTTTTAATGGAAATAATTCAAAAAAAAAAAAAATGATGCAGTACATAATTCAAGTATGTAATAATGTAATATTATTCTTTATATGCTCATTTATATTATTATTATTATTTTTAATACAACAACTGCCAAGACCGATGAGATTAGGCTCAATAAACTCGGCCCGAATTGTGACTCCCATAAGAGGAGAGACAGCACCCACACATAGTGGGACAACACCCACAGTCCCACACTATTATTATATTAACAACTTTTTCTTTTTCTTTTGCATATCTTTCTTTACCTCGGTTGGCATGCACCTTCCTTTGATCTTTAATGTCTGCATTATTGGTTGAGGGAAACAACTTTCATAAAGTGTATTTACAAATAAAGCAAATTGCAGATACCCTCCATTAGGTTTGGCCTTTCACAATCAAAAACAATTTTATCATTAATTGACAATGACCTCCCCTAATGTTAGTTAAAGCTGGTCAAATTTAACCATTGACCGAATTTGGATGCTATAAATACCAAAATGTCCCTGAATAAAAAAGTTCTGATTTTAAAAATATATGAATATATTAAAACTAAAAAAAAAAAAAAAAAATTGGCTTATCTAAATATAATCTAACATTTTCTTCTTTTATTGATGTATCTCTAGATTTTTCTTCAGATAAGTTTTTCAAATTTTTCAAAAATAAAAAATAAAAAGTGTGGCTCACCTTAATCCAATCCAACAATATTTTCTTCAGTTTTTTTTTTTTTTTTTTTTTTTTTTTTTTTTTTTCATTCTTCCATGTCAGTAAAACTTGAGAATGAAAAGAAAAAAAAAAAAAAAAAAAACTTGAGAAAACTTGAGATCTTTTTTTTTAAAAAAATAAATAAATAAAAAAGGGCTTAAAATAACAAAAATACACTTATCTTTATTAAGTTTGACTTTACTTTAACTAATAATAGGGGAGATCATTGTCAATTAAGCATAAAGTTGTTTTTAGTTGTCAAAGTCGAACCTCAGGAAGGTTGGTTGTAATTTGCTCTTACAAATATATAAGAAAATTTTTCTTCTCGTTGTTATGAGAATAGGTATCCAAAATGCACATACAATGATCTTGATTGTAGTCTGTTTGATCTCATTTACAGTTCTCTAATACATTCGGTGATAGATTTAAAAAAAAAAATGAAACATGTTTTCTCTCCATAATAATTGGGAGAAGATATTAGCACACGGCATATCCATAACTCATTTGGTGTCGATTTTAATAAATAAAAAATACTGTAAATGAACACAAAACACACGAAATTTCTCCATCATTTCTTGGGAGAAGTTATTGTTGAGTGTTAATATAATAATATGGGTATATGGTCTTTTATAATGTGGAAATGTATTTGTAAAGAAAGAAAAAACAGCCTTCGTAATCATAAAAAATAAAAATAAAAACAAACCAACTCCAAAGTCTCCATAACTATTACGACTAATCAAACTTTCTATAGAATAATTGAAGGACTTGCCTTTTTTATCCAATCGTTTTCGTTTTCGTCCCCAAAATCTATAGCGTGCAATTTGCTCCTGCCTGTCAATTTTCCAGCGCCAATAACACAGAGTGCAACATCACCACGACAGCACACAGTCAACTTGACTCAGAAGTAGATGACAAAAACATTTACTCTGAACAATAATACAGCAAGACATTTTCACAGAATGCAAAATTTTGTAAGATATCATTTCTGAAAATGATACATATAATTGTACTGAAAAATAATGCAACCTTGTGAACAGATTCTTTGAAGCTCCCATAGTCCCATCCCACATGTTCTTTATCTTATTTGTATTTTAACAAGTCATCAAGACTGTTATAAACAGTGACATATGATTTGTACAATTTTTTTGGGCACATGGTAGGGCTCTGCATACCCCTCTAATCAGTCCCAATTTGTCTGGGATGAACTCAGACAATGTTCTCCGCAGATGGCGGATGGCAGATGGACCTACAAAACTCAAGTGATCAGCTACCTTACCTTGTTCTAAAAATGATACATATAATTGTACTGAAAAATAATGCAACCTTGTGAATAGATTTTTTGAAGCTCCCATAGTCCCATCCCACTTGTTATTTATCTTATTTGGATTTTAACAAGCCATCAAGACTGTTATAAGCAGTGACATATGATTTGTACAAATTTTTTGGGCACATGGTAGGGCTCTGCATACCCCTCTAATCTGTCCCAATTTGTCTGGGATGAACTCAGACAATGTTCTCCGCAGATGGCGGATGGACCTGCAAAACTCAAGTGATCAGCTACGTTACCTTGTTTTAACAGCTTCACACTAACTATTTTGGAAACATTTGAAAGAGAAGACGAGAAAGATACGTTTAAGTGCTTAAATATTATTATTGGGTTATTCCCTATCACCTTAAGTTTTTCGGTCCAGTGATTATTGATATGGCCTAAAAATCCTGAGCTCAAATCCCCCACATGTATTTGTTTATATATTTATTTTGCAATTTATCATGTTAAGTCCGTCCATTTGGTACACGAAGGGTGTGTTAGAGTGGGTTGAATTGCTAGAAAACAAGGTCTCCCCATCTTAATTGATGGAGTGGTAAATTGGTGCATCGGTATGATGCGGAAGATATTATTGGAGATATATATTATTGTAATCATTATGTTTCCTTTTATTATATATTTAATTAGGTAATTGATTATTTTATGATTTGATTTTATTAATTCTAATATTTTTAATTTTCATTGTTATATCATTAATGATTTTATTTTATCCTACTTATTTTAAGTTTCTTTTAGGTTTTTAAATTGCCTATTTAAATGTCTTGTGCTCTTACAAGGATCAGAAGTTTTTGATTATTAAGAGAGTTTTCTCTAGTTCTTCTCAAATTTCGGTACATTTACAAGGGTCAACAAATTATGATACCTGTCATTTTGATATCTGTGTACGGATCAATAGATTCAACAAATTAATATAAAGTTCCGTTTTCAATATTCGTACATGAATCAACGGATTCGAATCAGATATCATATTGTGTATCAATTATTGTATGCGTGAACTTTCTGCTGCACCATGGTAGATGTTGATCAAGATGCAAATTATTGGCAAAATGGAGAACTAATCATGGGTCCATGGTCCATTGGTTGGGGGTCCCCCTATAATAAATGTATGTCCCATATGGAGGAAAAGTTGGACAAGTTAAGTAATTGAAAAGCAAAGAATCCACAAGGTTCTCATAAAAGTTGGAAAGTTGAGAAATTGAAAAGAAAAGAATCCACGAGGTTCTCATACTTCTAAATGCTCTCTCTATATATACCAACAATATTGTTCTAACAAAAGCACCCATCATTTCCATGTCTTCTCATACTGCTCCTCCCTTGTATGTGTGTTTTTGCTTTATCTTACATATTCTCACTATCACATTTGCCCAATCCGATAATTACATTGTCTATATGGACTTATTGGCTATGCCAAAAGCCTTCTCAAGCCAACATAGCTGGTACTCAGCCACCCTCCAATCTCTCTCTAAAACCACCACCACCACCACTGATGTTCTCTCATCTTCCAAACTCCTCTACAGTTACAATCATGTCATCAATGGATTCAGTGCAAGTCTTACTCTTGCTGAGCATGAGGCTGTGAAAAGCTCTCCAGGTTATATTTCTTCTATTAAAGACTTACCTGTGAAGCACGACACGACACGATCCTCTCAATTTCTCGGTCTTAGTCCCAATTCAGGGGCATGGCCTGTGTCAAAATTTGGTCAAGATGTTATAATTGGAGTGGTGGACACTGGGATTTGGCCGGAAAGTGAGAGCTTTCATGACGAAGGAATGGCTGAGATTCCTTCAAGATGGAAAGGAGAATGTGAGACTGGAACCAATTTCAGCTCCTCCTTATGCAACAAGAAACTTATTGGAGCTCAGTTTTTCAACAAGGGTTTAATTGCCAAGAATCCCAATATCACCATATCGATGAATTCTACACGCGACATTGCTGGTCATGGGACACACACTTCCTCCACAGCTGCGGGAAATAATGTAGAAGCTGCCTCCTACTTTGGTTATGCATCAGGAACTGCTGGAGGTATGGCTCCAAAGGCGCGAGTGGCTATGTACAAAGCACTTTTCGACGAAGGTGCTTTTGCTTCTGATATAATTGCTGCAATTGACCAAGCAATTAGTGATGGTGTTGATGTTTTGTCCATGTCATTGGGCTTGGATGATCTTGCTTTGTATGAAGACCCTATTGCAATAGCCACATTTGCAGCCATTGAGAAAAACATCTTTGTCTCTACGTCTGCCGGAAACCAAGGGCCATTCTTAGAGACACTACACAACGGCATACCTTGGGTACTAACCGTTGCTGCTGGCTCCATAGACCGTGAATTTGGTGCAACTATAACTCTTGGAAATGGAATCAAAGTGATGGGAAAATCTCTATACCTAGGGAATTCATCAGTAACTGATTTGTCAATTGCTTTCATGGATCAATGTCACAATTTGACTCAATTGAGACAAGTTGGGCAAAAGATTGTTGTATGTGAAGACAAAGATGGATCATCACTCGGCTACCAAGTTGATTACATTAGTAGTGTAAAAGTTGCTGGAGCTATCTTCATATCAGACTACAATGACTTGGAGAGCTATTTCCAAACCACAACTGCAGCAATGTTCATGAATTCTAAAAACGGTGACATTATCAAAGGCTACATCAAGAACAACAGCACAGAGCCAAAAGGGAGGATTGAGTTCAAAAAAACTAATGTGGGAATAAAACCGGCACCAACCGTCACTAGCTACAGCTCTAGAGGACCATCACAGAGCTGCCCATATGTGTTGAAACCTGATATTATGGCTCCTGGAGATTTCATCTTAGCTGCATGGCCTCCAAATCTTGTGGTGGCTACGGTGAACTCGAAGTTTGTATACAGTAACTTCAATCTACTGTCGGGAACATCCATGGCCTGTCCACACGCCTCAGGAGTCGCGGCACTATTGAAGGGGGCATATCCTGATTGGAGCCCTGCAGCTGTCCGATCTGCTATGATGACCACAGCTGATACAATTGATAACACAAACGGTCCAATTACTGACATTAGTGACAATAACGAATCCGCTAGTCCTCTAGCAATGGGAGCTGGTCAAATTAATCCTAACAAGGCATTAGACCCTGGTCTAATTTATGATGCAAACAAAGAGGATTATGTTAATCTTCTTTGTGCATTAAATTATACCATGAAGCAAATTCAAATAGTCACAAGATCATTTGATGTCAACTGTTCGACGCCGTCTTTGGATCTCAATTACCCTTCTTTTATTTACCTTTTGAAACCAAACGACACGAAATCCGAATCGAAAACTGTACAATTTCAAAGAACAGTTACTAATGTCGGAGAGGGCAAGTCAACTTACACCGCAAGCGTGACACTACCCATGAAAGAGTTTAAAGTCAGTGTGGTTCCAGACCAGTTGGTTTTTAAAGGGAAATATGAGAAGCAAAGCTATAAGGTGAGTATAGAAGGACCAACCAAGATTCGAGAAACGGTAGTTTTTGGTTATCTGAGTTGGGCAGAGATTGGAGGGAATCATGTGGTGAAGAGTCCTATAGTGGTCACAAACATGCAAAACATTGGAAACAAAACTACGTAGAAGTAGAACTAACCGAGAAAATCTCCAGTTCACTGGGTGCATTCTGAGTGATGCACTCAGCTACTGATGTCCAATCTCCGGTAGCCGAGTGCATCACTCAACACCGGATATTTTCTCCAAAAGAACCACCTACCAACTAGCTATTGTTTTATGTCTTTTTGTGAATAATATTATTATATTTTACATAAAGCTATACAGTTGGTTGATGGATGAGCTCCTCGCTGCTGTAATTGGATATGCTGACTTTGTGTTGTGTACTTGTGTGGTTGTTGTGCCCACGTAAAATGCATCAAATTATCTTTAGTCTGTTCTGCTTCGACAAGAGAAGTATATTTTCTCCAAATTATCGACATCATCAACATATCATTTGTTGCATGTGCAAATGCAAGTCAATTTCAAAGTTCCATGATTTCATAGTTGAATTTTTCAATTTGGTTGGTTGGCTTAACATAATTAATCGTCACTAGCATATTATTGTGTCTGGAATATCTTTTTTAACAATGTTAATTCTTCATAAAGCATGTAAATCTATTAGAACCCACTGAAAGTAAATCTGTTTCTTGTGAATCTATTAGAACACATTGTAAGTGCCCATTGTGGTTTTGGCTCTTTTCAACTTTTCAACTTTTCTATTAGAACAGAAGAGAAGAGGTTTGCTGGAAAAAAATTTGTCTGATGTGGCAGTTATTGTGTGGGTTTTGTCAAATATAATGACATGGTATAATTTCATTGGTTTGACGTGCCAACTCAACTCTTAAGCCAGAGGTACTGAAGCATCTCTCGACAAGTAGATTGTGCAATCATACAAAAATACACCCTACCCTTAAAAGGACAGTAGTTAGTAGAACTCCACAAAGCTCCAGCTTTATCCATCATTGTCTGTCTGTCAGTTAAAGAAGATCAAATTTAGCCGATCTTTGCCAGCATTTTGAATTTGAATTATCCAACAATATCTGAACATCATGTGGTTCTGGTGCAAAGATGAAGGTTTATTTATATATATTATACATATTTTGAACCCTTTTGCCATGGGGATGATGTAGTACTGATGGTATCGGAGAGAATCTTGGGTGCATCCGATGTATTATATAAGTTCTGTTGAGATCAAATGGTGTAGTTCCATAGTAAATATAATTTTTTATTGATATCATATCATGTGACACGATTTGAAAAGAAAAAAATTATTGTTCCAAATTGGTTCAAACGTACTCTTGTCCAGCGACTACAACATGATTTCTGGGACATCAATGGCCTGCCCGCATGCCTCTGGTGTGGCTGCACTCCTTAAAGGCGCGCACCCAGAATGGAGCGTTGCCGCTATAAGGTCTGCCATGGTGACCGCAGCTAACCCGTTGGATAACACTCTCAATCCAATTCGGGACAATGGTCTTAATTTTACAATTGCTTCACCCTTAGCGATAGGAGCAGGGCAAGTTGATCCAAATCGAGCACTTGGCCCGGGTTTGATTTATGATGCTACCCCACAAGACTATGTGGATCTCCTGTGCGCTATGAATTTCACCAAAAATCAAATTTTAGCCATCGCTATATCAAACAGTTACAGTTGCTCAAGCCCCTCTGCTGATCTTAATTACCCTTTCTTCATAGCTTTGTACAATAACAAAACAGCATCATATGTTCAGACATTTAACATGTAACACCCCAAATCCGGGACCCAACGGACCGGGATGTTACGTGATTCAAACCTTGCAAAAACCTTAATTCACAAATATTAATAATTAGAATCATCAACAATATATCCACCAAAATACAATACCCAAATCTGATACCATCGATTTCACTAAACTTCCAGATTCTACCGTAATAACAACATTAAATGAATTGAGCACTTACAACACGTACAAACATGAAATTAAAACCTCTGACGATACATATCTCTCATACGCTAATGCAAACCCCATCCCTTCTAAATCCATGAACTCAATCTGCAAAATGATGGTGACGATGAGTGAGCCGTCAACTCGGTAAGTAAATTCACGCATAACATGCAAAATAAATAGCCTTTGTAAAACCTTTATGTTCAAAACCTTGCTCAAAAACTCTTCGAAAAATATCCCAACAATGTATTACTTAGTAAAACCAGAATTTGAATTTAATACAATTTACGTACTTAAATATAAATAAAACGGTTGGAGTAATACTTAAAATCATAATCGTAAATCATAAAACGATATAACAATAGCTTTAAAGTATAAACTGTATTCTTTTCATAAAGCGGTAAGCATATAGCTTTATAATATAAAACAATAATCAATATATCAGTTAGCTCATGTTTCATAGTGTCACAAGTACCCGTGTGACGCGGCAATAACAGTAACTACGGAACAATGAGCCAAAACAGTTTTATAAAATTACAAATAATTAAATAACACTTTTTTTTGTATTATCATAACAGTATAAACCAAAACAGTAACAGTGTTTTTATATTGGTAGTAATTTGGTCTAAATATATTTCAAAAGCAATTAACAATTTAATAAATTCTTGAGTAGTTTTGAGGAAAAGAACGGGTTCCATAAACGTTTCATATAAACTTGTTATCAAAATAATTTCGTTGAATAAGAGAAGTTAAACCAATCGTAATGAAGTAGAAAACATTAAATAGATAAAACAAAGAAGTAGAAAACAATTAATATACATTATATACTTGTAATTTTATATTTCAAATAGAAATGATAGCAAAGCATGAATGAATTTACTCACTTCGAACACGTACGAATCCGTTCTAGCTC
Source organism: Acer campestre (assembly GCA_954870605.1). Lineage (NCBI taxonomy): Eukaryota > Viridiplantae > Streptophyta > Magnoliopsida > Sapindales > Sapindaceae > Acer > Acer campestre. The sequence goes on from OX940810.1 coordinate 27,990,416, forward strand.
TAGAAGATCAAGAATCACTCAAACTTAGCTCAAAGGGTTCTTCAATTAATTCTCATTTCTTGTTGTTTTTACAGAGAGTATTTAGATTGGTCGAAAAAAGAGAGAGTGATGTTACTAATATTTTAAATTATTATAATTATTATTTACTTAAATGCATGAGTTGTTATAACTAACACCTTAAATTAACTTTAAGATTTTTAAATAGAGTTAGGAATTAAATAAAGTTAGGAGTTTTAACTCTAGCATTTACTAGGAATTCAATCCGGTTAGAGTTTCTTTCAAGAATTTTAAAAGAATTCTAGATTAACCTAATATTTTAGGAATCACTTTACGTTATCATGATCATATTCAAAATTTAAATTTACGGGTGTTACATAACAGGACCGTGACCAATGTGGGAGAAGGAGCCGCGACTTACAAGTCCACGGTCACCGCTCCTAAGGGTTCCACAGTTGTAGTCTCACCAGAGAAGCTGGTCTTTGAAAAGAAATATGAGAAGCAGAGCTACACTCTCACTATAAAGTACACAAAGGATGACGAGGAAAATGCGTCATTTGGGGCACTTGTTTGGATTGAAGAAAGTGGGAAGTTCACTGTGAGGAGCCCTATTGCAGTGTCTCCTTTTCTGACTTCTATATAATTTGTGATAATTCTATATGATAATGTCCCAATCAGAAGAATTAATTAACGTTCATATAAATTCAGAATATGATAATATTTATTGCTTTTGGAACTTATGATAAATGAATAATATTATGTAGCAATGTTGATTTATGTTCTTATGTTTTTTTATTTTATTTTTTTGCTTTTAAGAGGGACCCACCCCATTGACAATGTCAATGAAGACAATGATTGATGAACTTCTACAAGGAAATCTTTGTCTTCCATGTTTTGTTGTTCTGTTGCCAATGCTTGGAAGCTGCAGTTTGTATGATTTGAAATTTTTAAGGATGTGTCATGTGTTGCTTGGCTTGTAAGGATCATATCTATAAAGATAATAGAATACTAGAAACTTGTGGTCTTTGTTTTGAGCCACCAAATGGAAGCCAGTGAACATCGACCTATATGCGTTAATGTCGGTATCTGATGTCTGTTTTGGATAACTTGTAAATCATATGAAGGCATTTAATTATTTATTCGAACAAATTTATCAACCTGATGCGTGAAAGCTTTGTATTTGATTAAATTTAAAAGTATCTAGACATGTTTACCTGGCTTCTGAAATTTCTATTAAAAACTTAAATCAACCGTAGATGAACAAGCTTGGGGCTTAGGTAAATAACTCTCAAGGCAGCGGTTTGAATCCTATCAATGACAAAAGCTTCAAAAAAAATACCTGGTAGTTAAATAGATACTGTCAAAAATAAAAAACTTATATCAACCAAAAAATAAAGTCATATGTCACATTATTTGGACTTTAATTTAAACAAAAAATTAGAAAATACAAATGGATAGTGTTTGATATAAAATTTAAAATGTTCATGGGACCCGTGTATTATTAACATCTACATCATTGAAATTATGAGTTCGAGTCATATTTTCTCTCAATCTCAAATTATTTGTAATTGTTAAATATATATATATTATCAATAAATAAAAATGTTAAAATGATTCTTTTTTGTAAAAACACAACTTAATTCCAAAACTAACCTATTTACAAAAATATTAAAGTTAAAATGAAATCTAACCTTTCTAAGTTTCTATATTTCAAGATGTAAAATTTAAAATGAAAACAAGAAATTGTATTATATGTTCCCAATTTCTGAAAAGAAGAACAATGAATTTATATTTGCCAAATATGTTGAAAACCTATTTCCAGCATGGATTAATATCATGTAAGGTTAAATTTACATTTTTTTCTCAATTTAAGTTGTTTGATAACTTTTTTTCTGAAAAAGAATCTTACGATAGTAAATAAATAATATCACTTCCATATACTATATATATATATACATACAGATTTTCTATTATCGGTTCGTTCTAACAATAAATATATCATGACGAAGAATGTAGACCACTAGATTTACATACTTTAACTCAAAGTGTATGCACTTGTGAAAACTTCTCCATAATCTATGGTTCACATTATTCGTTCTGATATATTTATTGTTAGGACGAACTGACAATAGAAAGACTGTATATATATATCATGATATTCATATGATATAGTCATTGTTTGATTAGAAATAATAATGTGTCGGTGCCCTGTGGACTGTGACGCACCAAAACTTAAATAAGGAAAAAGTATAACTTCAGTTTCAAATTCACAATGTTTTTGTATGGTCCAAAATGATACAAAGCATAAGCTTTATCTCTCTTATTTTCTTGAATTGAGAGTGTTAAAAAAGTGAAAGAAAAAAAAAAATGAAAATTTTATTTTAATTGGATGTTTACTGGAAATGGTAATAGAAAACGATAGCAAAGCACCCAAAGTCTATCAATTTGTCTTTTCTTTTTTCTTAACAACCAAAGCTGTGCCTTCTCTGATAGGAATAATCTTATGTATGATTCCGGTCAGTGATTGATAATCAACAATCACTAGAATCTTGATAATCAATCACCGGAATCATGCATAAGATTATTCCTATCATTCTCATGCCATTAAAATTTCTCATTGGAATCACGGTGTTTACAACAACTTGATTTATGTAATTTCATCAATCACCTGCGATGTAGTTATATGCTTAATTTATGTGATTTGACCAATCATATTGCTTGGTAATTGGAAATTGTGATTTTCTTTGTTCCCTTTTATGTAATTTTCCTACTCCTATATATAAGAGTTTTGTAGCCATTTGATAGTTGAGTTGAGTTGAGTTGAGTTGATTAATAAAATTTTAGTTATGAAATTTCTTGTGTTTGCTCTCTCGATATTCAAGTGAATCAACGAGTTAACACCTAGTAATGTGTTGATAGTCCTGGATATTCCCAAAATCAACAAAGTCACCTCCCGGCATTGTATCAACTTGTGTCATGTATAAATGAGCTTGTTAGTAATAGAACTATTTCTTTGCTTTAAATGATCGAATTTAGTGATTGGGACTATTTATGGGTGATATCTTTAGTTTAAAATCATGTTACAAGTATTTCCATGTTAGTTGTTAATAATCTTAATTTTTCCATATGTAAAATTTTCTCTTTTAATGGAAAGAATTCAAATACATATATATATATATATATGATGCAGTACGTAATTCAAGTATGTAATAATGTAATATTATTCTTTCTGTGATAATATATTTTATGCTAATTTATATTAATAACCTTTTTTTTTTCTTTTTGCAAATCTTTATTTACCTCGGTTGGTGTGCACCTTCCTTTGATCCTTCTACGTTAATGGTATCCTCAAAAGAAGATGACAAAAACATTTACTAAAGTCTTTCATTTAGACTTAGTGGTATCCTTAGAAGAAGATGACAAAAACATTTACTCTGAACAATAATACAGCAAGACATTTTCACAGAATGCAAAATTTTGTAAGATATCATTTCTGAAAATGATACATATAATTGTACTGAAAAATAATGCAACCTTGTGAATAGATTTTTGAAGCTCCAATAGCCCCATCCCACATGTTCTTTATCTTATTTGGGTTTTTCCAACATTTCGTGAAACCTTTGGTTTTTTTCAAAATTTCGTGAAACCTTTGGATTTTTCTAAAATTTCATGAAACCTTTTGGAAATTTCCAATTCCTTGAAAAATTCATGGATCTTGTCAAATCCAATTCAAATTTTTACAATAACACAAAACCCATGCTTATATAAACTATAATTATAAAAAATAATGCAAAAACTTAAAGATTTTACACACATTAACCACTTCAAGAGCTAATCCAATTGATTTTCTCAAAAAACTTCCTTAAGCAATCTCCCTCAAATCGGAAGAGTCGGAATCAAAGTCGAAATAAAACTTCCCTTTCAATTGATTTTGTAAAAGTCGAAATCAAGTTAAAAGTGGAAGAAGAAGAGAAAGAAGGAAAGAGAAGAAGAAGGGAGGTCGTGGAAGAGAAGAAGAGTGGAGAGAAGGTTTTTTTTTAGATGAGGTTTTTATATAGGGGCATTATAGTAATAGCACAAAAAGTAGGTTATAAACAATTAAAATTTGAAAGTAGGTTATAAACGATTACTCGATGTTCTAAGCGGTTAGAAATGAACTTGTCTCTAAATATTATAGTTGAGTTATTCCCTTTCACTTTAAGTTTTTCGGTCCAGTGATTATTGATATGGCCTAAAAATCCTGAGCTTGAATCCCCCACATGTATTTGTTTATATATTTATTTTGCAATTTAACATGTTAAGTCCGTCCGTTTGGTACACCGTACACGTACACGAAGGGTGTATTAGAGTAGGTTGAATTGCTAGAAAACAAGGTCTCCCCATCACAATTGATGGAGCGGTAAATTGGTGCATCTGTATGATGAAGGAGATATTATTGGAGATATATATTATTGTAATTAGTACATATCATTATGTTTCCTTTTATTATATATTTAATTAGGTAGTTGATTATTTTATGATTTGATTTTGTCAATTCTAATATTTTTAATTTTCATTGTTATATCATTGATGATTTTATTGTATCCTACTTATTTTAAGTTTCTTTTACGTTTTTAAATTTCCTATTTAAAGGTCTTGTACTTTTACAAGGATCGGAAGTTTTTGATTGTTAAGAGAGTTTTCTCTAGTTTTTTTCCAAATTTCGGTACATTTGCAAGGGTCAACGAATTCTGATACCTGTTATTCTGGTATCTGTGTGCGGATCAATGGATTCAACAAATTAATATAAGGTTTCGCATTCAGTATTCGTGCATGAATCAACGGATTCGAATCACTTATCACATTCTGTGTATCAATTGTTGTATGCGTGAACTTTTCGCTGCACCATGGTAGATGTTAATCAATATGCAAATTATTGGCAAAATGGAGAACAAACCATGGTCCATTGGTGGGGGGTTCCCTGGAAGAAATGTATGTACCATATGGAGGAAAAGTTGGACAAGTTGAGAAAATGAAAAGCAAAGAATCCACGAGGTTCTCATACTTCTAAATGCTCTCTCTATATATACCAACAATATTGTTCTAACAAAAGCACCCATCATTTCCATGCCTTATCATACTACTCCTCCCTTACAAAGCACTTTTCGATGAAGGTGCTTTCACTTTTGATATAATTGCTGCAATTGACGAAGCCATCATCGATGGTGTTGATGTTCTGTCTATGTCATTAGGCTTGGATGATCTTGCTTTGTATGAAGCCCTCTTGCAATAGCCACATTTGCAGCCATTGAGAAAAACATCTTTGTCTCTACATCTGTTGGAAACCAAGGGCCGTTCTTAGAGACACTACACAACGGCATACCTTGGGTACTAACCGTTGCTGCTAGCACCATAGACCGTGAATTTGGCATGACTATAACTCTTGCAAATGGAATCAAAGTGATAGGAAAATCTCTATACCCGGGGAATTCATCAGTAACTGATTTGCCAATTGCTTTCATGGATCAATGTCACAATTTGACTCAATTGAGACAAGTTGGGCAAAAGATTGTTGTGTATGAAGATAAAGATGGATCATCACTCGGTGACCAAGTTGATTATATTAGTAGTGCAAAAGTTATTGGAGATGTCTTCATATCAGACTACAAAAACTTGGAGAGCTTCTTCCAAACCACAACTACAGCAATGTTCATGAATTCTAAAAACGGTGAGATTATCAAAGGCTACATCAAGAACAACAGCACTGAGCCAAAAAGGATGATTGAGTTCAAAAAAACAAATGTGGGAACAAAACCGGCACCAACCATCACTAGCTACAGCTCCATAGGACCATCACAGAGCTGCCCATATGTGTTGAAACCTGACATTATGGCTCCTGAAGATTTCATCTTAGCTATATGGCCTCTAAATCTTGCGGTGGCTGTGGTGAACTTGAAATTTGCATACAATAACTTCAATCTATTGTCGGGAACATCCATGGCTTGTCCACACGCCTCAGGAGTCACGGCATTATTGAAGAGGGCATATCCGGATTAGAGCCCTACAACCCTTCGATCTGTTATGATGACCACAGCTGATACAATTGATAACACAAACGGTTCAATTACTGACAATAACGAACCCACTAGTCCTCTAGCAATGGGAGCTGGTCAAATTAATCATAACAAGGCATTAGACCCTGGTCTGATTTATGATGCAAACAAGGAGGATTACGTTGATCTTCTTTGTGCATTAAATTAATTATACCATGAAGCAAATTCAAACAGTCACAAGATCATTTGTTGTCAACTGTTCGATGCTGTCTTTGGATCTCAATTACCCTTCTTTTATTTACCTTTTGAAACCAAACGACACAAAATCCGAATCGAAAACTGTGCAATTTCAAATAACAGTTACTAATGTCGGAGAGGGTAAGTCAACTTACATCGCAAGCGTGACACTACCCGTAAAAGGGTTTAAAGTCAGTGTGGTTCTAGATCAGTTGGTTTTTAAAGGGAAATATGAGAAGCAGAGCTATAAGGTGAGTATAGAAGGACCAACAAAGATCCGAGAAACGGTAGTTTTTGGTTATCTGTGTTGGGCAGAGATTGGAGGGAATCATGTGGTGAAGAGTCCTATAGTGGTCACAAACCTACAAAACATTGGAAACAAAACTACGTAGAAGTAGAACTAACCAAGAAAATCTTCAGTCCATCGGGTGCATTCTGAGTGTTGCACTCGACTACTAGTATGATACGGTCACAGTTGCATGGGTTGCACACTTGCACGTGATGCTTACCAGAGAAGTTTGCAAGTGGTTATTGTTATTGCTTTTTATTGTTATTTGAATAAATCATCAAAGTAGTTGTTAGGATTTTAGCTATTGGAAGTGCTTCAGGATTCTTGGAACTGCTCCAAGTTATTTTGATACGCACGTTCCTTATTTCTAGAGCTGATATTGTGTTACTGTTTGCTTGTAAGGCTTATATAAGCCAAATTATCAATTCAATAATGGGAATGAAGGATAATTCAACAAAATATCTCCTCCTATATTCTTTTCTCCTCTCTGTTTCAAACTTCTTCTTCTCTTTCCCGACCCCATTCTTAGTTTCTCAGTTCACACAAAATTAAACCTTATCAATTGGTATCAGAGCTGTACATCCATGGAGACTTATGCTAAATCCAATACCGAATTTTGCAGTGAAATTCACGAAATTCTTGCCGCACACGAAACCAAGTTTGAAGAGATCATTGCCAACCATGAATCACGATTTGATCAACTCATCACCAGCAACGAAGCTCGATTCAACCAAATCATTACCAGTAACGACGCTCGGTATAACCAGATCTTCACTGACATGCAGACCTTACATTTACAATCCTCTCAATCTCAACCTCAACGCAGCCAACCTGTCATTGGACAGTTCCGCAACCATACTGAGAGGGAGATCAACCCATTCGAACCAGGAGACCCATAACCACTCCCATTATGATCGGCATACCACAGGCTTGAAACTGAACTTTCCAACATATGGGGACGGAGATCCGACGGGGTGGATTTTTAAAGCCGAACAGTACTTCGAATTCAAAGGCATTGCTTCCCAACAACAGGTACAATTAGCGTCGTTCCATTTGGAGAAAGTAGCGTTGCAATGGTACCGATGGTACACCAAAAATCGGGGACCCTTGAATTGGAATGAGTTTACCACAGCCCTCCTTAAACGATTTGGACCAAGTGACTACGAAGATCCTTCGGAAGCATTGTCGCGCCTTAAGCAGACCACATCCGTCACAGCTTATCAAGAGTCATTCGAAAAACTGTCCCATAGGGTGGACGACTTACCAGAAAATTTCTTGGTGGGAAGTTTTATAGCTTGACTGAAGGACGAAATCCGACTTGATGTTCACGTCAAATAGCCAAGAACACTATCTGAAACCATAAGTGTGTCGCACTTAATTGAAGAGCGGAATCTCCTTCAACGGAAACTAGTCACACCTTTTCGACCAGCCGTGAACGCGTCATAGCCCAGCCGCCAACCAAATTCTGCAACTGGTCTCCTCGAACCTCCTCCTCCACAACAAGCTAACCAGGTTGTAGGAAATTTCCAAGCTCCCATAGGTCGGATCACTAGTCAGGAGGCTCAAGAACGGCGTGAGAAAGGGCTTTTCTTTTGTTGCGATGAAAAATTCAGACCAGGACATCGCTATTCTCTCTCGCAATTATTTATGATAGAGAATGTGTTGATAGGAGACAAAGCCGAAGACATAGATATGGATCTCGAGTTCGCACCTAACGATGACCACATCGACAAATCGGGCCGATTTCATCCTTACGGACAAGGATGATTTTTAGGGGGATGGAATGATACGGTCACAGTTGCATGGGTTGCACACTTGCACGTGATGCTTACCAGAGAAGTCTGCAAGTGGTTATTGTTATTGGTTTTTATTGTTATTTGAATAAATCATCAAAGTAGTTGTTAGGATTTTAGCTGTTGGAAGTGCTCCATGATTCTTGGAAGTGCTCCAAGATTCTTGGAACTACTCCAAGTTATTTTGATACGCACGTTCCTTATTTCTAGAGCTGATATTGTGTTACTGTTTGCTTGTAAGGCTTATATAAGCCAAATTATCAATTCAATAATGGGAATGAAGGATAATTCAACAAAATATCTCCTCCTATATTCTTTCTCCTCCTTGTTTCAAACTTCTTCTTCTCTTTCCCGACCCTATTCTTAGTTTCTCAATTCACACAAAATTAAACCTTATCATAGTATCCAATCTCCGGTGGTCGAGTGCATCACTCAGCAATGCATCGGATGCACCAAATATTTTCTACAAAAGAACCACCTACCAACTTACTGTCGTTTTCACTGTCTTTTCGTGAATAATATTATTCACGAAAGCTATACAGTTGGTTGATGAATGAGCTCCTTGCTGCTATAATTGGATAGGGCTGGCTTTGTGTTATATACTTGTGTGGTTGCTGTACGTGCCCATGTAAAATGCACCAAATTATCTATAGTCTGTTCTACTTTGACAAGAGAAGTATATTTTCTCCAAATTATCGACATCATCAACATATCATTCGTTGCATGTGCAAATGCAGGTCAATTTCAAAGTTCCATGATTTCACAGTTGAATTTTTAAGTTTGGTTGGTTGGCTTAACATAATTAATCGTCACTAGCATATTATTGTGTCTGGAATATCTTTTTTAACAATGTTAATTCTTCATAAAGCATGTAAATCTATTAAAACCTACTGAAAGTTTCTTGTGAATCTATTAGAACCCATTGAAAGTGCCCAATGTGGTTTTGGCTCTTTTCAACTTTTCTAATTTAATGGTGTCGATTTTAGAACCAAGACACACTACGTACGTATAGAAAAAAGTGGTAGTTCTTTTCTACAATTTTCGTATCACTTTTAGTTACCAAATCCGTGGAATGCAGATCAGATGGGTCAAATAATTACTTCTCTCCAACCATTCTCTTTGTCAGATATCAAGAAGTATACTCTGTTTTTACAGTGGGAGACTGGCGGCCTTTATTTTACATGCATGTCATCAACCCTTCATTCTACAAGAAACCCATTAATTAGGGTACCTTTAAAATTGTGCTCATTCAATAATATCAAAAACATAGAATTATTTTTTTTGTTGATTATAAATCATATAGCCAAATAATGCAGGCAGAAATTTTTTCCATGTTTTTGAGTTATCCAACTTAATTAAATATATATATATATATATATAAGCCCATCCTCTTATGTACTCACTTGACAAGTAGATTGTGCAATCATACAAAAATACTCCCTACCCTTAAATGGATAGTAGTCAGTAGAACTCCACAAAGCTCCAGCTTTTGATCCATCACTGTCTGTCTGTCTGTCAGTTCAACACTACAAAAAAAGTGACATATAGTGACAAAAATGATTTGTCACTACAAGTAAAGAAATTGTCACAATTTCAATATTGTGACAAAAAAAATATCACTAACAATTCGTCACTTTTGCCCCCGTCACTAAAAGTATTTGTGACGGTTTTCTGGTACTTGTCACAAATCATAACTTTTAGTGACATATTATCACTCGACCTTAATTAGTGACAAAATAAAAATTGTGTCACTAAATTTATATATAGTGATAATTAACTGTTTGAAGATTTTGTCACTATACATCTTCTTAGTGACAATTTATTGTTTTAAAATTGTGTCATTATTTACAAACTTAGTGACAATTAACCATGTCAAAATTATGTCACTATACGTAACCTTATCAATATTTAATTGTGTCAATATATATAACCTTATCGATAATTAATTATTTAAATATTGTGTCACTATACATAACCTTATCAATATTTAATTGTGTCACTATACATAACCTTATCAATAATTAATTATTTAAATATTGTGTCACTATACATAACCTTATCAATATTTAATTGTGTCACTATACATAACCTTATCGATAATTAATTATTTAAATATTGTGTCACAATACATAACCTTATCAATATTTAATTATGTCATTATACATAACCTTATCGATAATTAATTGTATCACTATACATAACCTTATCGATAATTAATTATTTAAATATGGTCACTACACACAAACCTAGTGACAGTTAACCATATGAAAATTATGTTTGTTTTACACAAATTTAGTGATAATTAACAAGAAGATAACAAGTTACAAATTCAATCAAAGTTAATATAATGATCCATTCAATTATTATTAACAACAAGAAAACTTAAATAAAAAAAGTAAAATAAGGAATTGATAATCAGAACACAAGAAAAGAAAGCGAAAAAAGAAAGTGAATATATATATATATATATTACAAAATTGTTAGTGTACATACACCAATTTGCTACAAATTTTGAGATAAATGCATTACATCAATTATATCCGGATAACCATGATGAAAGTTCTTCAAGCCTCAATACTAGAACACTTTCGTAAATGAAAAAGATTGGAATAAACTTTTCATCTAGATACAAACTGCAATAGTTGAAAGTATATTATTAACACCTCAATAAGATATAATTTTGTTTTTTCAATGTTGCATCAAACAATTGGTTGTTCCAGCCATAAGAATCATTTAATCGAACAGTTAGTATGCACATCAACATATAAATATCATGTATTGTGGAAATCTAAGAATAAACAACTATAAATCATGAAATAATAATTATGGGTTCCTGAAAAAAATTAAAAACAAATTAAAGTTAAGAATCATTCCAAAACACATATATATAATTCTATATATAACATACCTTGTTAAAAGAAACTTTCAATATATGAAACTCGAATTTTAGATTCTGACCCTGAAAAACAAGTATAAGAAAACAAACCCTAAAAAAAATTAAATTAAGAGAAGCTTACCTTTTCTATCAAGATAAATTTTTTTCTACGGTCTTGATGACTTCTAAAGATGAAACATAATTTCAAACCTAAAAAGTATTTTTAAGGAAAGGAGAAACTAAAGAGAAAAAAATTAAAATTAAGAAACATCCCTAAACATATATATAAAATTCTACATAAAAAAAAATATATCTTATTCAAAGAAACTTTTATTATATAAAACTCGAATTTGAAATTCCAACCCTGAAAAACAAGTAAAAGATAACAAACCCTAAAAAAATAAAAAAATAAAAATCAAATCAAGAGAAGCTTACCTTTTTCTATCAAGATAAAATTTTCTCTACAATCCTAATGACTTCTAAAGATGAATCACAGTTTCAAACCTAAAAAGTGTGTTTAAGGAAAAGAGAAAATATAAATATGGCAGTGATAAAGGGAGAACCAAGAGACATGTGAATATGGAATAAGGAAAAAAAATAACAACACTACGATTGTGGTGTTTTTTTTTTCTTCCAAATAAAATAAAATTTATTGATTATGATTCCTTTTAAAAACCTAATTATTTATAAAATAAAATCTTTCTTTTTTTATAGGGTAATTTTGTGACTAATTATATTATTTGTCACAAATTATTAATTTTTTTAATTAATTGTGACAATTATTTTTTAAAAGTCTAAATTGAACAAAACATAATGACAAATAATATAATTTGTAACAAAATAATACATATTGTGATACGTTTAAAATTTGTCACACGAAAATGTGTCACTATATGTCACTTTTTTTGTAGTGCAAGAAGATCAAATTTAGCCGATCTTTGCCAGCATTTTGAATTTGATTTATGCAACTGTATGTGATCATCATGTGGTTCTGGTGCAAATATGAAAGTTTATTTATATATATTATACATATTTTGAACTCTTTCACCATGGAGATGGTGAAGTATTGATGGTATCGGAGAGAAACTTGGGTGCATCCATGAATTATATATGTTCTGTTGAGATCAAATGGTATAGCTCGATAGTAAATTTAATTTTTTATTGATACCATGTGACATGATTTGAAAAGAAAAAATATTGTGATCATTAGAAGAAGGTTTTAGTTATGTCATGGGTCAGGCCTGAGATAGCATGTTTTAGGTTTTTGATTTGGACCCAAATGGAGATCAAAGCTCCTGATTTGCAATTCTCAATGTCCAACAGACAAATGGGCCAATAAGACAGAGGAGAGGCCTTTGAACTTTGAACTTGGAGATACATTACACAACCAAAAATAAGAAAAAGTAAAGGGTTATTAGCACTAGTCTCTCTTGAACTTTACAGGAGTTTGCATTTTATCCCTTGAACTTTTTTTATACATTAAACCCTATAAATTTTCATTTATTTAAAAAACTTGATTGTAGATATCCCCTCAAACAGACATTCAGGGAGCAATAAACCAAATTGTTTGTCAATAAATAAGAGTTCAGAGGGTTTAATGCTTATAAAAAAATTTAAGGGGTAAAATGCAAACTTGCGTATAGCTCAGAAGGCACTAGTGCTAATAACCCAAAAGAAAATGTCATAGACAAGCTTGGGTCTTCTTCTTTTTCTTTTTTTAAGTATTAATTCGGGGTTTTTTTTTTGGGAAAGAGGCAGAACTTGAATCCGTAAACTTGGTTTATTTGAAATATTAGAAGAGATATCACCCAAGCTGCAACAACAGCTTTACAGAAGAAAAAAAAAATCAAGAAAAGACTGACTTTTTTAAAAAAAAAATGATGTTTATAACAAAGTTCAATGGTAATAGCAACTATTTTTTTATAAAAAAAAACTAAAAAACTAAACTTCAAATAAAATGAATAGAAGTTTTTAAAAAAAAATTTAAAAACATCCATAAAATAATAAAACCATCAAAATTATAAAATAATTTAATTTTAACTTATTAGAAATAATACCAAACCAGTATAGAAAGATTATTTACAAATTCTATCATTTTTCTTGTCCGGAAATTAAGAGCATAGAAAGATTCAAGGGGCCCATATGGATCTTGATTTTCTATTTTGGATTTTATGATACATAGGCCAATATGATATGTGGGCATATGGCCCCTTACAAATTACAATATTAATTTTACAACATATTCGTCTCGTGTCTCGCGGTCTCGGTCTAATATTAACTACGAAACACTGGTCCATACTTTGTTATAAAAAAAAATTAACATTGACAATCATACATCTGATACTTTGATTAAATAACAAAATAATGTAAAACATATATTTTATTTTATTTTTAGGAATAATGAGTGTATTAAAACCAAAGAGAGAAAATATTCTGGATGCCAATTCACATTTGGTGAACAGGTATTTTGGCACATGGGTTCACGTGTTTGTCGTGAAGCTCACAGCCCAGCCCACATTCACAAAAAATTATATATCTACCAATTCCATAATAATGCCCTTTTATTAGGAGAGAAAACTAAAACTAACTACTTGAAACATTAAACTTTTGTTAGTAACTACTTTTGAAATTTTAATTGTTAATAAACACTTTTTAAAAAAAAATTCAATGTATGTCCATCAATTACCAGAGTACCCCTGAAAATAGTTTTATTTTAAATCTCGAAGCAAACTTGAAATTATGGGTAAATAGAAATGTCCAAACTTGAAATCATCCCTAAATTGAAATGTACAAACTTGAAATCATCCCTGAATTGAAATATACAAACTTGAAATCTGGACTAAATTGAAATTAGGCTGAGTTTTTTTTTTTTTTTTTTCCTTTTTTCTTCTTCGTCTTCTTCTTCCCCAAATTCAAATTAGGTTTAGGTTTTTTGTTGCTCTTTTGTTTTGCAGACCCAATCGTCGTCGACCGCAAAGCACCGAGCCACCGGTAGCCCATCACTGTCGTGAAGCTGGTCGTTGGTCGCTGGTCGCCCATCTCCCATCACTGGTCGCTGGTCGTGAAGGTCGTTGTCGTGAAGGTCGTGAACGCTGTCGTTCACGTAAAGGTCGCTGGTTGCTGGTTCATGAAGGTCGTGGGACCTCAGCGACAACTTTCGGCGTTGGACGACGCCGTCCGGCGATGGGTGACGGCACCGAGAGGAGAAGAGAGAGAGAGAGAGAGTAGAGGAGAGAGAAGGAGAAAGAGAGAAAAAAGGAGAGAGAGTGTTTTGGGGAGGTTTTTATATTAGGGTTTTTCAGTAATTTCCCCAAAAAAATGGTTATTAACAAATAAAATTTCGTTTGTGATTAAAAACAAATTTCCCATAATATATGTGGTCAGTTTTGGTAATTTTCACCTTTTTATTAATATAAACAAAACTCTATGTGACTACTTAAAAAAAAAGTGTGATTAATAGGTTAGGGGTCGGTCGGAAGACCTGACGCCAGTTTCGGTTTCGATTCGAAATAAGCGGTTCCAGTTTCGGTTCGATTGTTACAATTTCAGTTCTCAATTTTTTTTAAAACCCACTCACTCGGTGTCTCCCTCTCACAAATCGACACAACACAGAATCACAGATCTCCATCTCTCTCTCTCTCAACCCAGATCTTCATTACTCTCTCTCTCTCTCACTCTCAAATCAACCCAAATCAAGATTTGGATTGATCATCATCATCTTCTTTCTTCTTCTTCTTTCTTCTTCGTCTTTTGTCAACTTCTTCGTCTGTCTTCATCATCTTGCTTGGATCAATCGAGATGAGATTGGGGGTGGTTCCATGGTGGTCGCTTGTCAATGTGATTTAGTTTAGGTGGTCGTGGATTTTGGATTTGTGGTGGTGGATCATTGGTGCTTGAGCTTGTCTGGTATGGATTAGAGAGAGAGAGAGAGAGATCTAGTATTCTAGTTTGGATCTTGGAAGAGAGAGAGAGGTACAATAAGAGAGATCCAGGTTTGTGGTAGAGAGAGATGAGAGATCTGGTTATGGATTTCTCACTCTGGTTCCACTGATTAAAAAATAAAAAATACTAATAATAAGACAGGAACAGCAGGTTCGAATCGGATGGTTCCGTGAAAAATGGAACCGGAACCGGAACCGAAACTGCCCTAGTCCCGATTCCAGTTTGTTCTAGAATTGGAATTAAAATTGAAATCGAAAAAATCGGTTTCGGTCCCATTTTGGCCTGTTCAGTTCGCCACTTCGAACCGAACCGGCGTCAGATCTAGTTGGAACATGTCGAGATGAAATATTTTCAAATTTTTATTAGTTTCACAATAAGGAGAAAACTTCCTATACATATTTATAAATCTACACAATGAAACTTGAATCCTGCATCATTAACGCTAGAGGAGAGTTTCATATTATCTGAACTTAATTGAGAGAATACGTAATGATGCAGCGGCAATAAGGGCTTTGGATTACTTGGAAAACAAGGATCGAAACAAGGTTGGGGTTCCTTAGAGGGAGGCGTGTGATGGGCCAGCTGGATGATGTGGCGGAATGGGTGAGCTGGCGTGTGCAACATGGCAGGCCACATGAGCTGGCTGATTTGGGTCTTTGTTTGATCAGGAGTACTTCGGCTCAAAGGCAATAGAGTTCTATTTTATTTATGAATTATTTTTGTTTAAGTTATCTTAGTATCTTAGTTGTTTCTGAATTTGATTAGGATTTAGAGTCTTCTTTTGTTTAGGTTCGTATTGCCTATTTATATTCTTGTTTTTTATTATTTTTGAACTGGTTGAATATTAATAAAATCAGAGAATGTTTCTCTACAAACCAGTTATCATATCTTTGTGAAGGTATAAGTAATTGAAGCCTGTTAACGAATCCTTCGTGCGCAAGGTCGAACGTTTTCAGTAGGTTGTTTTCTAATTGTTTGTTGCAGGGGTTTTCTCGTATAAGCTTCCGCTACACCAGTTTGGTATTAGAGCCGTGTTCGTTCGGGACATCAATATGCTGCCGAAGATACAACAACCTAACCGGATCCCCGTAGAAGAGGCCAATGAACGTGACCGTGTGGCACAGTTGGAGCAGCAGATGGCGCAAATAACGGAGCAACTCGCAACGTTAATCGCCAACCAAAATCCTTTCCAAGCCTTAAATCCTAACGGTGGTGACGTTGAGGATGATAGTGACGAGGAGAGTGAGTCTCAAGTGGAGGCTCCACATCAGCGTCGTCAAGTGCAAGAGCGCGAAGACAACCGGCGGTGGGAATCTGGTATGAGGACGGAAATTTCAGAATTTCAGGGCAATCTCTCGCCCGAAGAATTCCTTGATTGGCTTGGAGTAGTAGAGGAGATCTTGGAGTTTAAAGACGTGCCGGCAAATGCAAGGGTAGCCTTGGTGGCAACTCGGCTTCGAGGCCGAGCCGCAGCTTGGTGGCAGCAAATTAAGCTCTCACGAACTCGATTGGGAAAATCAAAAATTATGGATTGGGAGAAGATGGTCTGTAAATTGCGTTGTGAATTTTTGCCCCACAATTTTCAAAAGATATTGTATCAGAAGTTGCAACATTTATGTCAAGGTTCACGGTCGGTTGATGACTATACAACGGAATTCTACCAATTACTTGTGCGCAATGACATCCAAGAAACTCAAGATCAAGTAGTGTCTAGATATTGCGGAGGATTGCGAGCACAAATCCTGGATGTGGTGAACCTCTTTGACCCAGTCACAGTGTCTGAAGCTCATCAAAGGGCTGTGCAAATAGAGAAAACTGTAACACGAAGAGGAGGGGGTGGACTGCTGTCTTTTGGCAGTAGTGGTGCAGCTGGACGACTTGGGGGCAGCAACAACAATGCCACCAGCCGACCAACAACAATGAGCAGCAGCAGCAACATTCCACAATCCTTCAACAGTCCAACAAATGTCCAGCAGCCTAGGACAACAGATGGATTTAAGTGTTTTAATTGTGGAGAATTGGGTCATCGACAATCAGAATGTAAGAAACTTGGCAAGAGAGTCTTATTCACCGAAACAAATGTGGGCAACGAAGACAAGGCTGTCATTGGAGAGGAGCCGCAATTCGACGACGATGATGAAATTAATGAAGATTGGGTGGAAGGTGATGTTGGTGTTAGGATTATGCTCAATAGCAAGAGTGTAATATTGTAATTAACAATCTTTTTCATATTAATAAAGTGATTTCTGGTTTAAACAAATCTTATAGCATTTATAGTTTAATATTATAATTGTCAAAGTAAATAATCATAAGGTCTAAAGACTATGAGAAAAGAAGAATTGTTCGTACATCTGGATATGTATGTGGTAGACACAATTCTTTAGTTAGTCTTGAATATTGTTCACAACTTAAGTTAAAGGTTGGGCACCTTTATCTTGTTAAAGATGTAGAATTCTTTTGCTAGCATTTGAGTGGGATCAATTGAGATATGATGAGTCTAAAATCATCAGAGTGTCTTCGAGCAAAAGAATCTAGTGCATTGGGTGCATAGAACTGGATCACAATAAAATACTTTATCTATAACCGTCAGTAGATAAAATTCATTTCATTATCAGGACAATCGGAGAGTCTATCTTAATCCTGAGATAAATGATAGACTTATGGTTGCAAGTGATATCATTTGAGTTATCAATGAGTACGATTATATCGCATAGTCTATCCTCGATAGTTTGGTGATATTCATTTGTTAATCGATAGAGGACTTCATTTATAGATATGGACATCGTGGCTCCATTTATCAAATGAGAGTATAATATCATCATATGGATGTTTTGAGGTAATTGGATATTAAATCTCAACGTTGAGTTTTCGATAGTGTCTATTGAAAACATGGCTTCTAGACAAGTCAAAATATCCAAGTTCAAAACGTGGTCATATGAGTAAATATGGTAACTTGGAGAGTTATAGGCGGTCTATGAACTCTTGGCGATTACTGATATTAATCACGAGGATACAATATCTCCAACATGATTGTCTAGGGTTTGAATAAGGAAACATCTTCTTTTTTTGTCTTTATTTAGGAGTTCAATTTTAGCTCTTTAGTGGAATGAGTTAAAATTAATGGATTGGACCTAAGTGAATCATTTGTTGATTGTGATTAGGTTATGTCTATTTAAGCTTAAATTTAGATAGCCCCCAAGTTCCCCAATCCACACGGACTTGCATGGATCACTTGATATATTCTACCGGACCAATTTAAGGGTTCATCTAGAATTGCATTTAATATATTAAGAATATAATTTGCACATTATTTATGTAATGGGCTGCTCAATTATATTTATATATTAATGAATGACATGTGGGCTTGTTTCTTTTAGTAAGAATGAGTCTAGTTCACATGTGGGCTTTTTATTTAAAGTCCAATGGATTAAATGAAATAAGAAAATAAGATATGGCCCAATATGTTTATATGGGGCGGCAAGGTGAATTAATTAACCTTATATATTATTTATTTCCTTGTCAAACAAGTCTTTTAATTTAAGTATACTACTACCAATAGTATACCTTTAGGAGTCATATTTCCTAGTCAGAAAAGATTTGTTTCTTAATTAAACAATTAATTAATAAATTAATTAATTCTTATTTAATTAAACAATGAAACAAAATAATATATAAGGTTAATTAATTCACCTTGCCGCCCCATATAAACATATTGGGCCATATCTTATTTTCTTATTTCATTTAATCCATTGGACTTTAAATAAAAATCCCACATGTGAACTAAACTCATTCTTACTAAAAGAAACAAGCCCACATGTCATTCATTAATATATAAATATAATTGAGCAGCCCATTACATAAACAATGTGCAAATTATATTCTTAATATATTAAATGCAATTCTAGATGGACCCTTAAATTGGTCCGGTAGAATATATCAAGTGATCCATGCAAGTCCGTGTGGATTAGGAATCTTGGCGGACTATCTAAATTTAAGCTGCAATAGACATAACCTAATCACAATCAACAAATGATTCACTTAGGTCCGATCCATTAATTTTAACTCATTCCACTAAAGAGCTAAAATTGAACTCTTAAATAAAGACAAAAAAGGAAGATGTTTCCTTATTCAAACCCTAGACAATCATGTTGGAGATATTGTATCCTCGTGATTAATATCAGTAATCGCCAAGAGTTCATAGACCGCATATAACTCTCCAAGTTACCATATTTACTCATATGACCACGTTTTGAACTTGGATATTTTGACTTGTCCAGAAGCCATGTTTTCAATAGACACTATCGAAAACTCAACGTTGAGATTTAATATCCAATTACCTCAAAACATCCATATGATGATATTATACTCTCATTTGATAAATGGAGCCACGATGTCCATATCTATAAATGAAGTCCTCTATCGATTAACAAATGAATATCACCAAACTATCGAGGATAGACTATGCGATATAATCGTACTCATTGATAACTCAAATGATATCACTTGCAACCATAAGTCCATCATTTATCTCAGGATTAAGATAGACTCTCCGATTGTCCTGATAATGAAATGAATTTTATCTACTGACGGTTATAGATAAAGTATTTTATTGTGATCCAGTTCTATGCACCCAGTGCACTAGATTCTTTTGCTCGAAGACACTCTGATGATTTTAGACTCATCATATCTCATTTGATCCCACTCAAATGCTAGCAAAAGAATTCTACATCTTTAACAAGATAAAGGTGCCCAACCTTTAACTTAAGTTGTGAACAATATTCAAGACTAACTAAAGAATTGTGTCTACCACATACATATCCAGATGTACGAACAATTCTGCTTTTCTCATAGTCTTTAGACCTTATGATTATTTACTTTGACAATTATAATATTAAACTATAAATGCTATAAGATTTGTTTAAACCAGAAATCACTTTATTAATATGAAAAATATTGTTAATTACAATATTACACTCTTGCTATTGAGCATAATCCTAACAATTTCCCACTTGCACTATAGCAAATGAGTCATATCTCTCAAGCCCATGTTCTCTAGGTGCCCATCGAAACTCTTCTGAGGTAGAGCCTTTGTGAAGGGATCTGCTAGATTTTCTGCTGACGCGATTTTGGTAATCGTCACGTCACCTCTTTGAACAATCTCCCTTAAAAGATGATACTTTCTTTCAATGTGTTTACCTCTCTTGTGACTTCTTGGTTCTTTCGAATTAGTCACTGCTCCACTGTTGTCACAGTAGATAGTGATCTGCTTATTTGCACTAGGAACCACTTCCAAGTCAATCAAGAATTGGCGGAGCCAAACAGCCTCTTTGGTAGCCTCGCATGCAGCAACATACTCAGCTTCCATGGTGGAATCAGCAATGCAAGATTACTTGATACTCCTCCATATAACTGCTCCTCCTCCAATAGTAAACACAGCCCCTGATGTGGATTTTCTGGAGTCAGAATCTGATTGAAAATCAGAATCTGCATACCTAACGGGAATTAAATCCCCTCCAGAGTATACAAGCATATTATCTCTCGTTCTCTTAAGATACTTGAAAATATGCTTGACTGCCGTCCAGTGATCAGGACCAGGTTTCGATTGAAACCTGCTAACTATGCCAACAGCAAAACAAATATCTGGTATAGTACAGAGCATTGCATACATGAGACTTCCAACTGCTGAGGCATATGGAACTCTACTCATGAATTGCTCTTCATGCTCATTCTTAGGAACTTGTTCCTTAGAAAACTTGATTCCATGTCTAAAAGGTAACATACCTTTCTTGGAATCCTGCATGGAAAACCTAGACAAGATCTTGTCTATGTATGAAGCTTGGGATAATGCAATCGTTCTATTCTTTCTATCCCTTATAACTTGGATACCTAGAATAAAACTTACTTCTCCTAAGTCCTTCATATCAAATTGTTTTGCTAACCATTCTTTTACTGATGTCAATACACCTACATCGTTTCCGATGAGTAGTATATCATCAACATAAAGAATCAGGAAAACCAACTTGTCGCCCTTAATCCTTTTGTATACACAAGGTTCGTCAAGATTTTGAATAAATCCAAAACCTTTGACAGCTTGATCGAACCTTATGTTCCAGGATCTGGATGCTTGCTTTAATCCATATATGGATTTCTGCAACTTGCATACCTTTTCCATTTGGCCCTTTTCAATGAATCCCTCTGGTTGCATCATGTAGATGCTTTCGTAAAGACTTCCATTAAGGAAAGCTGTCTTGACGTCCATTTTCCAAATCTCTAGATCTAAAGATGCTGCAATGGATAAGAGTATCCTAATGGATTTAAGCATGGCCACAGGAGAGAAGGTTTCCTCATAATCGATACCTTCTTTCTGTGTATACCCTTTAGCTACCAATCTAGCTTTAAAGGTTTCCACCTTACCATCCATACCTCTTTTCCTCTTGTATACCCACTTGCACCCAATGAGTTTTATCCTTTTAGGCAAGTCTACAAGGGACCAGACTTTGTTATCAAACATTGATTCAATCTCAGATTGCATTGCCTTTTGTCAATGGCGACTATCAACATCCTCCATAGCTTCCTTGTACGTGTAGGGATCATCGTCGTCCGGGAGATTCTCCACTGATTCTCCTAGACCGATGTATCTTTCGGGTTGTGTTCTAACCCTCCCACTACGACTAGGAATGGTAGGTTGTTGACCTTGTGTTGGATCGGAACTTACAATTGGGTTTGGTTGTGTAACCTCTCGTGGAATTGTATCTCCTGACATCTCATTCAGGACAATTCTACTTCTAGGCACAAAATCATTCATATAGTCCTTTTCCAGAAATTTAGCATTTGTCGAAACAAATACTTTAATATCTGAAGGACTATAAAAATAATATCCTTTAGTTTCTTTTGGATACCCTACAAATATACATGTTTCCGAACGGGACTCCATCTTTTCTGTCTTTCCTTTTAACACATGCGCAGGACAACCAAATATCCTTAAGTGTTGTAAACTAGGCTTGCGCACAGTCCACAACTCATGCAGTGTTTTAGGAACAGACTTAGATGGTACATCGTTTAGAATGTATATAGCAGTTTGTAAAGCATATCCCCAGAAAGAAATAGGAAGTGTTAAATAACTCAACATAGACCTAACCATATCCAAAAGAGTTCTATTTCTCCTTTCTGCTACCCCATTTTGTTGAGGTGTACCTGGTGCAGAAAACTGAGAAACTATCTCATTATCAATAAGATATTGCTGAAACTCACCAGATAGATATTCTCCACCACGATCAGATCTCAAGATTTTTATGTGTTTCTCAAGCTGATTTTCTACTTCAGCTTTAAATGCTTTGAACATGTCAAAAGCATCCGACTTATATCTCATGAGATACACATAGCCAAATCTTGAGTAATCATCTGTGAAAGTGATGAAGTACTCATATCCACCTCTAGCTTGAATGCTCATAGGTCCACATACATAAATGTGTATCAATCCTAAACATTCAGTAGCTCTGGCACCTTTGGCAGAGAACGTCCTTTTGGTCATTTTACCTTCCAAACAAGATTCACAAGTTGGTAGATCATCAACCTTTAAGTCACTCAAAGGTCTGTCACTTACCAATCTTTTAATCCTATTAAGGTTAATATGACCTAGGCATAAATGCCATAGATAGGTTTCATCTTTTGATAATTTAACTCTTTTATAATTAGGTTCCGTTATTTCTGTGTCTAACGAGTGAGAGATATTTCTATGCAAAAAGTATAGACCGTTTTCCAATGTACCTTTGCAAATAATTTTGTCATTCTTACTAATAATAAAAACTTTATTAAAAGTAACCGAATATCCAAATTTATTCAAACAAGAAACTGAAATTAAATTCCTCTTGAATTGAGGTACATAATAAACGTCTATTAAATCTAAATGCCTTCTAGAATCCAAACAAACTCTAATATCTCCCACTGCACTTGCAGACACTAACGTTCCATTGCCCAAGCGCAAATTGATTTCATTCTTACTCAGCCTTCTCCTTTCTTGGAACCCCTGCAAGGAATAACAAACATGATTAGTGGCTCCAGAGTCTATGATCCAAGAATCTGTAGAATCTACCAAAAAACATGTTTCAAGATAATTCACATTACCTTCTTCCTTCTTGTTCTGGGACTTTGGGCAATTTCTTTTCCAATGTCCCTTTTCACCACAAAGGAAGCATTTCCCTTTGATCTTGGTTACTTTCTTGGTCTCCTTCTTGGTAGGCCCAAGTTGCTTTTTCTTCTGTTGTTTCTTGACCTTTTGACGGGTCTTAACAGTAGCAACTTTACCCACCACATGAATCTCTTGACCTTTGCTTTTCACAAGGATCTTTTCAGCACTTTGAACATCTTGCATCAGGCTCTGTAAGATGTATTCCTTTTTGTTCAAAGTGTAGTCCAATTTGAACTGATCAAAATAATCTAACAATGAATTGACAACCATATCAATTTTGTCTCACCATCTATCTCAGCGCCATGCAGTTCAGCAATGTTGAGATGTGCTATGACTTTCATCATGTGATCCTTCACAGCCTGTCCAGGTTTCATCCTAAGATTCATAAAAGCAGTCACTGCCTCTCTCTTAGTCGTCCTGGACTTCATAGCAAACATCTCCTCTAGAGACATCATTATATCAGCAGCAGACTCCATTCCTTCATGCTGCTGTTGCAACACGTCGGAGATAGTGGCCATAATATAACATTTGGCCATATCATCTGAAGTCTTCCACTGCTCATACTCATCTCTTTGCATTATGCTTGATTCAATATTAGGAGCAGGTGGTTTAGGAGTAGTTAGAACAAACTTATGTTTTTCACTTTGCAGCAACAACCCAATTTTCCTTTTCCATGTTACATAATTATCTCCAGTTAAAGTGTTATCTTTCAGGATGTTCATAAGTGATGGGGTCATGATTTCTGAATAAAAACAAAACATATATAAGTAAATAATCATTATAAAGCACTTTAAATATTTATCTTGAATTAAATGAATAACTCAATCATAAAAATTCAACGGTGATCTAACACCCATAAATGTTACGCCTCCTTTGGGAGTTCGCACCATTTACTAGTTAGACTAGGTCCCACCTAATTGTTAACATAACAACCAGCGTTTTCAATTTTAGCCTTGCAATTTTACTGACAAGAACTCTTGGGAGGATATCAATAAAATTACATTGAGTGTGTTACCAAGATATCGACCCTCAACTTTCTCTCACGTAAATCCCTCCTTGGGGAGTAGATCTCGTTTGAGTCCATTGTCTAGTCTATCCTTATAAGGAAGTATATTGCTAAATTCCATTCATGGACGCCCCTTGGGGGGATTACCAATAAATAATTAAGCTCAACTAACCTTGGAGGCCATAGGTGTTACAAAAACACCTTCTCCCACTCAATTATTTAAGGCGTGTGATTAAATCCCATAGAATGATTTACCAAGTTATCTAGATGCCAATTTAGATACCTAAATCATTCAATGCATGTTCATACCAAAAGAGATATATGAGTGACACTCCTATTCTATATGTCATGTTATCATACAATAACAAATATTGTAATATTTAAACATAAATTAAATAGCAACAATTTTGGCCCATCCTAGAAAAACAAGTAAATTACAATGATATAGGAATACAAGATCTTCAAGTGGCCCATCAACCATAAGCTCATCCTTCGGCCTTCTCCCATGGGCGTGCACAGCCCACAACCCCACAAAGGGGCTGCCATGCGCAGCCCATAAGGCCACACAAGGCTGCCATGCGCAGCCCACCAAGGTTTGGGCTTGTTATGCGCAGCCCAATCCACTCCTAGGGTGCGCACGGTGCTCGTTCTCGGTTCCGGTTGCTTTGTTTTTCTTCGTTTCTTCGAATCTTCAACACCCAAATATATAACAGCAATATAAAATAATAAATACTGCAGTATTAATTTTTTTTTTTTTTATTCACTGCAGTATTTTTTATACATAAAAAACTGCACTTAAAAATAAAATAAAAAAAACTGCAGTAGTATTAAAAAAAAATACTGCACCTATATATAAAAAATAAAAAATAAAAAAAATAAAAAAAACCTAACAACTACCAAGAAGGAATTATGGCGATGATAGACCACCATTCTTGTTACAATTCCATAACAAAAATACATTGAAAATCTAGGACCAAAATCGAGCAATAACAATCCACATAAAACATATATAAATCCATACATCACATGTAATTATATATGCGAATACCTAGAGTGACATCTCTTTCTAAATATGCATAATCACAATAAAAAGAAATCGATCCAGGTATATATACGTTAATTAATTAAAAGGGTTCAACCTAGGCTCTGATACCAATTGTAGGGAAAAAATATACCGTAAAGTACACGCAGCGGAAGCGAGACTAACAAAATAGGTTTAGTAGCTTTTAAATTTTTTTCCTTTTATGAACCTTAAACCCTTTTAAGGTTCATAAAAGGAAAAAAATTTAAAAGCTACTAAACCTATTTTGTTAATCTCGCTTCCACTGCGTGTACTTTACGGTATATTTTTTCCCTACAGTTGGTCCATTATTAATGGCACGTCCAGTATATGACACAATTATTGAAATTGTTGAACCAGAAATTGGCAATCAAATAAAAGAGTCCCCATTCCCGCTGGACAACAAGGATGGCAAAGGGTACAAGGACGTCACAGCTGACCAAGGGACAACCATGGTGGTGCAGCGCACATGCTTGGCACCGCGCGCGGACGAGAGCGATTGGCTTCGGAATAATGTCTTCCATTCGACTTGTACCATCCTGGGTAAAGTTTGTCAATTCATTATTGACGGAGGGAGTTGTGAAAACATTGTGTCTGCGAAAGTGGTTAGTAAATTGGAAATCAAGACAGGTCAACACCCCAAACCATACAGATTGGCTTGGCTTCAAAAGGGCGGAGAGGTAACGGTTTCGCAACGAGCACTGATATCCTTTTCTATTGGCAAGCATTACAGGGACCAAGTATGGTGTGATATTGTGCACATGGACGCATGTCATTTATTGCTCGGACGACCGTGGCAGTATGATCGCAAGGTAAAACACGATGGCTTTAAAAATACTTACACTTTCCTTTACGATAAAATGAGTATTGTGTTGTTACCAAGTAAGCCACGAGACAAGCCTACAGTGGCGGAAGGGTCCAATCTCCTTTCTTTTTCTGAGCTCGAATTGGAGATGGAGGATGCCGATACGGTGTATTTACTGTTGAACAAGGAAGTGGATGACAAGGTTGAAGTCCCTAAGGCTGCAGCTCCTTTACTAGCGGAGTTTGCGGATTTATTTCCTGCCAATTTACCTGAAGGGCTCCCACCGTTGAGAGATATTCAGCACCATATTGATCTCGAGCCCGGGGCTATGTTGCCTAATCGACCACACTATCGAATGAGCCCGTGTGAACATGAGGAGCTACGTCGACAAGTGGAAGATTTACTTACCAAGGGTCATATCCGTGAGAGCCTTAGTCCGTGCGCGGTACCAGCACTTTTAATCCCAAAAAAAGATGGATCATGGAGAATGTGCGTGGACAGTCGTGCAATCAATAAAATTACAGTAAGGTATAGATTTCCGATCCCTCGACTAGATGATCTCCTAGACCAACTGACTGGGGCAAAGTTATTCACTAAACTTGATTTAAAGAGCGGTTACCATCAAATAAGAATTCGACCGGGGGATGAGTGGAAGACAGCGTTCAAGACGCGAGAAGGGCTCTACGAATGGATGGTCATGCCATTCGGTTTGTCTAACGCACCAAGTACTTTTATGCGTGTGATGAACCAAGCATTACGGCCGTTTATAGGGAAATTTGTGGTCGTCTATTTCGACGATATATTAATCTATAGTGCCGCGGAAGACTTACATGTGCAGCACCTTCGTGAGGTTTTAACAGTGCTTTAAAAGGAAAAATTGTTCGCTGCAGTAAACAAATGTGTATTTTTGGCTGCAGAGGTGTTATTCTTGGGTTACAAAATTTCTGGAAAGGGTCTTTAGGTGGATGAAACAAAAATTGAAGCCGTTAAACAGTGGCCACAGCCGACAAGCATAACTGAGGTGCAAAGCTTCCACGGATTGGCGGCGTTTTATCGTCGATTCATTCCTCACTTCAGCAGCATCATGGCTCCAATCACCGACTGTATAAAAGAAAAAAAGTTTCAGTGGTCTCAGGGCGCGGAGGAAGCATTTCAACTCATCAAGGTACGTTTAACCACTGCTCCAATACTGATATTGCCGAATTTTTCGCAACCTTTTGAGCTGCACAGTGACGCGTCAAAGGTGGGAATATGGGCTGTCTTGAGCCAAGCATGTAAGCCAATCGCATATTTTAGTGAAAAACTCACAGGAGCTAGGGCCCGATACACTACATATGACATCGAATTCTACGCGGTGGTTCAAGCCGTGAAGCATTGGAGGCATTATCTTTTTCACCGCGAGTTTATTCTCTATACTGATCACGAAGCTCTGAAACACCTACACAACCAAGACAAGATTTCAGCCCGTCATGCCTCCTGGTCCGCGTATCTACAACAATTTACTTTTGTGTTGAAACATAAGGCTGGAACTTCTAATAAAGTTGCCGATGCCTTAAGCCGACGGAGCAATTTGTTGTCCACAATGACACTCTCAGTACCAGGATTTGAGACATTCCGAGATTTGCTAAAAATTGATCCATACTTCGCAGAAATCATGTTGAATTTGGGCGCTGCTGAAAACAAAGAATTCTTATTGGTAGATGGTTTCTTATTTCGTGGAAATCAACTATGTATGCCTGACAGTAGTCTACGCCTAAAGATTAACAAAGAGCTTCATGGAGAGGG
The DNA here is from genome assembly GCA_954870605.1 of Acer campestre. Taxonomy (NCBI): domain Eukaryota; kingdom Viridiplantae; phylum Streptophyta; class Magnoliopsida; order Sapindales; family Sapindaceae; genus Acer; species Acer campestre. The sequence goes on from OX940810.1 coordinate 28,018,425, forward strand.
TCATGTGGGAAGGGACCGCACCTTGCAACTGGTCAAAGATGATTATTTCTGGCCAACAATCCGGCGTGAGGTGGAGCGTTATGTGGCGCGTTGTCAAGTGTGCCAGGTTTCTAAAGGCACGGCGACGAACGTTGGCCTATACATGTCGCTACCCATCCCCACACAACCGTGGACAGATCTAAGCATGGACTTTGTGTTAGGATTACCAAGGACTCAACGAGGGTTTGATTCAATATTTGTGGTCGTCGATAGGTTTTCCAAGATGGTCCATTTTATTCCTTGTAAAAAGACGACAGACGCAGTAAATGTGGCTTAGCTTTTTTTTCGTGACATTTATCGTCTTCATGGCCTGCCCAATTCAATTGTGTCCGATCGTGACACGCGGTTCCTTAGTCATTTTTGGCGAAGCCTTTGGAAGATGGTGAATACACAACTGAATTTTAGTAGCGCATATCACCCGCAAACGGATGGTCAGACCGAAGTAGTGAATCAGTCCCTTGGAAATTTATTGCGGTGTTTAGTTGGTGATAATGCTCATACCTGGGATCAAAAACTTAGTCAGGCAGAGTTTGCTCATAATCATGCAGTGAATCGGAGCACGGGTTTTAGTCCGTTTCAAATTGTCTACTCGGTGGTTCCTCGAGGTCCGTTGGATTTACTCCCATTACCTAGCAAGACAAGGGTTCATGGGAGAGCTGAAGACTTTGTGCAGAATTTGCAAAGCACTCATGCGCAAGTGCATGATAATTTGGAGAGGTCCTTTGAGAAGTGCAAGTAGCTGCTAACAGGAAGCGTAGACATGTGGAATTTGAAGTTGGTGATTTTGTATGGGCTGTCCTCACTAAGGATCGGTTCCCCGTCGGTGAATACAACAAACTTGCTGCAAAAAAAATTGGCCCGTTGGAGGTATTGGAGAAGATAAATCCGAACGCTTATCGTTTGCGACTTCCTAGCCACATTCGTACAGCTGACGTGTTTAATGTGAAGCACTTGATGCCTTATTTTGATAACTCTTCTGGGGAGGATACGGGCTGCACGTCGAGGTCGACGTTTCTTCAACCTGGAGGGGATGATGCAGCGGCAATAAGGGCTTTGGATTACTTGGAAAGCAAGGATCGAAACAAGGTTGGGGTTCCTTAGAGGGAGGCGTGTGATGGGCCAGCTGGATGATATGGCGGAATGGGTGAGCTGGCGTGTGCAACATGGCAGGCCACATGAGCTGGCTGATTTGGGTCTTTGTTTGATCAGGAGTACTTCGGCTCAAAGGCAATAGAGTTCTATTTTATTTAGGAATTATTTTTGTTTAAGTTATCTTAGTATCTTAGTTGTTTCTGAATTTGATTAGGATTTAGAGTCTTCTTTTGTTTAGGTTCGTATTGCCTATTTATATTCTTGTTTTTTATTATTTTTGAACTGGTTGAATATTAATAAAATCAGAGAATGTTTCTCTACAAACCAGTTATCATATCTTTGTGAAGGTAGAAGTAATTGAAGCCTGTTAACGAATCCTTCGTGCGCGAGGTCGAACGTTTTCAGTAGGTTGTTTTCTAATTGTTTGTTGCAGGGGTTTTCTCGTATAAGCTTCCGCTACACCACGTAACCATGCAATAATTATTATGCTAATTGGCACTGATGCCCCCTGAACTATACCCGAATTTGCACCATACTTCCAATATTATTTTTTTTCCGCCATTAAACCCACTGAGCTCTCACAAATTGACAACAACCAACTATAAATGCCCCCTCACAAGGAGTAAAAAACTCAAGTGTTTGTCAAAAAAAGAGAGTTTAGGGGGTTTAATAGAGAAAAAAAAAAGTATATAAGGTAATGTGCAAATTCGAGTATAGTTCAAAGGACATCAGTGCCAGTTAGCCTAATTATTAAATCATCATTCATCTCCTAATCTTTTCATATATATATATATATATATTTGACACACCTAATCTTTTCATTTTATAAATGTAAAAAAAGGGTTTATGTTCAAAATATTCCACCCACTTTTATTTGTTTATTTCAACCATTAAAAAAAAAAAGAAAAAAAGGAAAAAAAAAAAAAAAAAGCATGTAAATAATGTAATACCATTGAAATGGTCTTCCTTCGTTATATCCTAAAAAGCTATCTCCTAAAAAGCTATCTTCATATATATATATATATATATTTATTTATTTATTTATTTGACATACCTAATCTTTTCATTTTATAAATGAAAAAAAAGGTTTTATGTTCAAAATATTCCACCCACTTTTATTTGTTTATTTCAACCATAGCATGTAAATAATGTAATACCATTGAAATGGTCTTCCTTCATTATATCCTAAAAAGCTATCTCCAAAGTGATCCATGACCGTCCGATCCACACACATCTTTCACTTCAGCGGCGCACACCCAAATAATAATAATAATAATAATAAATAAATACACGGTGCGGTGCCAACTGTAACAAAGCTGTCGGTTAATTAGTTCCATTCCACGCTGCTTCCTCTGCCTAACCAAAACTCATACACATAACACACTTTTGTCTTCAACGTACAATTGTTCATGTTCATGTTAATGTTAATGTTCCTCTCCTAATAAGCCAAGTTATATTCCACGCGCCACACTTCAACTCTCCCCTCTTATCATAAGTCATAACCAACACATTTGATTTGATAATTCTAATTTCTACACAATGCACGCAAAGACAGACTCAGAGGTGACGAGTCTCGCGCCGTCGTCTCCGACGAGATCTCCACGCCGTCCCGTCTACTACGTGCAGAGCCCGTCACGGGATTCACACGATGGAGAGAAGACGACGACTTCGTTTCACTCTACGCCGATTATCAGCCCAATGGGTTCCCCACCTCACTCTCACTCCTCCGTGGGCCGCCACTCGCGTGAGTCGTCTTCTAGCCGATTTTCTGGGTCGTTGAAGCCCGGATCGCGCAAGATCTCACCCAATGACGCGTCTCGAGGTGGGCAGAGTAAAGGACAGAAGCCATGGAAGGAGTGTGATGTGATTGAAGAAGAAGGACTTCTTGACGACGAAGAGCGCCGAAAAGGCATTCCTCGTCGATGCTATATTCTTGCTTTTGTACTTGGCTTCTTTGTTCTGTTTTCTCTGTTTTCTTTGATTCTATGGGGTGCTAGTAAGCCTCAGAAACCCAAGATCACAATGAAGGTTTGTTTGTTTGTTTTTTTTTTTTTTTTTTTCCTTCCATTTTGACAATTCCTTGTATTTTAAGCGAGTTTTTTTTTTATCTGGGTTTTCATTGATTTTGCAATTTTATTTTTGCAGAGCATAAAATTTGAGGAATTGAAGATTCAAGCTGGTTCAGATTCCACTGGAGTGGCAACTGATATGATCACTATGAACTCAACTGTGAAAATGATCTATCGTAACACGGGCACATTTTTTGGGGTCCATGTAACATCAACTCCTGTGGATCTGTCTTATTCTCAAATAAACATAGCTTCAGGAAACGTAAGTCACAAAAAATTGATCAACATCTGAGTCTCGATTTTGATTCTTTGTTTAATTTGATGAATTGGGTTATTTGCAGATTAAGAAGTTTTACCAATCAAGGAAAAGTCAGAGATCAGTTACTGTGGTGGTGACTGGTAATAAGATTCCATTATATGGAAGTGGAGCTGGTTTGAGCAGCTCAACAGGAACCACCACTCTACCAGTGGCTCTGAAACTGAACTTCGTGGTCAGATCAAAAGCTTATGTTTTGGGGAAATTGGTGAAGCCTAAGTTTTACAAGAAAATTCAATGTACTGTTACTTTCGATCCCAAAAAGCTCAATGTTCCAATCTCTCTCAAGAATTCTTGCACATACGATTGATTGATCGATTGATTGAGTGATTACACAACACCACAGCAAAAGTGGAAACACGTTGAAGAAGTTTTTTTGTGGCCATTCCTATTTCTGTTGCTTTTTGTTGAAGGCAAGGTAGTGGATTGGAGTCTGGAGAGGGATGAAAGTTACATACAGCTAAGCGGGCAGCTTTTGAGTTGTTTTGGGCAGGGATTTAGGTATGCTATTTTGGACTTTTTGGCTGCCCAGATGGGTGCCCGGGGAATTGGAAAACACATTGCTTTAGATAGTGACTTGTGTGTGGATCTTCTTTTTGTTTATTTTTTATTAATGTAAAAGAAATGAATAATTTATTTTTCTTGTTGAAGAAGAATGTACTGTAATTGGACTACTTTTGTTAATTGTGTCGGTACAAATTATATCGTAAACTATATATATAATATCATTTTTTTTAAGTTATAAATCTCAATGGTCATTGGGGCGAGCCGAAAACTCGGACGTTCTGAATTCGATCCCTGACAGTCACGTTTCTTTTGGGGTCACCGGAGGTTTACCTGACTATTAACTTCAGGGTCTCGTGGGATTAGTCGAGGTACGTACAAGCTGACCCGAATACCCACGGATACCAATAAACAAAAAAAAAAAAAAAAAAGGTTGTGGTTCAAAAGTAAAAAAGACACTTGAAAAGATCAAAATTATATGGCTAGGCAAAATGGTTTTTGTACCATTTGTGTAGATTAAAATTAAATCAAATAGGTCAAAGGAGATATAGGATGAGTTGGATCAAATCAAGCATGACCAAATTTAACTCATCAGAACCCGACAAAAGTGTTGGAGCTGTTAAATCTTCGGCTTTGATGTTAAAAGTGTTCATCATTCTATAGCAATCAATCAAGCATATGAATGCCTTATTTCTTGTCCCCCATCACCATATGCACATGCTTTACCAAAATTGATGATCATTATTGAAGAATCAATAATAACAAAGAACATTCCTTCAAAAAAAAAAAATAATAATAATAATAATAACAAAGAACAAAATCAATAATGACATCTGTTTTGTCTTCTAATTATTCATATCTGTGGAATCTCTTTAATTTTGAAAAAGTTTTAATCATGTATGTAAACTACTATAATTGTCTAATCTCAATTATATTGATACACATTAAGCGTTGAAGAATCTAACGAAAGGTCTTTCTAGGTGTACATTATTCACTAATCACATGCCTAATCATGTTGGTGATACAAACTAGCAGTGCCTTGGTCCCCTTGGAAACAAAAAAAAAAATCTAATTAAACAACAAACACTTTAAGATCATTGTTTGGCTACCAAGTTGATAGATATTAAGATGATGAATAACAATGTCTTATTGATTTTTCGATGTTATTTGAATAAGAAAAATCTTCGATATGTATGGATCTATTTACCTAACACACTAATATCATGTTAATCTACGCACATCTTTTATATAATTGATTATTTATATCATATGATATAATTTGAGTAGTTTGATTGTAAAATCGAATCATAAACACTGATATAATTATTTAATATTTTAAAAATCGAATCACAAACACGTTATTAGTCTAGAGTCTTACAACAATCAATGTTTACACTCCAAAATTGGCACAAAATTTATTAGATCGGTGATGTCTAAGCTCAAAGTTCAAGAGAAAACTATAAAGTATAAAATAAATCAAACAAACATGAAAAGGAACATATAGAGATTGTCCATGTAAATGAATGCAGAAAGTGTGCATGAAACTCCAAGAGCTAGCTAGCAAATCTATCTCCTGCAATGGGTGATCGTGGAGCAGCCTCTGGTGTAGGGGTTGGCTGGGTGTCTGGCTTTGAAACAATCGTGGTTGTAGTAAGACCTCCCTGAACGAGCTGGGCAAGGAACCCTGTTCGCAGCCAGAGCTCCATATGATATGTAATAATGCTTTGCTTTTCTATACAGAGACCTCCTACCAATTTCAATCCCCACATCTTGCTCTTCATCGCCATCGCCATCGCCATCGCCATCACCATCACCATCACCAACGAACCCATGATCGTAAACAGGCAGCATTGTCGTCCATGGCCATTCCAGTACTGTTTCGGCCACCAAGTTATAGCTTGCTTGAACTTGATCAACTTGAGCTTCCACAGCGAGCATGATCATGGATATGACAAGAAGCACTAGTTTGAGACCACCTGAGAAAGCCATGGAGATGTGAATCTTAGTTGATCACAAAAATGAGAGTTAGAGAAACAATGAAGATTTAAGACATTGAATGTGTGGAGACTGGAGAGAGACAGAGAGAGATGGGTGCATGAGATGGGGCAATTGGAGACAATAAGTCACATGCAAATTGAAGTTATGTGTTTTTCTTATTTGTTCATTTATTTGATCAAGTACGTACCCGCATCACATGTGTTACGTTCAATATTTGTTAATAATTAAGTGTTGAAATTGATGATTTTTTGTCTTAATGTAACATTTGTATATGGGGAAATAGCAGTTATGTTTGCCGCTTGTCGGTGATACTGTGCCTAGTTGATTTTCAGATTTGACCAACACCATATATGTAAATGTGAAATCTGGACAATGTGTTTCATAATTTGTTTGATGTATCATCTTTGTAAATATGAGTGGACTTAGATGCGTAGTAAAGTAGCATATAGCCTCATTTTGATAAGTCAAATAGAGAAGATCTGCTTACAAATTTACCAAATATTCAGCCCACTAAACCATTTATCATCATGAAAACCAGAGGTGGACATTTTCGAGTTGGGTTGGGTTAAAAAAATTTCAACCCAATTCAATCCAACGTAAATTTTAAACCAATCTAACCTAATATTTTTCAGGTTGGGTTAGGTTGGGTTGATCGGGTTAGGCTTTTTAAGCCCAATAGAATAAATATATTTGAATTCAAATTTTGTCATATCAAAATTCAAATTTAAAATAATTTTTCATCATAATATTATATCACATAAGAGTTTAGATTTCTTAAAAGCATCAAAATCAAATCACAACATATAATACAAATTATTTAAATATCTGTTGCATAATTATAAAATAAAAATATAACAATTTATCAAACTTGGAAAGTCTCCATCTAAGCCTCTTATCAATTTTACAATTATAATCACTTGGCAAATATCTCATAGTCAGATAATTTATTATTTATTTCAACCAACATAATATTTTGAGTTTATATACAATTATTGGACTTTTTTTCTACCAAATTTTTAATCCAATCTTAAGGAAAAAGAAAAGCATTTAAAAGTATAATTAAGGATGTGTCAATTAATACAAAAGATGAAAACAATATAATTGCATATTTTTAATAAATGTATCATATATTTATGGTATAAAAATATTTAAAATTATGTAATATTTGACATTTATAATATTATAAATGGTGCATAAATAAATAAATAAAATTAATATCTTAAAAAAAATGAGATTTCATAATAAATCTAATAATAAATAAAATTATTTAATTTATTTTTATTAGGTTGGATTGAGTTATATTTTATTAATCCTATCTAACTCAATCTTAAAAGCAACCCAATCCAATCTAGTTGGGTTGAATTGGGTTGGGTCGGGTTGATAGGTTGGTGCCCAACCCTAATGAAATCGGCTTTATGGTAGGCGAATATTTGGGGTTCATGAGGGTTTATAGGTCAAATTGTGCGCCTGGAGAACTATCTTGAGTCTAGACTCAACCTTACCTACTTGACCGGCTAAAAACAAAAAATCATTTTAACAAAATTCTAATACTACCGAATTGTTTTCACTTATTATTAAATTTGATACCAAAAAATGGTCTTCTAATTAAGTACAACTCATGTACCTATGAATTAAAATTTGAAAATACTTTACAATTATTTATAAGAGTTTCCTTTCCGTGTTGTGAGAGTAATGATATGGAACTTTTCAATCAAATCATAATCACAATTAAATATATATATATATACTTTAATGGGCGGGGGACATTGGGCTTGACCAGGCCTGGTTTGGGCCCGGTCCAACGAGAGTTTCACTAACTTTCGAGAAGGGTCTTTTCGGTATAACGAGAGGTTTTAATGGTCAGAATATAAAATTAAGAGAAATGTAAGGCAGAAATAGAAAACAAAGAAAGAATCTGTGCGTGCCATTCGGGCATCGTCCATCTCGCTAGTGATATAAATGACAGAAGCCATCTCTGTTGTTGCTTCTCTCTAGAATTCTTCTCCCGGAGGAGATGGCTTTGCCACAACACCACTTTCAAAACCACTATCAACAGTCACACCACCACCACCACCACCAACGTAACAACAACAACAGCAGCACTCCAAAAATTTCAGGTATTTTTTGTTTCCAAGTTGTAATTTTTTTTTTAAAATTTCTCTGCCTATCAAAATTGAAGCCGTTTTTTTTTTTAATAATAATTTTAGAAACATTTACGCAATCGACGGCCAGATTTCACCGCCGGAAGATTATTACAACGCAGCTATTTTGCACTTTGCAGGATCAGTCTCAGCATCCTCCTTACATTCCTCCCTGTAACATATCTTGGCTCTCTATGCTCTTTTTGATTGTTGAGAAATCATATGGAAAATTAAAGAAATAAAATTAATTGTGACTATATAATATCAATTTATTTTCCAGTTTCCCAAGAATTTGAAATGGAAAAAAAAAAAAAAAAAAAACAGATTGGTAGGTTTTGTCAACATTTTAGCTTAATTGAGCTGAATAATTTATTGTGGATAAACAGAATCATCAGGAAAAAAAATAATTAGCTAATATATTTCAATTTAGAGGGAAGGAATAGATTAAACTTTTTGTTCTTTGTCTTTCTTGATATAATTTAACATTTTATTGATGTGTTTGTATATGCTTTTATTTTAGTAACATCGGTTGATTTCTTTCAATCACGACCTATGTCAACAGGATTAGGTTTGTCACTTGACAATACACAAATGGCTTCTTCTAGGGACTCAGCTTTGCTTTCACTCGTTGGTGATGAAATTGACTGTGAACTACAACGACAGGATGCCGAGATTGATAGATTCCTCAAACTACAGGTCTGGTCTTGGGCGAAGATCCCATTGGTTATTAGTTTCCATGCTTGTGGGAAAAAAATGTTGGTTTCTGTTGTTTCTTGGAAACAATTAATTTGTTAGCATGATTATGGAATTGGAAGATAATAACTGTTATTTTAATTATTTGGTGTGATTGCATTTATGATGTCTTTATGCTGATATTTTAGACCTTTTATCTTATTAGGATCACCTATGATAACTGACAAGTACTTGTTTAGGTATATTTTTGATACATTATAGGTAAACATGTTGTCTACTTTAGTAATTCAATATGATTAGAACGGTTGGTATTGAGTTTGTGAGTACGAATCTCATTCTGGTTTGGTTGGCCAAGTGTTGAATGTAGAAAGTTTTGGCTTCTACGTGTACTGATATTCCTATGATGTGTTGCCTAGAACTCTCGACTTTTGATCTTCATTAAATGAACTGTGTCTTTGAACATTTGTCAAAATAATGGCATGAAGAGTTACTTTAATAGACTGACGATACACATGTCTCCACCAATAATGGTATTTATTCTAGTACATTATCTAGCAGTATTGTTAAATGTCTTAAAGATTCTTTTTCCTTTTTGGTTTCTCTCGAAAAAGGAAAAAATGACGTAAAGATGTAATTCGGTTATATGAAACATGTTAGCACTTAGTGAATTGTAGCAAACTGAAGAAACTAAGGGTAATTTAATTAAACGAGCTACGCATTACAGCCTTGTCTTCATTTTGGTTTTATGCTGCAGAGTCTCTTTAGTTGGAAATTGTTGTTGTTTAGTGATGCTGTGAATTGATGTTGTCCGAGTATTTCATCATTGGTTTGCTTAGGCAAGTTTGTACATACGTTTTAATTTATAGGTGATTTGACATAGATAGTTGGACTTGTTCATGTTTTATATGGAGATTGTAAGGTCAAAGTCTAAAATGTAGGTCGTGTGAAGGGTTTCAACGTAGGTGTCAATGTTCTCATCTTTTTTGTATATTTGATTCACTGTGGGAAGGAATATCTTTCCAACCATGAGGACCCTTTGGTTAGGGAAATAAGTAATGATGGATTTATACCGTCTATACAATGAGAATGCCTAGTTGATTGATTTATGTCTCACAACTGATTTGTGGATTGAGGGTGTTTGCTTTGTCTCTTTAGAGTCTAATTGGATAAGGTCATCTATAGAATTATATTCTTTTCTAGAAAGCCCATAGTTTTCTTATGTCTATCATTCAGGGTTTGATGGCTGTTATTTCAAACCTTTTGTTTCTGTCAAAAATCTTCATCAGGATTCTTTCTGCCTTTTCTCTTTTGATTCTCTTGGTCTTGCTTTCAATGAGAGGTTTACATTTTGCATCTCTTGCCCTTATATACTTCATTTCAGGTTTAATAAGTGTGTAATATTGAAATATAATCTATGAACAAAAGCAGAATTCATAGTCATGTTGAATTAAATTGTGACCCACTGACCCCTTGGCTTTTTTTTACCTACAAATATTTTAATCATTTTATTTATTTTTTATTTCCCATCTCTCAAATGTAACATGGCAACTCAAAGAATTATTCTAATTTCTTATTGTTTATCAACATAACATGGTGAACGATTGTGGCAAGCTATCCTAGAGAAGGTCCAGGCTTACCGGCTTCAAACTATCTCATATGTAGAAGATAAAGTTCTATAGAAACTTCATGAAAAAGAAGCAGAGGTGGAAAATATTAACAAGAGGAATATGGAACTTGGAAGAACAAATGGAACAGTTGACTGTGGAAGCAGGTGCTTGGCAACAGCAGGCCAGATGCAATGAGAACATGATCTCTGCCCTCAAATTAAATCTTCAGCAAGTCTACGCTCAAAGTAGGGATAGTAAAGAAGGATGTGGGGATAGCGAAGTGGATTATACAACATCATGCTGCAATGGTCGTGCTATTGATTTCCATCTTCTCTGTAAGGAAAGCAATGACATAAAAGGGTTGATGACTTGCAAGGTTTGTAGAGTCAATGAAGTATGCATGCTTTTGTTACCTTGTAAGCATCTCTGTCTGTGTAAAGATTGTGAAAGTAAGCTTAGCTTTTGCCCCTTGTGTCAATCCTTCAAGTTTATTGCCATGGAGGTCTATCTGTAATGGGATACATGTGAAAAAAACTTCATTGTTATGCTAATGTTAGATGTATTATTCTTACCATCATGATGCGTGCTTCACTTCTTATCTCAATTGTTTGCTCAGAATGTCTTGTATGTTAAGCATTTTGTGCATAACCATTTTTGTATTTCCGCTAATAACTGACAGAATTTCTGTTTCCATTACTGTATATTGGATACAATATCTCTTGGAATTCCTTTGGCTTGATGGAAAATCTCTTTGTTTATTAGTATGCTAAAGTGGATTAGCAATGCTATAGTATGTTAGTAGATTTTGGTGATTAGATAGCTGAAACTATGGTACTATGGTAGGAATCGGTTGGTTGGTGGTGGTTGAAATTTGAATATAGTATATTGAGGTAGAAATATGGAACCTACTAATCTACTATGATTGTGTTATTATTTGATCAATGTATGTTGTGTTGTGGGAAAAGAAGAGTTTAAAAGATTTATGTACGTGGGGTCATAGCTGTAGTAGATTACCTCATGTAATTATTTCTTTGCATTGTAACTACTAACTAAGTTTGATCAATCATCGGTTTATAAGACGATCAATTGTTGCAGAAATGACATGGGATGACTGCTATTTTTTTTTTATATTTTGAAATCTAAAACCAATCGGTAAAGTGTTTGTCTCGACCACACATTTTACGATTTAATGGGAAAATGTCATAATCGAACCCCTATTATTACACAAGCGAAGGGGAAGTGGCTAACTACTTTTACTGCTACAAGTGGATGGATCGAACTCCATATTCTTTGTGGGTTCAAAAGATGAATCCAAATAATTGACACTTGGAGATCAAATGGTTTAGACATTTTTAGACCAATAGGCAAAAAACGCACCGTTTAGTCCGTAGTGGGCTGCACTTTGCAAAATAAAGCCCCAATGGGCTGGGATGGGAGCCTGTTCGATCTTCCATTTGACTCTTTATATGAAGAAACTGCTTGTTCATGGTCAGATTAAAATATACAGACAGAGAAACGTTTAACATCTTTAACTTAGATTCGGATTCAGACAACAATGTGAAAAAGGATTCAATTTATTTGAATAAAACAACTTAACATAGAAATACTTGTGATCTACGTACAGCAAGACCTAGCTAGGTCTTGACCACTACCAGCTACAACTATATATATATATATATGTAGGAGCAGCAGCTAGCTTTATGGGTCTGTTTAAATGTAATATAAATATTAATATCAAAATCAAAATATATAATTATTTATTTATTTATTTAATTTATATCATTCACTTGTCAGAGAAATCTTGTAATAATCTGTGGTACCCTCCAGCTCCAAGTAGTGAACATGGGTCTTACAATAATTAATCAGTCAAAAGAACCAAAATTCCAAGCCTTCTTTTAATTAGTTACCACAAAATATTTAATTATTGATATATAATTATATATATGCTTGTCACAACAAGTGACAGAATTATTTAAAAGAGATACCGGTAGGTGATCAATCTGAGTATCCATAATAATTATATTTTTCTTTTTCTAAAATCACACTTGTGTGTGGGGGAGTCTCATGACTGTAGCATCCCTGTAATAAGACACACACAGATGAGTAAATAATTAATGTACCTTATATGCACTTTCAGAGATTTGGATCTTCTTCTTCATCATATCAAATCAAACCCTAATTATATATATATTTACAGCTGATAAAATGTGAAGGGAATTGGAAGAAACAATTGAAGTTATAATTATTAATTAATGAACCATATATATATCATGTTGATGGTTGAACAACCATTGTCGACTCTATAAAGTCCCACGCCCGCATGCAGAACTAGAAGCTGAGCCTCTAGCTAGCTGCTTAATTTGCAGACCGAACTCGAGCCAAGCCGAGATTATATATATATATAAAGCTCGATTAGCAACGTAGTAATATTATTATTATTATTTGACGACTTTAATCTAATTGTTTTTTTTTCCTTCTAGTAATTAGTAAGGCATTAATTAGAAGGCTTGGGAAGCAAGTTGCATAGTGTTGTTTGGATAAAAAAAAAAAAAAAAAAAAAAAAAAACTAAAAAGTGGGAGATGGGAAATGCTTTATTTTTTTCTTTTTAAGAGGAGGGAGAGAAGATTGATGAACTTTTATCTAATCATGCCTTAGAAAGTGATGACAAAGAGGAAAGTGAATATGCTTCTTCCATGATTATAACTATCTGCCATCTATTATTATTATTGTTTTTATCATTATTCCACCTCCACTTCCACTTCCACCGCAAACCCCAGCCGATCTCAGTCCTTTCATGTCCCTCTTCCACTTTTTTTTTTTTTTTTTTTTTTTTCCCTTATTGAACAAATCATCTCATCAAACATTCAAACCCTAGCTTTTATATATATATAATTAATAACATATATCCAAATACATTAGTTAGTACAGATTTTGAACTACATGAATATATATGTTCTGATTTTAATGGAATTTGGAAGATCAATCCCAATTGTGACATGTATCTAATTACTGGGTTCGAATTATTAATAAATAAAAAATGTAAGTTTGAAGAAAAAAGAAAGAATACTATACATAACTTTACTTTGAGTTCAATCATCTAACACCCTCCTTATTCTCTATAAAGCTGTTTTTTTTTTCCTCTCTGCTTTCTTTTTCTTTCTTTCTCTTTAGTCTCCACTTTGTATCTCTTTTGGCTTCTTTTGATCAGATGTACATCCATCCATGAATTATTTTTATGGGACTCCAATATATAAATCTCTCTCTCTCTCTCTAGTCTCACACACTGTGAAAGTTATTCCATATAAAACTGAACATGTATGTATCTTTGAGATACGACCCAATGACCCATATAGCTGCCTGCACTGCACTGCACTGCACTGCATGCCTCGGGTGGTACGTACGAGAGGGCTATCTATTAGCTTATTTTAGTTGTTGCTGCTCATGAGTCAGTCTTGAAGGGTCCCCCAATATGAATGGAATATTTGTATTTTGCATATATAGCTTGAACCATTGTCTTTTCTTCTCGTTTCTCTAGATATGCCTTTCGTTTAAATGGTTTTCAATTATATATATATATAGTAGTTTCTGTTTCTATATACTATACACCATGTGCAAGCTTTGAGCAGTGACCAGTTTACTTGTTCATTTTTGCTTACACATACATATAATTTAATTATTTATTTGTCTGTGTGATGTTGCTTTAGTGAAAGTGAGGTAGAAAAAGAATAAGATTGTTCATGGAAAGAAGATCAGAAAAGTTTGTTGTGGCCGGGTAATTAACTAGGCATATACATGTACGTAAAAAGGTTAATAATTAATTAGTTAGTTAAAAAAAATAAAAAAAAACTTAGTTATATATATATATGGACATCCATCATTATCTAACTGGTTAAGCACTTCCCTTTTCACATTAGTTATAAAGGGTTAGAGTCCTGCATTTTTTCCATAAATCGCAAAGTGTAGAGAGACCTTTCTTCTTAATTGTGCTTATTAGAAACGAAGGCAGATTTCTTAAATTTATGAGGAGCGGAGGGGACGACAGCAATAAACTTTTTGAAATAAAAACAAAAAATATCCGAGTAACAATTTAAAAAATTTAACTTTATTTTTTAAAAAAGATTGGGCATAGGTCATGACCCCTCCAGGTCTCCAAGTGGCTTAGCCACCGGTGCTTGTAGCAATTGATCTCGACATCTGGTTTGTATTAGATTTAAAAATAAAAAATAATAACTAGTCAGATGTATAATGAATTTTTAGTAGTTGAAAAGGTAAATATGGATGATTAAGCAGTTGAAAGGTTAGTAATATTTCAGATGATTGGGGAGTTGAAATTAATAGTGTCTTTTTGAATATGTTCCCTAAAGAAATTGATATTCATAATCTTTGTCGTTGAATTTTTTGTTTTCACTACAAAATGCACACAAACTTTCTACTTTCTAGGCATGCAAGCGACGGTTGATTATCTAATCACCTCAGAAACAAAGAAATGAATATTGACACTGTTGAAAAATTTCCTTCTTTTTCTATAAATAAAATATCAGCAATATTTCATTGTCTTTAATTAATGTAAAAATGAAAAAGCTTAGGAGCATAATTATATTTTATTAGAGTGTTAATTAAATCTCACCGGTGAGTCAAACTTCTAATTATATATATAACTGGGTTTAATTATTCATGTATAGAGTAATTATCAAGTGAGGCATCTCATACTTTAATTTTATTAAAGATTTTGATGAAATCATATCAATTTTTATGAATTTTAATCTGATTTTTTTTTTTGGTTGATAAGTTTAATGAAATATACCTATGAATAAAATTTGAGAAATTTTTATGTACTAAAACTATTTATCCCAATTTTGTTAAATATGAAGGTATTGGAAAATTGGGAGAAATATACGGAAAAAATTAATTCTGGTATTGAAAATTCTCAAATTTTATTCACAGATAGACTTTAAGGAACTTATCATACAAAAAAAAATCATATCAATATTCATAAAAATTGACGTGATTTCATCATGGTCCTATTACATGCATTAATTCGGGGTTTTTTTTGGGGAGTGGGGTGTACTCGAACCTTCTACTTTTATCAATTGATTGTATTTCTCAACTGGGTTTAATTATTTCTATTAAATATAGCAGCTAGCTAATGTTTTCCTTTTCCATAGTTATATAACTAAACTACATGATTATCATATGGCTAGAAGTTCATTTTAAGTTGATTTTTAATATATATATAAATTTTGGAAGGCAAGATTTGAACTCAAAACCTCGAATATTTGAGAGATGTGATTAACATCAAATTATACTTGCAACCACAAGTTGATTTTCCATTAAAATACAATATTTAAATAAACAAATATTCTCCGGTTAAGAGGATTATGCAGGAAGATTATAGATTTGATTTTAAAATAGTTCTTTATTTTAATGATTTTCATATAATGTTTTATATACTAAGACAAGTAACATACCTGTTAATTTATATCTATATATATTTCATATTCATGATCTATTAAGATACAAACAATACAATTCAAATCATTAAATAGAGTTTAATTTTCTTAGTTGGTGTTTTTTTTAATGTATATATATACACACACGATGGCAACTCGAATTTGGGCTGAATACCTAAATGATCGTCTTTGTAAAACCAACTTGGGCGGTCAAATTTTCTTAGTTTGTATTAATTATTGAAATGACTGGCCAATCATCAAACAAATAAGCTTGATCAACTTTTTAGTCAAAGTTTCTAAATCTATAGCAACGACCAACGGGATAATTGGATAAATATTGTTTTTTGTAAAAGAAGGCAGTGACAGAGTCAGCCTACGTAATTTTCAGTCACTGCACATCTGCAACAAAAATTACTAGCCAAAACAGCAAAATGTGTCAAATATTTCACAGAGAGTCCAGAGTTCTAAAACTCCAATTGCTTTGTCGGCTTCTCTTTTGGAAACAGTGGTGTGGTCCTAGGAACAACTTCATGTCTTTGTCTCTCTCTGTTCAAATCTCACACACCTAACACCTTCTTTAGAAAGCTAAATTAGGGTTCTAAAAATTATTCATTAATATATATATAAGAGCTGTTTAGTCATGCAAATTACACGACTAATTTCCTGTTTAATCTGCATAAGAGATTAAAAAAAAAAAAAAACAACAGTGTGTGAAATTGGAGCACATCATTGTCATTGATGGACCGTCAGTTATGTGCGCTGATTGAATGATCTATTCCTTGCATGCTTTTTGCTTGACATGATTGACTAGCCAAAAGGGTTTTCTTTTCTCAGTGGATATTTAGTTGGCAATTATATTTTCATGATTATATATATATATATAGGATATATATTCAAATGTATATTTATTTTTTAGAAAAGAAAAAAAGATAATAGGAGAATGAAGTGGACAGTCCGTATCGACCCAACACTACAAATGATTTGAAGAGATAACTACTGCATTTCCCCAGAACGGATCACCATCCTGATCCTCCTATATATCGATCATCAATTTACAATAATGTTTTTCTTGACGAATTTCGATGAGATCAAGAATCATCATCAGTAGATTGGGAATTTTTTTTTTTTAATTATATGATATGAATTATTGGCTGTCATCAGAAAAAAATGCCACTTTAATAGCACTTGCTTTGTTAGTAATGGGACGTAAGAGCTTGGTGGGTCTTCTTCATATGTGCATGAAATGATGATGGTGAAGATGATGGAGGGTCCCAATAAATTGAACTTGATCATCATCACAATGGAATCCCTTGGATTGAGGAGGAGTAGTAGTAGTAGCAGCAGCAGCCTTGAATTGTGGGACCTAATTAATTTAATTTAATTTATAATTTTTTTAATTTTTTTTTTTTTATATCTTTAACGTTCATGAGGGCACAGTATATGAAAAGAAGAGCTAGAAGAGGAAGAAGAAGAAAAAGAATGTGATGTGCATGTGATCCAACAGCCTTTATGTTCCCTCATCTCTTGTAACCAAACTATATACAAAACCAAACCACCATTCTCTTCTATCTTTGGTTTCTTTTTTGACATTCTGGGGTCTATTTACTTTTTTGTTTAATCATGTTTAGGTCATACATTGTTGTTAATGTTAGCTTAATTAATCTGGGCCCATTCATGTTTAGACATCCCACTAGTGGAATTCAAAAATATATATATCACATCAATAACTTGAATATATATATCATTTTAAACATAACTTTTTCTTTATATGACTATAGTATATATATATATATAATTCTCTGTAGAATATACTATACTTATTCATCAATATTCATCAATCTAATATATATGATCTAAGTATATACATTTATAAAGTTTCACACGTTTATAGTAGGATATCTTTTTCACGTAGAAGTCTTTTAAGAAAGAATATTTGAAGGAAAAAAGAGAAAGAAAAGAAGAAAGAAAGGGAAGGGAAGAAAAGGAAAGATATGATCTCTTGTTATTGTGTTTCTCTCCTTTTAATGTATATATCTCTCCAAAGTGAGTTAAAAAAAAAAAACGAGCTTTAATATTCTTTTTATTGACAAGCAACAATAGGCCATGCAAAGTAATCTATAAACTTTCATTTTTATTTTGGTATATGGAGACCCCTTTTGGACCCATATGTTTGATGAAGAGATTAGCCATGGAAGAAGCATATGCTTTTTAATGTCTTTTTTTTAGAGAAATTGTAACTTTTGCATGGAAAACAAGCCCTTTATTATTCTAATGTATTTTCACTAATTGTTAGCAAGATTCCTTTCTATTTTATCAATCAAATAAACAACGTACCTTTCGATCATTTGGGTCAATTTATTCACTTTAAAGTAACCCCTCCTATATATAAATGTAATCTTTTGACAAATATGTAACACATAAATGGCCGTGCAAATTGAAAAAGCTAATTTTTTTTTGAAGAAGAATTGAAAAAGCTAATTAACATGCTATAAGTTTCTTAATCGACTTTGAGATTGTAAATGTTATAATTTCCTGACCCATTAAAATTGTATTAGTTGTGTTAATTTGTGAAGAGCCAGCTAACTTTTACACTTAACTAAATTAATGTATATATTGGGAATTGGGTGTGTATATGCAATAAAATTAGAGCTAGCTTTTTTTTTTAATCGGTTTTTCTATGAATTATCCACTCAGTAGGACCACGGGCTCTCGAGAGCCATCTAACTATAACCTCAAAAGAGGTGTATAGTACTGTTCATGATCAATTAAAAAAAGTTACTATCTAGGTTTTTGGAAAACAATCTGATCGTCGTTTTTTTTTTTTTTCCTTAAAGACTGATCATAGTAGATTTGTTTAATAGAAGAATGGTAAGCATCTCATGAAAGATTAAGAAAAGAAAACATAAAATAATTTTTTAAGCATAAATAACACACAATTAGATCCTGTTTGGCAACAAGATCAACATTTTGATTTCTTGAAGCTGTAGCAATATTTCAATTTTATTTACAATGGCTATCAAGCAGAAGGGATTTATTTGCGGTAATGGAACACGTAATTTTATTGATATGGATATAAAGATTTATAACTAATTACCTCAACTTTCTGTCAACATGCAAGTAATTATATGAATACAGTACTGACTTTTAAGAGGGTCGGATTTATGATTGGTGAAGTATATTTAAGATTATAAGCCAACAAGGGAGTAGCTCAACCGGAGATGAACGAGTTTGGGGAATGAGCAAATGACTCGTAAGTCAGCGGCTCGAATCCTACCAATGGCGAAAGTTTTTAAAAAAATGTATGGTTCCGGATTAATATATATTGTCAAGTAAAAAAAAAAAAAAAAAGATTATAAAATAAAAGTATCACATGAATAATTAACGTTCAAGCTAGTTTGAACAATCAATCATATATTTTGCTCCTCTAGAAATAATGGAAAGAATTTTGACTTTTAATCTGGATAAAAGCTTTTTGTATGGACATCAATTGTTTATGGTGCACTGTTCATAATTGTATCGGTTCATAAAATACAGTATTGAGATTAGTCCTAAGATTTAGTTATCTGTCATTTAAATATAGTTTTTATATATAATTTTTTTTAATATATATTTCTGATTAATATTAAATATTTATAACACATCATTATCTTTTAGTAGAGCTGGTATACCCCCTTCCACATAAGTGGTGAGGGGTTCAAATCTCACCATACGTATTTTACACGCATGTGTGAAGAATTTTCTTCTCAGATTGTAAAAGTAGTTATCTCCTGTTATGGGAGTAGATATCCGAATCGCACATGTATTGTTTAATCTTGGCAGGTCCAGCGATTCTATCGTAATAATTCTTGTAATATTTCATATATATATATATATTAAATATTTATATATTGTGCACTTAATTTGGCATATTTGTCGATGAGCACCTTAATTCATTTATATGAACCATGTATATAAATTTAAGAGTAATATTATACAACCCAAATTTTAACCAAAATAATGTGGTAAGCGAGTTGTCATCAATACATATACAAGGGGAAAATTTAGGGCAAGTTGAATTAAGCCAAACTTGAACTATATCCACCGCAACAATAATTGACTCACATTTTTGACATACAAAATGTTTAACAAAAGAATGGATTAATTACTTTCAAACAAAGAATTATGTTAATTAAGCCAAGAAAAAAGTATATATGTTTCACATTTTTGTTTTGCATATATTTATATCCATAAATATATAATAATAAATAAAAAAAATATGCTAGGGCATGCAAAGTAGCTCTCTCACTATCTACTGGACTGGAGTGGAGAAGTGTGATCTAGAAGGACAGAGATGTCAATCAAAAAAACAGAAAATGACAAAAAACCCTCTCTCTATCTTCTGGTTACAATTACATTAGAAAGACAAACGGGTATCTTGTCCGGTCCATTTATGATTTATATATATCATCACTCATCAGTCTCAGACACTGCCCTTTCCTCGTGGGATCCATCTCCCCTCCCTCTCGTGAACCCTTTTAATTTCATTCTTTTTTCAATTCACACTCCCTCCTCTGCACATGTTTCGCAAACCCCCATTCAAATATCTATCGTATATATGCCTCTCTGCCTGCATGAATATATATTATATATTTATATATTATAAAATTATAAATAACAACTATAATAAGTCTTTGAATTTAACATTGAATGTATATATAATTAATATATATATATAAGGAAGAAGATGGCTGTGTACTTGTGTTACCCGCCCTAGTGACTAGTGAGTAAAAGGACAACACAACAGACAAAAGAGAGTGCGAGAAGAGACATAAGAGCGAACCTTGTAGCTTGTCGTCTATTATACAGATTTTGATTCTTTTTTTTTTCTTATGGAGACTAGAGAGAGAGAGAGATACATAGAAAGTTATTATATAAAATGGTTACAGCTTACATCAGTGTACTAGACTCTTATCAACTTTTTTATTAAAAAAAAATGTTGGGTTTTATCCGTATTCGCTCTGTGTTTTAAGTTGTCTCTCCTTGAAATTCTCATTGCAGATTAAACATATAATTATTTTATGTATTTGTTTATCTGTTAATAACAATTTTTTGAAAGGTATCGGCGGTGGTCATGTGATAAGATCATAGAGAGGAGGAGGGATCAAGGGGGAGTGTGCAGTGTGCAGTGCATTGTGAGGTGTGTGGAGGTGGTGGTGGTGGGGTTCACTTTCATTTCACTGCGTTTTAGAAATTAGAATAGAATCTTCTTGGTTCCTCAACGTGTAGACTGTAGAGTTAATAGGAAGATAGTGTGTGTGTTTGTGTTTGTGTGGGTTTTGGGGGTTGATTTTGCTACTCATGGGTGGTGGGCTCGGGAGGATCTGTCTAAGTTGCTGACAACTTGTGAGAGAAAAATAAAAATAAAAATAAAAATAAATATTTCAGACTTTTTATATATAAATTTTTCTTTCTTTTTGAAGATTTCCATATATTATGGGACCCAATTTCTCATGAATGTCTTATACAAACAAAAAATCAAAATCTTTCGCATTGAATTTACCTGCTTCATGCTTCTTCGATCTAGTACTACATACTGATATACACACTCATCTTCATCAATGAGTTAGGTCCCATTTGGTGTGGTATCCTTCAATGACCCACCAATTTGTACTGATCACTACTTCATCGATCTATTAATTATTAGGTTAATCTTCATCACAATATATATATATATATATATTAATCAAGCTTCCTATAATTAATCCATATCAATTACCGAATTATAATAACAAAATCTAGTGTAGAATCATTAATAAAGAAAAAAAGTTAATAATTAGAAATATTAGTTTTGTTGGAATTTGGAAACATCCCATATATGTATATATAAATTAAGAATATGCATGTAAAAATGATTAAGTAATATATATATATATATATTTTGAAAGCTAACACTATATAGTGTAAGTACTCTATAAGCACGGTTTGGAATACAACTCTTACTTTAGAGAGGGAACTCTCAATATGCACTTAGCGGTTTAATGAGAAAAAATGAAATTATATTTATAGTATCGAGGCTAGGTTCATTTTGAAGTCTCTAATCACCGGGATCATAAGTACTGGATGGCAGTACAAATCAATATTCAATAGTATATGTATGGAAGGGAAAAAGACCAAAAGAGGGATCACGAGAATGGCATAGAGTAATGTACAGAAACAGAAGACACATGAAAGAAAAAAAGAACTGTTTCCATGTCAGTCGCTGCAAAAAAAAAATTGTACAGATTTGCAGAAGAGGTTAGTGAGGGGGGTGTTTGGTGTGAAATTGATTATATATCGAGTTTTAGAAGGTCTTATTTTCAGAGTAGAGGGAGTGGGAGGATACCATTTCCCATTTTAATTGAATATCGGGACTTGAAGCTGACATTGCCTCTTAATGTTTTTCTATTTTAATTTCTTCTCTTTAACAATTCAATGTCACATGCAAACACAAAACACTCCTCACCTCCATCACCAACTCTTTCTCTTATTATTTGGCTATTTAATTGGAAACAATCTCTTTGAACTTTGATAATTAAATTTATCTAACACAATGTCACACGCACACACATATATATATATATATTGACAAACCAATACGATTCGAATCTGAAATTGATAAAACGGTGCGATTCGAATATGAAATTGTCTGGTTAATTGAGTGTTATTCACCACCAAACCACATTGGATGGTAATATATTTGTTATATTAATTCGAAAAGAACTCGACATAAAAAAATCTTGAATAACTATTAACTAGTAATTAAGAACTCAATAATATATTATATTTAGAACATGGGTTTGACAGTTAACTTGATCAAATATTTTTCACCATTAATAAAGTACCTCTTTCGGTGCTAATTGAGACATGATCTACAGTATTTGAAAAGAAGGAAAAAAAGAGAGAGAGAGAGAGAGAGAGAGAGATATTTTGTTATTGGGACTCAACACTTCTGTCAAGAAACATTGCTGGATAGTTTGTATACCACAAAAATAAACAAATAATAATAGGAAAACTATAATTTTTCTTTTTAAAGAAAATAGTATATAACACCACTAAAAAAATTAATTCAAATAAGAAATGATATTCAATCCAAAAAATTAATTCAAATAAGTCATCAAGTGATTTATCTTGAACAATGTTACTAATGTATCTATTAATTATGATTTATGGATTTGTAAACTGGTAACTATCTTACTTGTTTGTCTCTTCTGCTTTTGGGAAATTAACAGCTGTCTTGTGTTATCAGGGAGAATTGCAAAAGTGTTTGCTTGTTTAGGAAGATTGGATTTGATTTTGGAAACTCCTGAGATACCACTTAGATAGATAGATAGATATTTAAAAATGTCTAGAAGAGAATATATAAATATATAAATATATATTAAAAAGAATCCAAAATTGCAAAAGAGAGGAATTTTTAAGAGAGTGGGGGATAACTGGGACAGTTTAACTTTGTTTTTCCAATAATGAGAATCATAGAACATGATCAAAATAATCAGTTGAGTATCTAAGTGAAATTATTACTCATCATTTTCCTATTGTTTCTCACTTTGGACCCTACCCTTTACTGTCACTTACTGATCACAAAAATGATGCATTTCTCACTTTTAAAAGAATCCCCCTTAATAATCCCCACTCATTGCAGTGTTTTTCATGCAATCTTGTTGAATTTAATTGGGACACTTGTAGTTTTTTTTTTTTTTTTTTTTTTTTCATGGTATTTTTTTTTTTTTATATTTTAATTAAGTAAACCCCCTAATTAATTAAAAAAGATAATCCCCGGTTTACAATGTCATAGTTTAGTCTTACAAGGCATGAAACATTCATGCCTTGCCTGGGAAAAAGAGAGAAATAAATATTTTCTTGGGCCATTACAAGAAAGAAAGGAAGGAAAAAGCTGTGAGATAATATATATTCAGTTATTCATGGAAACTTTTGAGACCAATAATTCAATCACCTGAGAGACACGTCATCAATAGAAAAAAAAAAAAAAAGAAGCCGAGCCGAGAAGATAAGCCAAAGTTTGAGGCTCAAAGCAAAGCAGCTAAAAAGAAAATAGAGTCTATATATATACAAATTGTTTGTAAGTTAGTCAGTAAAGGTATGTACAGTAGTGGCCAGAGAGAGCAAGCTTGTCTATTATATCATTAATAATATTGAAGAAATAAATAAAAGTTATGAGAAGAAGATTTGAGAAAGGTGTTGTGTTGTGTTGCTGTTGTTGTTTGTGTGTAGAGAGAAGAAGAAGAAGAAGAAGAAGCAAACAATGTCGTCACCAAACAACAGCTTTAAAAATCCCACACGTAGTTCGATGTATCCTTTACCTTATATCTACTAGAGTAGTAGAAAATGATGGGGATTCGAAATTGGAGAGTGTGTTGATTTGGTGAGATGAGAATATGAGATGATCTATATATATATCTATATTAAACAACAAACACAGACCTAACAAAAAAAATAATAATAAAAAAAAAGACCATAATACCCATTTAATTTATTACAAAACACAACTCATGAGTTAATATATAACTGTTTAAGGTTACTTGGTTTTGGTCTGCCAGATTCAACAATTAATGATTATACACTAAAATTAGAAAATGAGAATTACCAAAAGAAGGATCTGTGAAGTGAAGATCTGAGATGGTAAAAAACAGTGACAAAAATGGCATAATAAGTGGGATTATATTTGGTATATAATTTGAAGTGTTTGACTAGTAAGTACTAAATAAGAAGAAGAGGGATTGGGGGGGATATATGGGGATGATGGGGAGGGGTGATATTGTCATTTGTCATTTCAAAAAGACAGGCTGCACCATCCTTCTGTGCCTGATTTTTTTTTAAGTGGGTGTGCGCGGGGATCAATTGTCAGAGAGAGAAGAAAGAAGAAGAAATAGAGAGTAGAGAGTAGAGAGTAGAGAGAGAAAGAGAAGTCACGGGTTTGTCTTGAAAGGCCCTTATTTCACAGTCCTAGACAGACAGACACATATTCTCTCTCACTAGATAACCGAGGAGGGAAACAAAATATTATATCATTATCATAACATAACACATTTAAAAAAATAATAAATAAATAAATAAATATATTTTTTAAAATAAAAATAAAAATAAATAACCGCAGTATATACAGTACTGCAACAACTTACAACACTCACCCACAAACCCTCTTCATTTTTATCCACCAAGAATCACCCCTCTTCTTGTACCCATCACAAACCCAAAACCTCTCTCTCTCTCTCAAATCTCTCAAACAGCAAATAGTGCTTTTGATCTTTCAATGGCGCTCATGCTAGACAATTGTGAGGGGATATTACTGTCATTAGACTCTCACAAATCGGTACCGGCGCCGTTTTTAACCAAAACTTACCAACTGGTGGATGATCCAAGCACCGATCATATAGTCTCTTGGGGAGAAGACGAGACCACCTTCGTCGTTTGGCGTCCACCTGAGTTCGCTCGTGATCTCCTTCCTAACTACTTCAAGCACAACAACTTCTCTAGTTTCGTCAGACAACTCAACACCTATGTATGTCTAGTAAAAATAAAATCTTATTAACTTTAGTATATAAAGCTTTCTTTTTTATGATGTTTTGGTTACCAAGTTCTGATTTTGATTTTGTTTTTGATGATTTTAGGGTTTTAGAAAGATTGTACCAGACAGATGGGAGTTTGCAAACGAGTTCTTCAAGAAAGGAGAAAAGCACTTGCTTTGCGAGATCCATAGAAGAAAAACAGCTCAACCACAAGTCGCTATAAATCACCACCATCATCACCACCCACATTCTCAACTAATTAACGGTCCAGGTTTCTTTCCTTTCCAAGGCGGCCGAGTCAGCATCTCGCCGTCTGACTCAGACGAGCAAGCCAACTGGTGTGACTCACCGCCACTCACTTCCCCAAGAGGAGGTCCCACCGGCATCTCAGTCATTGGAAGTGGTGGTTGTGGTGGCGGTGCCGGAGGTGGGTACAATAACAGCTCATCGGTGACAGCCTTGTCTGAAGATAACGAGAGACTAAGAAGAAGCAACAATATGCTAATGTCAGAGCTCGCACACATGAGAAAGCTGTACAATGATATTATCTATTTTGTTCAAAACCATGTCAAGCCTGTGGCACCAAGCAACTCTTATCCTTCTTCTTTGCTTCTTTGCAACAACAACACAACACAATCTTCTACAACACCATTATTGGCTGCTACCAATAACAATAATCCTTCTTTGGTGCATAAGCCTTTGAACCAGCTTCTTGGGTATTATCATCATCCTAGTAATAACAGTAGTATTAATAATAACATTAACCCTAAACAAGTTCCTCATCATCATCATCAAGGTCAAGTTTTGAACTCACCCAGTACCACATCACAGAGCTCTTTGACGTTTTTTGAAGAAGCCAACAACAACCGCAACAACAGCTGCAAAACGAAGCTATTTGGTGTGCCTCTACATTCCAAGAAAAGATTGCACCCTGAATATGCCTCTAATAATCCTTCAAATATGGAGACTAACAAGGCTCGTTTTGTTTTGGAGAAAGATGATTTAGGTTTGAATCTTATGCCTCCTTCAACATGTTAGTTTTCAAGAACCCATTCAAGAGAATCTTATCTTCTTCTTCTTCTTTTTTTTCTTTCTTTTTGAACTTTTTATTTTGTTTTATTTTTTGTTTCTTTTAAATTTTCTTGTTTGATTTGTCTTTGTTCTCTACTATTGAGTGTCTGAGGAGATCATCATCAGATGATAATAGTATTGAAGAAATATCAAATATGTGCGTGTGCGTGCGTGTGTGGGTGTTTGTGAGAGACTCTCTCTGTATATAACTTTAGTGTCGGTATTATTATTATTATCTCTTATTCCCCACAACCATGAATGCAAGTGGAGCAAGTTCAAATATTGGCCAAATTACAAAGGAACCATCTATTTTAATTTTTTTGTTTGATGATGTATGAATGTTGTTCTATTTCATTGGTGCAATTTATTGCTCTCATTCAGATTCGTTCTTCTCCTCCAGCTACTTCTCCTTGATGATTTTTATGTCTGTATATTTGTTCAGTTACATTAATTAATGCAGGAGAGGAGAGTAAGGGAGAGAGAGAAAGAGAGTTAAAAAAAAAAAAAAACTACTCTTGATGATTTCCCTTTCAGTTCTAATGAGCTAAAAAAGCTGAGAAGGTTTCAGGCTACATAGCTGGTTCATTGACGACAATGTCTCTCTACTCTCTAGGGCTTTCTCTGATTAGTCCCATTAATGAATCATACGTACAAACAACTTACTTTTCAAAAATACTTCTTCTTCACCTGTAAAATTCAAAAACCGATAAAAAATGCTGATTTAATAAAACAAAAAAGCAGCTGACACCAAATCATATATATATTATATTTGTTGCTCAAAAATCCCAGTTAAATACTTAAATTAGTTTTCTGTAGCTAGTAGTATCATTATCACTATTATTGTAAAAAAGAAAGCACATTATAATGACGATTTAGAAGGAAAAAAAAAAGAAGAAGTTATAATTATAATCACTATTTCTCGTTTCTATGAACTGTGTGTCAGGTAAGTAAAAAAAATATACAAAGTTTTCGATCTTGTAAAATAAAATAAAATAAAAACAAAAAAGAAAAAAAAAAAAAAAAAAAAGAGTGAGTTATTCGATGAAAGCGAAATATAAGAGAAGCGACGAAAAATGTGTTTCGAAATGTTTCCATCAAGGCTTCTATACTTCTTCTGAGAAGCAGAAACCTTGACTTTTCCTACTTTAAGTATCTGATCAACGTATTCAAAAATCTCTTTGGATCCTCTCCTTCTCTTTCGATCCTCTAAAAAAAAAAAACTCCTTTTTTTTCTTCTTTTTTTTACTCTATATTTCCAAGTACTTTTTCTTCTTCCATATATATATATATGCCTACAAATTAAACACAGAGACCCTTGACTGGTAGATACATAAAACAAAGCTAAGCCCAAAAACCCATCTCTCTTTTTATCGCTTTGAGGGTCCCTTTTGGTGTTGTCCAACCATCTCTATACAATACAAGTAAAGTTTGACTACCCCAATTTTTTCACTATCTTTTGTATTATTATTTTTTCATGGGAGTTATTAATTTCTAAGACAGAGAAACTGTGTGAGACAGTGATGAAAGCAAGTTTAGAAAGTCCCCCAGTTAAGTCTCTATAGAGTGATAAAAGTAGGAATTTAGTATTCTTAGAATATCTTTGTCGTGTGTAATGATTTCTTCTCATACCAAAAAAAAAAAAAAAAAAAAAAAAAAAGAAGCTAATTTACAGTAAAAATAAATTCTGCTATGTATCTATATCTATCTGCCTAATAAGCTAGTATAGAGAGGTTTGTCTTTTTGAGAGCCGAGGGTGGGTGTCACGTGCGTGAAAAGTGCACGTGTGGTTTGTATATTTATGTATAAGGAATTAAGGATACGTCGTCGGTCTGGTCCAAGACACAAATGGGTAGAGAAAAAGTGAGTAGATTTTGGGCTTCAAAAGTGGATACGGATCATCCGCTAAAGATGCTTTATTATAAGGAAGGGCGTTACTGTTCTGTGTTTTTGTTGCTGAACAGCCGTATTGGACCACAAAACAATTGTTTTTCTTTTCTTTTTAGTGTTTTTTGAAAGTTTAAAAAGGAAAAGAAAAGAAAAGAGAAAGAAAGAAAGAAAGACATGGATGGTTGCTTCGTTTTCTCGTTTAGTCTTCTTGAATATTACGCTTTATTGACATTTCCTTTCACTCTTTCTTTTTTTTTTTTTTTTTTTTTTACATGGATGGTATCAGTGTATCACTTTATTAAAGATTCATAAAATATTGATGTGATAATAAATTAATCAATAATGCTAAACATCCCACCTAAAATCCCACCATTTCCATCCCAACACACGTGGCAGCTGAGGTGTCACTTGGTGAATGGACATACATTAATTGATAATTATCTCTCTTACCCATGTATTCACTCACCAATTAATGTTTATCCACTCACCAAGTGACACCTCAACTGCCACGTGTGTTGGGATAAAAATAGTGGGATTATAGGTGGGACATGTAGCATTACTGTAAATTAATTATATGAGTTTGTGATTTAGTGTCCCTTTCATGCACTGCATGCACCTAATAACTCTTTTTAAGTACTTTTTCAACTGTTCAAGGATTGAAAATTTTAAAACAAAAAATTAAATTAAAATTAAACAACTGAAATACGTGCAACAAACAATGAAAAAAAAATGAATTTGGCTTCTTGTGTTGTTTGAATTGATGTTACAACTTTCTGAATTGGACTCGGCTAGCTCGATGGATGGAAGAATTCAAGAGATGTCTTGGGTCAAGTGCAACTTATTGGGCCTTTCATGGGCTTCTATTATAACGTGTTATGATTTCTTGTTCTAAGTCCACAAAATGGCCTTTCAAAAACAAAAATGTCCAAAGTTTTAAGGTTTGTATAATTGTATTTCAAGTCAAAAATGTCGCAAAAATCTCATCTTATCTTGGGATGTACTTTTAGGGTTTGTATAATTGTATTCAAGTCGAATTCTTGAGCTTGATATATAACCTAACTCGACCCAAGAGAAAATCGGATTATGCTTTCATAACCTAATCTCATTTGTTTTCGGTTACCAATGTCTGGTTGGGTCGAGTCAGTTGGAAAGTGTCCACCCCTTCTATACGGTGATAGAATGGGTAAAAAATAAAATTGGAGTTAGCACCAAAATAAGAATATATAGGAGGATCTTGTTTTAAATTGTGACTTCTTGTCATATTTATCCTCAAGTTTTAATATGATAATAAATATATATACGTTAAGGGTTTGATTATTATACAGGAACATTATCCTTTAGATTTCAATCCAATGGATCGACCAAAAGAGGAATTTAAAAATTATAAAATAAAAACAAATTAAATGGATAATATTTTCCTTATAACTACCATGTATTGTTAATGTTCATGTATAGTAGCTAAAAACATACGTTAATATAGAAAACTAAGTGAAAATAGATGTACGTTATGTTTATTGGGGTAAAAATATATATTTTAATAAATGATACCTTCAAATGATATAAGGTTGGCTTAGTGTTATCCCATTCACAGCTATACTATTGAATTATCGGGTTCGAGTTGTATCCCCCTATCGAAGCTCATTTTTTTTTTAACAATAATATAGGGTTTGGGGGAGAGGGATATGACTCAAACCTATAACCTCATGATGTAGATGTGGATGATATACCACCGGGTCATCATCTTGTCTATATAAGCTCAGAATTAATTATAATAGTTCAAATAAATAAATAAATGATACTTTCGAATTAATAAATTTTACTGAAAAGCAACGATAAAATTGTGATGAAATATACTACTTTAATGTTTTTTTAAAAAATAAATAAAAAATTAACACCTAAATTAAGTCAAAGAAACATTAAGACATTTTAAGATTAAACACTGTAAACACAATATGAATAGAGTAATTCTTGAATCTTGAATCCTTTTCACAAAAATGGAAGGGGGAACTAGGGGGGGATTTTGGCAAAACATAATAGTGGTGGTATGTTGGGGAATAATCAAACTGCTGGGCCATTTTCATTATTTCTCTAAATCAGGCACAACTCGCCACTCTCGCGCGCGTTGTGGAGGTTAAAAACATAAAAACGCTACCGTTTTATGTTATTATTATTATTATTATTTTTTTCAAATTCTCTATTTTTTCGCAGAACGTTAAACCCTAACCAAAACCCATCCACCTGTTCAGAAATCTCCGGTCGAACCCCAATCGATCACCGAGTAGTAAATTCAAAATGGAGAAAATGGACCTGGTAATCGCATCATCTTCAATCGCTGAAGCCGGCGTCGGCTGCTGGGACCTAGATTCAGGCGCCGAGCAGCTCCGATACAAATCCTGCGCCTCCACACCGCACGGACTCACTTGCGTTGGCCAACGCTTCATTGCATCCTCTCAGCTTCGTGAGCCCTCTGCTACTTCCGGTTCCGTCCTCTACTGGTCCTGGTTCAAGGTCACATATAAACTGTTCGATTCTTGGTCTCAGTTAGAAAATTAATAGCAATAAGAGTTTTTTTTTGTTTTTTTGTTTTTTTTCTTGTTTCGGTTTTGAATTTTGGTTTATACAGCCTCAAGCAGCGGTGAAGAGCTTTCCATCGGAGCCAATCAAGCCGTTTGCGTCTAATAGCGTAGGCACGTATATTGTTGGTGGAGGTCAATCCGGAGATATCTATCTGTGGGAGGTAATTCTCAATATCTGATTATTTATTTATTTATTTATTTTATTGTTTTTGTTGAAGAGAAATGTGTTCTGTTATGACATAGGTTGAAACCGGTAGATTGATAAAGAAGTGGCATGCTCATTACAGAGCAGTTACATGCTTGGTGTTTTCCAGTGATGATTCGCTTCTGATTTCTGGGTCCGAGGATGGATGCGTTAGAGTTTGGTCACTTATAACGTATTTCCCTATTGTGATATATATAATTTTTCTTTTCGATTAAGTCCTTTTGTGTGATGGTTTTGATTTGTTTCTATGTATTAGTTAATTTCATTCATTGTTCTGTGTAAATTATAGGGTTTGTGATGACTATGAAAGCCAACGCGCAAGCCATCTCTATGAGTATAGTCTTACAGAACACACTCTGTGCGTAACTGATATTGTTATTGGTCAAGGAGGATACAATGCAATTATTATATCGGCTTCTGAGGATCGGACCTGTAAGGTAAATTGGGTGCTTTTTTTTTATTATTAGGGAAATTAGTCCTGTAAGGTAAATCGGGTGCTTTTTTTTTCATTAGGGAAAATTAGTCAAAATTAGTCGTATATAACAGGATTATGGTATTATAAATAAGTGTGGACATTATAAGTAGCTAGTGACTTTTACTTTTATCAAAGCTGATACAAAAATTTTGATTATCTATTAATTTTAAAGTGAAGAATAATTTGTGTGACTCTTAAGAATTCAAAAATGAGAAATACCTGTCACAGTATTTGTAGTTGAAATGACCTAAGAGAAATGTCATGACTCAGTGAGAAGAAAAAACTTATGCTTTATTTTTGGTTGATTTGGGTAACTATTGGAAGTGACGTGTGTCCCTGCTATATTTCATGTATATCTTTGATTTTTTTTTTTTTAGTTCTTAATTTCAGACCTCTATTTTCAAATGGTTTGCTGAGTGATAAAAAGCCAGCATCATCATCCAAAGTACTATAGTAAATTGGCAAAATATGATATTGGGAAAGAGTGATTCTAACTATTATTTATTGCTAATATCAAAGCCTTATTACCTAAGATAGTTCAGGTTCGAGATGCTAGATACAATCAGTTGTAAAGAAGGAAGAAGTAAAGTTAAATGAAAATTTCCTGAAGCAGGGAAACTATGGATTTAGGCACTGATATTCATAGTCATGTTTGTTTATTCTGATTTATGTAACATAGAAATTAAGGAAGAGCTAAAAATAGGTAGAAGAAAAATCACGAGGAAAGAATCTATGAAAGGGAGGGTAGAGAGTGAACTTTCAAAATTGAATTTTTGACTTTACAACACAGAATGAATTTAAAATTCACACTCTTCTTTCTTGGCATTTTTTCATTCTTTGCCATAATGTTAAGTATTAGCATTTTATTCTATATAATAGTATATAAGAGTTATATTTCAGAAAAAAGCATGTATTAAAATAGCTTTAATATGTATATTTTTTCATAGGTCTGGAGCTTATCACATGGAAGGTTACTCAGAAATATCGTATTCCCATCAGTAATTGATGCGATTGTACTGGACCCTGCTGAACATGTCTTTTATGCTGGCAGTAGAGATGGCAATATCTATATTGCTGCACTTAGTGCAGAAAGTTCCTCTAGCAGCAGCTATGGGAAACATATCCTTAGTTCATTATATGATCACAGGTTTTTTGTTTTTCTTATAGTCACACATTAAATTCATGGATTGAACCTTTCATTATTTGACCTCATCTTTTATTATGCAAGTTTCAAAAAATATATATATTTATTGTTAAATACTTTCTGCAGCTTTGGGAGTTCGCCTCCTAGTTGCTATAGTAGTTGAGCTGTTTACTTGAAACTTCTTTACTGCATATGTTTGTGTTTGGTAATACTAACAAGAGTAACTTCTTGTTGATATTATCCACTTTTAGGAATTTCTTAGATACCTTAGTTACAGTTAGCATCATTGGATATGGTTGATAACTAAATTTGATTTTAACATGAAAGAGTCCAAATGTATTATCCAAACTTAAAGACATTTTAGAAATGTTATAGAACTATATATGGGTTCCATGAAATAGTAATAACACCGTCGTAGTTGCAAGATACACAGAGATGTCTCTATTATTTCACAATACAAATATATCTGATGATATGAATGAACAAGACTTTTGTCCTAGCTAGACTTGAACTGTCTGCTATAATACTTGGGTTCTGATGGATTGAACAAGCTCATTCAATGTAGTTGTAGATCACCATTTGATTTTTTTTCCTCATTCAAAGTAGTTGTAGATCCCACAAGCTCCAAATCACTCATGGTGTTATTTCATTTATCTTTATCAATTGAAAATAGAAAAAAGAATAGGAAACATAGGAACTGATTACGGAAAATAGATCATGTGTTCATCCCATAGTTGTGAAAGGCACAGTCAAGCACGCACCCAGGTGCCGGTCCAGGCGCGCGCTTGACGGTGGAAGGCGATGGGGCTCAAACGCTCTCCTGATGTGCCTGATAGTGTTTTGTGTTTTTTTTTTTTTTTTGAAATGGGGTCGAAATAAAAAGGTTTAAGTGAAATGTGGTCTTTTTTAATTAAAAAGAAAGTTGAAAAGGGTTTAAACATAAATAAGAAATAGAAAGGAAGCCCTAAATGAATGAAACAACACATATCATCAACCATCTCCTCTCCTCTCGAGGTTGCCGGAGAGATCGGACGGTTGTTGATGGTCGCCGGCGGTGTCCGAGTCCGGCCAGTTTGTTGCGGAGAATGGATGGTGGCTGCTAGGGATTTGTGAGACGGTGGGTGGCTGCTAGTGTTTTGTGAGATGGTGGGTGGCTGCTAGGGTTCTTTTGTGATGGTGGGTGGCTGGTAGATTTTTTATTTGTGTGGAATAGTGGCTGTTAGGGTTTTTGTGTGATGGTGGCTGCTAGAGTTTTAAAAATACACTGTTATTTATTTTTCTTTTCCTTTTTTCGCCTTGCTTCGCTCGGGCACACGCCTCGCCTTGCGCCTCATGCTCCATAGGCCTGTTGCGCCTTGAGGCGCTTAACACCTTTGACAACTATGGTTCATCCATACTAGTTGTCTTGTTGTCACATAAAATGACAACATTTTTTTATAGATAAATCCACCTAAAGTTCAATTACTAACAATATGAGAGTATGCCTAGATTCATCAATCATTAAAGAATAACACAAAATTGGTGTAAATTGTAGCTTTTCCTTATGCAATAAACTTCACCATCTTGTTTCTCTAGATTTACAGATGTCAAACCCATTATGTATCTTCATATTCATTGAATTCAACAGTGCCGTACTCGTTTGTAGGAACATCCGTCAAGTCTTGATACTTTGGATCTTGTCCTGAGATACTACACTGCCTATATGAAAAGAGAGTCAATTAGAAACATTATCCACTTCATATGTAACAGGCTGCTTGCACGCACAGTCCATTTGGAGGAATAAAATATTTCCTTAATCATTTTGGGTTAACTTGGAAAATTTGTTTTGTGCTTTGTCCAAAATATCATTTATAAATAAATTGTTACCCGAATATATGCTTCAGAGAATATTAATTGGAAACAATTTTCATTTGGAATGCATTTCTTGTACCAATGGTTAGGATGTAACTTGCTTTCTCTAAATTATAGATCGATTTGAAATTATTTACTTTAATTGATATATTTAACAAATGGTTGTAAATGATTGATTCACATCCTTTCTTTGGAATGTACAAGGTTTTTATTTATTTATTTATTTATTTTTATTTTTTAATATCAACCTGTTTCTCATTTTACTTCCAAATATAATTTCCTTCTATTTTCCCCCATGAACAGCAAGGCTGTGACTTGTTTGGCATATAGTATAGAAGGAAATCTGTTGCTTTCTGGATCAGAGGACGGCATGGTTCGCATTTGGGACCCAAGGACCCTTAACATTGTCCGAATGTTCAAACATGGAAAAGGTTTTGTTCAAACCAATGTTTATATATTGCTTTGTTGTTTTGTATTTATTATTGTACTCTTTTAGAACAATATAATGTGTATCGAAGTAAGGAATTTTTGAAAGCACAAAACATTAAGAAATTTTTTGGTAATGATCAGTGGATTTCTTGGTATTCGGAATTAAATAAGGGAATTAGTCTCTCTAGTGCATGACCTTGAAGCAACTCTAGATATTTTCTGTAGGAGTGTAACCGGTGTCTTCTTATAGTTTTTGGTCATTGACACTAGAGGACTACGAGTACTTAAGTTAGCACTTATCATTTAATTCCGATTTGTGGAATTTAATAGAAATGTTAACTCTTTTTTTTTGGTCTTTCTCTTGAATTGCTATAAAGTTAGTCTCAGTTTTCCATCGAGTGATAAGTTTGTTGAGGACCCTCATCCAGAAATGTTTGAAATATGAAGCGTGTGAAAATTTAAGTTAGTGCAACTTATGAGATGTTTTAAGCATAATTCTTAATGAAGTTTCATATTCTTTTAGGCAATGTAATGTCAAAGGATTTTAGCACTATTTTCCTTCTCATTAATATCACTTTGATAGTAAGAAATGCGGACCCGAATTTATTAATTTCATTTGCATCTATATTTTCATCACTAGTTTGAGAATGAGACTTTGCAATTGTACTATATATATGCTAATAGTGTTTTTCATATTAAGGTTAAATATATTTATCTTTTCCTTAAAGCTCTTTTACTTGATGTTGGCTCTCATCATTTGGGCAGTATCATTGCCACAGTATTAATTTTCGCAACTGCAGTTACAACATCACGGTAACGTGTCAGTGTTGTGGCTGCAACAATTGTTGCTGTGGCATATACATTCTCCCCTCATTTTTGGCGGCTATCTCATTTTCACTGCTGTTTGGTTCCGTGCTTTACAGGTCCCGTGAACAATATTCTCGTTGTTAGACGACCAAACTTCCTTACTTTGGGAGCATTCTCAAATTCACATGGTTCGTCAAGAAGGCATGGGTCACTATTACCTCCTCCACTGGAAAAATATGTGAATATAGATAAAGATGCGAACAAGATGGGTGTCATCCGTCTTCCCACTGCTTGCAATATTCTTCCCGATGTTCCATTCAACAATTCTCACATATTGGATGAACATGTTAAACTAGTGGAGGTTTTCTATTTCTTATCGAATGTTCTTGATGCTTTATGTTATCTTAGATGTGATTTTTTATTTTTATTTTATTTTATTTTTTTAATGTTGTTCTCACGTTGTAATGTACTTTCTATCTTCTATTCCAAATATTTTGTTACTTATTTTCTCCTGAAGATGAATTGCATCATCTTCCATCATCCTGAAATCTGTACCCATTTATATTTTGTGGTGTTTTCTCTGCAGCAACAAGGTTCTTCTGCTGCAAATGAAATGGAGGTGGAGAGACTAAAGCTTGAGAACAGAAAAGCCATGCATATGGTTCAACAGTGGAAGAAAATGTATGGCAACCTGCATGAATTCTGTGTAAATGAATTTTTGAATGGAGACGACAGGCTTTTGAAAGGAGATGATGTAGGAAACACCGATTGAAAAGTTGCCTTAGACAGCTGTACTCTTTGTACAAAAATAGCAACCCAGTTTTGGCAGTAAAAATAATTTATAGTTTGTCTGATGACAAACCCCCCACCCCCCAACTTCCCCATTCTCTTTTTGATGAATTCTGAAATGATCATTTTATTACCCTTATATGACAGTTTTAATCTGGGTTTGAGGGTTTTCAATTGATGATGCTATATGTCATCTTAAATTTAAGATTATGAAGTGGATGCGCTTTCTTTATAGGATCACAGCTTTTTGTTTTTACAGGCTATTGACATGTTCTACGCATTCGCTTACATTGTTGGATAACAAAGTTGTATTAAAAAGGTACGCACATTCTTAATTTGTAGTAATATCAAGACACTATGCCTATTCTGGGAATGATTCTGAATGTATGACCAAATTCAATAATGTTCGCTTATATGTTAAAGATCCTAGTGTAGTTATGTAGTTGTGGTGGTAGTATTTTCTATAATAAAAAATGTTCGTTAAAAGCACTTGAGAGTTGAGACACCAAGTTTTCTGAAATTTTAGTGAGAAATGATTCTGTGATTAATGTTTCTAAATGTGCCTGCTCGAGTGTTTTGTTATTCAAAAGGAATTCCAGAGTTGAGTTTCTTTTCCAAGAAACCATTAAGCATGGATGATTCTATTTATCATTGGATAATTTATTATGTGCAGAGAGAAGTCCAGGAACTCATTGGAAAACTCGGAAATTCCACAGGGTGAGGGTCATTTTGGATATTATCTCAAATTTCCCCATATGAAAAGTTAAAATCCATGACCAACATTTTTCAAGTTTGGAATTGTCATTCCACAGGTCGATGAACATGAAAACCAATGACACTTCTGATTATTGTTGAGTTGAAACTGTTGATCTGCAGTGTTCAAGCCCTGTAATACACAGTACATCGGGGGCATATACCACGATATTGTATCAATACTGGTACATTAATTTTAAAGAGGTGAATTTCATGAATATATTGGATTTGTTTTTGAAGCTAGAGTTTATGGCTACACCCTACACCAAATGTTTTTATTTTTAAAGAATACACTGAATGAGTTTTTAAAAGGGGATATAATAATTTTCCCTTATGTAGTTTGCAATATTAGTCATTTTTTCCCCTCTAGTTTTAGTAATGGTCATTTCCCCCATAAAAACTAAACTATTAGACATTTTACCTCCTCTAATTTCAGTAATGGCCATTTCCCCCTCTAAAAACCAAAATATTAGACATTTTATCCCTTGACCGTTAGAAAGTCCGTTAGTAAACATCTTTGACTGTCAAAAAATCAATTAAATGACATTATTACCCTTAAATACATTAGTTATGCCTCCACTAATTGTTTTTAAAGAAAGAAAATCATAAATAAAAAAATTAAACTAATAAAGGTATTTTTTTTAAACAATTGAAAATGAAAATTATAAAATTTAATTAAACTTTAATAAAAAAATTATTTAAACAAAAATAAATATAAAGAATGAAATGTAAAAATAAAAATTTCATTTAAAAAACATTAATATAAAGAATGAAATGTAAAAATAATCAAAATTTTTAATTAATGTAAAAATAATGTAAAAAACATTAATATATATATATATTTTTGAAATACTGAATAATTTATTTAAAAGACATTAATAAAAAGAATGAAATGTAAAAATAAAAATTTAATTTACAAAACATTAATATAAAGAATGAAATCTAAAAATAATTACAATTTTTAATTAATTTAAAAATAATGTAAAAACATCAATATATATATATTTTTGAAATACTGAATTTTTTTATTAAAGTTTAATTAAATTTATAATTTTTTATTTTCAATTATGTTTTTTTAAAATACTTTTATTAGTTTAATTTTTTAATTTTTGATTTTTTTTCTTTAAAAACAATTAATGGTGTCATTAGAGCATAACTAATGTGTTCAAGAGTAATAAAGACATCTCTTCAACAAAAAAAAAAAGAGTAATAAAGACATTTAAATGATTTTTTAATGGTTAAAAGTTGTTGACTAACGGACTACCAAATGGTTAGGGGGTAAAATGTCTAATATTTTGGTTTTCAGGGGGGAAATGGTCATTACTAAGACTAAAGGGGGAAAAGTGTTTAATATGTCAAACTATAGGGGAGGAAATGATTATTTCCCTTTTAAAAGCTACAAATGTGGTTCTTAATTTCCTTCTAGGTATGCAGATCGATGTTTTAATCAAATATTCCCCGAGAAGATTTTCTCCACTGGTTGTTACGTCTTTTTGCCTTACAAATGATAAAACACATAGCCCAAGAAGTGCGTTGAACCCAATATTTTCCATTTAAGGCAAAGAAGCAACGGTGATATCAGGACGAGGCATGTCAATTGTCAATTGTCATGACGCAAAGAAACCAAAAATAAAAAAGCAAAATGATTTTTCTCTTCTTCTCTTCTTCTCTTCTCTGCTCAATCAAATTCTTTTCCCGCACTCTTTTCCTTCACCAACAAAGTTTCCCAAAGATGCTTTGACTGTCTGTTTTTCTCAGTTTGGCAACCAGAAAATGATCCAATTTCAAATTGTTGAAAATCATGTAGAGAAAAAAAATTAAAAAAACATTAAAAAAAAAAAGTGGGACCATCTCTGATTGAATAATGTCATCATCAATATCATATAATATAGTGTGAGAGGCTTGCCGCTTGCCTGCAGTTCCCGATGAGGAAGGGTAAGAGAGAAAGTGGGAGGAAAATAATGATTAAAATAAAATATAAAAAATACATATGTTTTGTTTGATTGAGCATATTAATACAATAAATACAAGAGAGCCATCATAAATAAAAATGGGATAAGTGGGGGAGAGAATGAGAAGATAAGGTGGTGGAAACAGCAACCGTGATAATAATGCTAAGTAAAAAAGCCTAAAACCCAACAGCAAGATCTCTATTTCTGGATTCTTTTTTATCCATTTGACCCTCTTCTTCCACAGAAAATGTCCCTTTATGAATATTATGTCTTCTTCATCATAAATAATAATTATTATTATTAATATTTTAATGCTCTTGTGAGTGAGAGAAGGGTATTTCAGGTCATCAATTAACCTGTGAAACTGCTTTGAAATCAGGGTGCGGGAATTGGTGTTACAGAAAAGAGAGCAGGCAACACCCCAACAACACAACATGTTCTTTTTTCTTTCTATTTATAATTTTCTCCTTTTA
Organism: Acer campestre; assembly: GCA_954870605.1. NCBI lineage: Eukaryota > Viridiplantae > Streptophyta > Magnoliopsida > Sapindales > Sapindaceae > Acer > Acer campestre. The sequence goes on from OX940810.1 coordinate 28,058,292, forward strand.
ATATTCCAGTGCTTTCTCCAAAAAAAAAAAAAAAAAAAAAGCTGGTTTACTATATAACAATGTATATAATAATCTCACTCAAATCAAAATAATTAAAACTTTTAATTATTTTTTCAAGACATATTTGGTGTCTGCATATATAAAGTTTAATTACATTCGAAGTTTCCCATAAAAAATGTGGTGATAAAAATGACATTAATATTCTACTGCATGCCTTTCGATTTATTGATCATATACATGTGGAAAAAAAATAAAAAATAAAAAAATTGGAGATATAATATATTCATCGAAGACATTATTATAGCTGTACGTCTGCATTCATGAGTGGACATTTAGTATCTTACGAGCTAGAAGTTATATTTACGTACATGGAAATTAGTTCAATCAATCAAATCAAAGTTATCGTCTGACTCTATAAGCAAATCTTGGAAGGTCGTCTGTAGTTTTGGGGAGAATAGATTAAATCACTGGAAGGGAATTAATTAAGGCGGTTAAAAATGTTATTGTCTGTACAAAAATGGTAAAAATCAATAGCTTTGTCGTCTTCTAGATGCCTTAAAGCCATTATCAATAACCCTAGATATGTCTTCTTATTTTAATGTATACATCTTATCATTTATCACCTCAGTTGGCGGTCCACAACAGACCTATATTTTGGGATCAATTATAATTGTTAAAGATTAAATAATTATATATATATATATATATATTTTCTATTACCGATTAGTCCTGACAATAAATATATAATGACGAAGAATGTGGACCACTAGATTTACATACTTTGACTTAAAGTGTATACATTTGTCAAAATTTCTTCATAATCTGTGGTTCACATTCTTCGTCCTGATATATTTATTGTCATGACGAATTGACAATAGAAAGAGAAAGACTATATATATATATATATTTCTATTGTCAGTTCGTTCTGACAATAAATATATCAGGACGTAGAAAGTGGATCACTAGATTTACATACTTTAACTCGAAGTGTATGTATTTGTCAAAACTTTTCTATAATCTATGATCCACATTCCTCGTCCTATATATTTATTGTTAGGACGAACTGACAATAGAAAGACTATATATTTATATATACATTGAAGAATATTAATTACTTTTTTTTTTTGTGAACAATTTATTAATCAAAACCAAAGCCTACAACAAGGCAAGAGCCACAAGACACAACAACAACGCACAACACCACAAAGCAGCAGCCCAGAACAACAAAACCAACCAGCAGAGCACCAAAAAACAGCGGGCACCACACCCAGAAAGACAAAACAAAAACAACCAAAAAACGAACACAAATGGTAAACTTTTAAAATATTAATCCTTGAAATATATATACAAGAGAGCATAATTAGAGTGAAAATTTAGTTTGCAATTAACGTTTTGGTCTGTAGATTTTATTGTAGAATCCAGATTCAGAGCTAAAAAATATGCATGGGAAATTAATTTCTTTTAACTAATTAATTTAAGTTACAGCAAATTGATTATCCTTTTTTCTTTTCTTTTTTTTGAATTATTTGATTATCCTTTTCAATTATTTGGAAATTTATTTTTGAATAATATTACAATCTCAAATAATCATACAGATGATATGCAACTAGGGATGCACGGGGAAATGGGGATGGATATAGGTCCCCCCATCCCCATCCCCACTTCTCAAACCCTTCCCCATCCCTCCCCATTTCCCCATTTCCCCGTTTCCCCATTTACCCCGTTTACCCATTTCCCCATTTGATTGAAAATTACAAATTAAACTAAAAAGAAAAAAAAAAAAAACATTCCATTACAAATGCAAAAGAAAATACATTACAAAATTATAATATATATATATATTACAAAATAATGTCAAAGAAAATATATTACAATATATATAAATATATATATATATAATTATTTTTATAATATTGTGGGGGAAATGGGGAAATGGGGATGGGGGGACCTCCCCATTTCACTATATTAATGGGGAAAATGGGGAAATGGGGATGGGGGAGGTCTCCCCATCCCCATTCCCATTTCAATTTGGGGATGATTTTCATCCCCATCCCTCCCCATTTCCCCATTTTTTCCCAAAAATTTCCCCCCAAATGGGGATGGGGAAGCGGGGAAACGGGGATCCGGGGAAAAATGTGCAACCCTATATGCAACTTTACATTATTTATTTATTACGTGATAATTATAAATCATTAACTATATTCTTTATAAGGAGAATTGAGACAAAAATTTGGTATGAATATTATTGTTATTTATTTTTATAATTATACAGTAGTTGGAATCCCTGATATTATTATTATATTACTCACTAAAATGTAAACCCAAAATACACTTATCTAGCAATTTACTTTTTAAGATCTCTCACTACAGAGGAATTAATATATAATGTTACAACCAATTTTAAAATTGAACCACTGATTGAATTTGGACCAATGTTTGATATTATTATTTTTTTGACCTCGAACCTGTAATATTGTGGAATGAATATGTATTTTTTTTTTCCCTCAAACCATATTGAAATGTGGTTGCAATGACTGGCTTTTGAATAAAGAAATTGCAAATGAATTTACAATCTAAATCTTAAATCGCAAAAGTCATAATTAAAGATTTCTCTAATATTCCAGAACAAGTTACTCGATCCTTGCCAAATCACAGAGAAAAAAAAAAGTAAAAAAGTTACCCCATCCTTATACGTAACAGACAAATGAAGAAAGTGTGTAGCAACAATTGTCAATCAATATACAGTACATGATCGACAGGAACTTCTACAGGAAATCAATGAGAAATCTATCCATCACCCGAGAGTGAAATTGAAAAAAACAAAACAAAAATTAACTAAAAAAGAAAGTCATTAATTTTTTTTCTTTCCAAATTGTTTTATTACCATGGATATATAAACTAAAATCGCACCACATTCATTAGCAATTCTTTATATTACTAATTATACAGCATCACCTAATATTATTGCTTAGTGGTGAAAGAAGTTCATTCATCTTAATAATATCACGGTTTGAATCGGCAGACCGGTAGTATAATATATATGAATATATATACATATATATTAGCTGGTACCAAAAAAAAAAAAAAAAAGCCAGTTCACGACTCGAGTAAAGTTGGTTAGCAGTGCAATTTTCCAGCACACGAAGCAGTCCGGTTGCATCCAGGACCTGATCCATCTCGAAAAGCGTTCCCTGTGAGTGAGTGTGAGAGGTGGTTTAGGCTGTAGCAGCTGAATCATAATTTTTCATATATATATATATATATAAAGATAATATTGCAACATGTAAGAAGATCACACATTGTAGGCCCCACCTTCCAATTTACACACTAGTACTGCTACTACTGGACCATTTTCATTTGTATGCCCCCCCTTTGAATCTACAGTTCTGGATCCACCGGCAACCGGCCGATCACCGGAAAAGAAATCAAGTTCTCTCATTTAGAAGTCATGAGATTTCTGACACCTGTCATGTGATTGTAGGGTTTCAGGGTTCTTAAAAAAGAAAGTGAATTTTAAGGCAAAGTTAGAAGAGTACCTCCAACAATTCCACTCAAATGTTATGTAATATAGCTTTCATCAGAAAAAATAAAAATAAATAATGATTCAAGCACCAACAAAAGCACTTATGATAGTCCCTGGAAGTACAGTTGGTAGATCTGAGCCCTTCAAATGGTGGGCCAACCCCACTTCCATCTCTGTAAAAATTCTAATTTTAAGCTTCTTTTTCCTTTCTTGGTAAATACTTTACTTATTTTACTATATATGTTAATTATTCTTCACAATATTTAAGATGGTCAATTCAAATCCTCAGATTCACTGCTCAAATTATTATATGAGTATGACTAAACAAAATGAGGTTGGTCCGGTGGTAAATCCCTCACATATGTATTACGAGATTACAGGTTCGAGTCCTCCCACTCCTCAAAACTCTCGAATTTATATAATTGTATAATATTCTGTTTAGTTGAGGTTGGTCCGGTGGTAAACCCTTCACACATACATCACGACACATGCATCACGAGGTTACGGGTCCGAGTTCTCCCACTCTCTAAAACTCTCGAATTTATATAATTGTGTAATATTCAAATATATATTATATGACTAGCTATTCCCTATTGGTCCATCTCTTATCTTATAGAGGTGGTCCAAAAATATTTAATGGTCCAGATCAAAATTAGAGCATTCTATGCTTTTCTCCAGGTATATACCAATCACCATAATTGAATTTTTAACTTGAGAAAGGTTTCAGTGCACCTAAGTACCTAACCAATCTAATTCATTCATATCATACGATCGACATTAATAATCAAACACACGGTCCAATATAAGCGAGTTAAACGTATATATACAAACTAACTAATAGTTTTTCTGCTTTAAACCTTCTATTTCCAATCTTGAAAGTGAATTATTTCAAAATAAATTAATAATAAACCCTAGAGAGTAGGGGGAAAAACAACAAAACAAAAGCTGAACAACTTTGTGATAACTTGCAGAAGGGTAAAAAAGATTGGAAAAAAAATTTACAAAAAATTTTCACTATTACATATAATATATATATATATATATTCAACCTCTTGGCTATTGTTATATATATATAATATATAGTTTCTTGTCACTTGATAGTCTGTTCCCGATATCACTATTTTATTCCATTTTTTTTTCCTCTCTTCACTTCACTTTCTTCTTTGTTACCTTTGTTTCTACTACTTGTTTTCCTTTGCTGCTGCACATTCTGATAAAACTCTCAGTCTCTTCTACACTTCTCTCTTCTAGTCTTTTACCTTCCCCATCCCTCTGTCTCTCAGTTGTCTTCAGCTCTCTGTTAACTAGCTACTTATCGTTTTTTCTTTTCTTTTTCTAGATTCTCTTTATTAAAAGAGAGAGAGTCATATTAAAAGGCCATGGAAATTGACCAATTAAAGGCTGCAACAGAAGATCAGATGGAGATGATGATGATGATGATGCAGATGGACAAATTCCCCGACTTTTACGGCTCCTATAACGATGTCTCTGAGACTGGTCCAAGCACCAACAATGGCTCCACGACACATTTCATCGACAACAATACCCCAAATGTCTCTTCTCTTCCTCTCATCAACCAACCATCCACCGTGTCCTTCACCGGAACCACCACCACCACCACCACCCCACCGGATTTTCTGTCTTATTCAACCAATGAAAGATTTTGGATAGGCGGCGGCGGCGATATTGAGGATCATTCATCAGGCGAGACAAATAACATTTCTTACTCCACACCGTCACAGAAGCGGCACTCAATGGCGGCGATGAGGGAAACCATTTTTCGAATCGCGGCGATGCAGCCAATTCATATAGACCCGGAATCAGTGAAGCCACCGAAGAGAAGAAACGTGAAAATATCGAAAGATCCTCAGAGCGTGGCAGCGAGACATAGAAGAGAGAGAATAAGCGAAAGAATTAGAATACTTCAAAGACTAGTCCCTGGAGGAACAAAAATGGACACAGCTTCTATGTTGGATGAAGCTATTCACTATGTGAAGTTCTTGAAGTCTCAAGTGCAATCACTGGAGAGAGTTGCAGCTAATAGGCCAACTGGGATTGGATTCCCTGCTCCACTGTCTAGTGGGACTTATCTTGCTTTGGGAAAAGCATACCAACAGTCCAACATCAACAACCTTAATTCACTAAATAATGGTCAGCATTTTGGAGATGCTAATAATAATTAGCTTTATTAGTTTTAAGCTATAGTTATAGCTGGAGTAGTAGTGTTATAAAAAGTCATTAATTTTTTTTTTTTTTTTTTTACAAGTCTTGTATGAGTAGTTTATTATGGGGTTGTAAATTAGATGATCAATTTTCTTGATCATAATTTAGACTTTTTGTAATCCTTGTTGTTTTCATTGTTGTTCTATCAATGAAGAGAAATAATATTAGATAGTGATTATGTATGATCCAACCGTGTTTAAAGCTCATGAGAGAATCTCTTTCTATGTCTGATGTTTGATGTCTGATGATGTCTGTAAAAGGACTATAAGTGGCCACCTTGTCTGATGAGGAACTCAAAATCACGCAATTCTAATTACAGAAATGAAAAACCTGACCCCAAAGATGCCGTATTCTACACAGAATGACCATGTACAGTAGTAACTTGTTTTGGTCTTGAGAAACAAAGAAATCATTATGTTTTTTTTTTTTTTTTTCTTTTCTGGTAACAAATTATAAATCGAAAATGTTAGCACGTGCTTAATTAATTATAAGACATTTTTGAAGTTGTGTTATTGTGTATTAAAAGAATAAATATGAATTTCTCATTTAATTTTTTTTTGTTATTATTGTGTGTTAGACAATGGTGTGGTGTGTTGGCAGATCGACTTAAAAGGAAGAAAAAAAAACAATATCTTTGTAATGTCTACCAAGAAAAATCTAGAGATATATAAATATATATAGATGGTTCTCTGTTGATGATAAACTTGTGTGTAAAGTAAGGGAACATAAGTACATAACATTATATTGGTGCACGAAACATCCCTGCTCTTCTCCTAAATTATTGACACATGGTCGGTCATACATGTAACTCAGTATTCTTGTCGATCGATTTAGTTAATTGTGAGAGGTTCTGATATATCAATCCAACTGTGCAGGTAAATGTAGTAGTAGCTGCAACACATCACACGTGTCTGTGATAGAGATGAGTTGTACAGAAATGAAGTGCAACCTTATAGGACGATAACATGGTGATTTAATTTTTCAAGTCACATTCATGATTCAACAATGCCCAAAAAAGGAAAGAAGAGGGAGGAGAAGCGGTATTTAGTCTGAGAAAAGGAGTAATTGCATGGGAAATCCACGTGAAAGACTGACAAAAAAATGCGGTGATGGAGCCTATTTTCACTATGTGGCACGCTCATGACGTTTATCTCCCTCAACACACCCTCTACACGTGAAACTCAATCTAATTGGTCAACCCTTTCCACGTCGGATTCCTAATTAATCAAACCCTAATTTTGTTCTACTACTTTTCCATGTTACAATCAAACAAAACAGGACTCAATTATATATATATATATATATATAAAGCAACCGAGTAGAAATGGACTGCAAATCAAGTTAACATGCAAGTGCCGCTGAAATAGAGTATTGGTTCATTTGGAGTCTCAAGAGCCAAAGTGCAAGCGACTGCAATTTCTTTTATATATATATATATATATTTTGCATTTTATGCAGAAGTTGCGCATGAAGATCATGTGGAGTTTGTAGAGTGCGGAGTACAGATGCCATCCCCTGGTTAATTCAAAGAAGTTCAAAACTTATCTGATTGAAAAGATAAATTTTATTCAAATTTTGGTTACAAATTCCAACTGATCAGTCTGTGTGCCTAACAATCCAAACTCAGTTTTTGGCAGCTCTCATTTGGGATATGTTTGCTGCCCGGCCTTTCCACAATAAATAAATATATAATATACACAAAGAAACTCCCCATCAGTCATAACATGCCATTTCTTCTTCCAATTATATATATATATACTCTTTAATGTTTTAATTATAATCTTCTAAAGCCATCTGTAAGTATATTTAAAACACTCATTGGTGTTAAATAATCCGAGGAAATTGGCGGTGAACGATACTAATCACCCCAATTCGTATCCAAACTTATAATGATGTGATAATTCAATCCATACGATATATGACAAGTGAGACATGTTATCGTTAACGTATATCTATTTTGCTGATTAATAAGTTATAGTAATTGTGATATAAGTTAGATTAATTCTTCGCATTACTGTATTCAGTTTAAGACTTTGTACAAAGTGTGCCCTAATGTTATTAATAAAAAAAATACTAAAAATATCAACTCATATCAAAACTTATACGTCCACTTACAATATTACACTATATCCCCAACCCAAACACTAGCTAGATCGTAAAGTCTAAGAAAAAAAGGGACATTATTGATCCCATCAATATAAATGTTACAGACAACATGTGGGTGGTCTAGTATATATTATGCCCCTCACATACCCGGCCTTATACATATCCTTTATTTTATTAATCCCCTGCACATATGTTGAATATAATTACTATAGTTCTTGAAATATATACTATAAAAAATAAAGTTCATAGGTAGATAAATAGTTTTAGTGCTTAAAAAAATTTCAAATTTTATTCATAAATAGATTTCAATGAACTTATCATCTACAAAAAAATAAAAATAAAAATAAATAAATAAATAAAAATTCATAAAAATGGATGTGATTTCATCAAAGTCCTTACCGGAATTAAAATAAGAGATCCCTTATGACAGATTTACTCATAAATATATATATATATATAGTAAGTTTCAAGTGTGGATCCTGTATGTAATTCTTGTGCAGGATCACTAATTGTTTTATGTAACAATCAATTTTGTAGCACTATAGATTACCGATCACGTGTGACAATTATTGGTCCCGCATGGAAATTATGTATAGGATCCCTAATAGATATTTGTATTAATCCAATAGATATAAACAATATTTATTTGTTTGTAATCTTGTACGTAAAACACGTACGAGAAATCATACCTGAAAGTTACTATATATATAAAATATATAAATGTCATAATAGGCTGGGCTCAACGTACAAAGACAAATGGTTAATTTGGGCCACTAGCATTTTGCCCTGGTGGTATTTGACCCATCAATGAAAACCGTTTTTAAAAAAAAAATTAGCTTGCTCCACAATACTAGTAGCCATTAACTTTTATTTAAAAGTAACGACATTTGCATCCTTGAAAACTGTATGTACAATCCTATTTATATGTATATCCCCTTTAAAATTTAAAAAATATTATATCTCGTAAGCACATCCTGTATAATACCATAGATGCCCTTTTTCTTAGTTTTTGAATAAATATTTTAAATTAATAAGTTATAAGTTAATTAAAATGAAAATCCAAAAAAAAAAAAAAAAAGGTACGGAGGACCCCTCCTCCCATAATCCAAAATCTCCATATCAAAGATGGATGAGTACCTTATGACCAAATATAGAAGATTTACTGATATTGTTCTCTTCTCCTACGGTCCTACTTTTAAGAAATTCAAATTTTCATGTTCTTCGACATTCTTACAGACTTTCAGGTTTTAATGTCCTATTTTATTAAACTAATTTTTTTTTTTGAAAAGGCAGACTTTTTTTTGAAAATCTCTAGTTCTATTTTAATTAAATTAATTAAAATAGAACTAGAGATTATTAAAAGGAATAATACTTAGGTACTGATAAGTCAATATCCAAAATACTGATCCCACAAATAGGAGTATAGCGCGTGGTCTAATTTGTGAGATAAATATAAAAAGTAAGAGAATAAAAGGTCACGTGTTAGTGTGTTATACTTTTATTGGTGGGGTCAGTAATTTAGGTACTCCCAAGAATTATTCTATTAAAAGGTAGAGACAAAAGAACTTTTAGGCACGAACAATCTATCGCTTCGAGTTTCTTACACCTGTGAATCTGCGATTGAATTTAAAAAAAAATTTTTTTTTTTTAAAATTCTTATTCCCTAAGCTTTTGCAGGTGACTTTTCTTCTTTTTTGTTTTTCTTATAATTTTCTTTTACCTTTTAATTTTTTAGTTTAGTTTTGGTATATTTTATAATATTATTTTTTGAGAAAATTTATTACTCTCAATTTTTTTTTTTTAATTTCAATTAATGAATAAATAATATTTTAATCAAAAGATATTATAATTTTTATATTCATGTAACTAATTATAATATTTGTTAAAATACTCAAAGTAATACATATTTTATTATTATGATATAAAGATAAACTTATCTTAATAATTTTAATAAATTTATTTAAGGGTAATATTGAAATTTTAAAAATATACTGATTTGGGGTGTATATACGATTTTAGAGAGGGTGAAAATATCATCACTCTTCATTTAATGACCGAAAAAGAAAAATAAAATCACCCTTTTTATATCTACTTACAATTTTTTGAGGTTCGAAACTTCGAATATACAAAGTAGTGTCAATTTTTTATTTTTTTTTTAAGAAAAAAAAATCTCTTGTATAAATGAATATAGAAGTTCTTCAACCATATTTTTTATGTTTAATAATGCTTTTGTTTATTTCAATCAAAAGTAGCACTGAATATATTGTTGGATAGAAGGAGAAAAGGGTTACTAGTTGCCGCCCAATGCAGGATCGAATAGAACTGTTTATGTCTCAAAGATATGACGCACCAATATTTGTTTATTAATTTTCACACTCGAATCCTTATCCAATTCAATCTAGCTAGGAGCCTAGATATATAAAACTATTACAATCAAAACGCAAAAGATATACAAAGAATAATGAAAATGAAAAAATTATATACTAAAAAAAGAAAAGAAAAGAAAAAAAGAGACATGGTCAAAAATTGAAGAATAGAAGATCAAGACCCATGTGAGACTTCCCACTAAGGACCCAACATATATATATTGAGTGTTCTTGGCATTTGAATAAAGGGGAGCCCCCTTGTCCTGTAAATTTCAGGCACTGTCGTTTACACCCCCATAATTGCACTTTATTTCCTTAGACATGCTTTTAGAGTTTTAGTATATATTTCCACAAATATCTCGCGGGAAAAATCAGAATCTTGCTCCTCCACCTTTATTTCAATAGGCGAAACCAAAATTTTAAATGTAATCAAATTTGAGGGATCAATCAGTAAAATTTTCATTTTATAGGAAGCAAACTTAAAATATTTAAACAAAATATAATTAAGGACTTAAAAGGGGCCCCTACATAGCTTCACTATTGTGCATGTGGAGAGGTTACTTTCTGTATTGTGAAAGTAGATATCTATGTTATGCATGTAGTGACTGATTTTAGTAGATTTCGACAGACTATTATCTGTTGGTGTTAGATTTTTTTTTTTCTTTTCAAATTATGAAAAAGTTGTTGTTTTTAACATAAATTTTCTGGTTTCTAGTGTAATTTCATTATTCATGGTCTGAAACTGAAATTTTTTCAGCTTAGACCGAATAGGAAAAAGATAAAAAGAAATAAAATGATAAAGAGAGAATATATAGTGAAGATCTGTGATGATATTATAAGAAATATTGGAACAAACCAAGCATATGAATAGTACTACACTACAAATATATTAGAGAACAAAACATTAAAAGAAATGTTGGTAGTTTGGGATTGAATATTGATTGGGTTTTGGGTGGTAGCGTCTTGATGAAGGAAGGAGGAAGGAGGAAGGAGGACACACAACACAATCTAATTATCTCTTGGAGTTGGGGGCCAATATTCTTCCATCACTTTGTCTACATTTGATAGGTGGGATGCATTTCCATCACAGACAATCATAGAAGCTTTTATCTCTATCTGCTTCTAGATCTCATCATATCATGAAGCAAGAATTTAATGGTTTCAACCGCTAGATAAGGTGGTGGATGAGGAAACAAATTAAGATCGATCAATCACATCATGGAGAGATTATTAATGGAGGGTGTAGATCGAGTACTGAATTTCAGGCTGTAAATATCAATACATGCCTTTCTCTGTAATTTGACATAATAATAAACAGCCTATATATATAGTCAACTATGAGAATGAGATGGCTCGTGACAACAATTTCCGCTCTCTTCGGTGGTCCATCCATTATATGTTTCTCATTGTAATTGTTTTGAATTTGAATCTCAATCATTATATCATTTAACAGGCATAATATATATTAGAAGTTTAATCAGTTTCATAACTCTAACGTTCATGGACTTGGTTAAGTACATGCAAATTTAAATGATTTAAAATTAAAAGCGGTTAATAGTAAGTTCCTTGTATCCATATTAATAAAGTTGTAGCTTCAAGTCTCTCAAAAATTTTATTAGTTTGAAAAAAATAAAAACTTAGGTAAAATTTAAGGGTTATAAAGAAGAGTCGAGTTACTTCTATTTAAGCCTATAATAATAGTTTATTTAATTATTATTTTTTACGTTAATGATAATAATTTTTATATGAACCTCAATTTTTGTTAATATCATTAACTGGATGGGGCTCTAAAATGTCTAGAGACGACCTTGGTTCACAAGCTGGAGTGAAGCCATGATTTATTTAAATATTTTCTTTTAGTATACCATATATGGTGCAGCAACTCGAACCTAAGACATTGTAATGTTAAATGAACGTAATTTCTACCGTTATTTATAAAAATAAATAAAATAAAATAAAATAAAATAAAAAACCTTATAGTCAAATTTTCCTAATTAAAAAGTATGTACCTAAATAAGAAAAATATAATGATATTTTCCCCTAAAAACATTTAAAAATATGTTAGAGAAAAAAAATAGCAAACGAAATAATCCAAATGCATACTTGTTCAAACTTTAGCAAATGAAGTAAGAAATTCAAAATTAGTTTCATTTATCTATGCAATGAACGAAAAATAGAGAGGAAAGTGTGAAGCTTTAATGTGTTTGAGTGTCAATAAAATATTGAATATATCACAATGAATCTATTGCTAGATTATTTCATTTAAATTAAATTATAAATTAGACCTTTTTATAAATTGTTTATTATTGTAATTGCCTTCCATTTGTATTTTAATATATATATATATATATTAAGAAAAACCAAACTCATTAATTTTCTTTTTACAGAAAAAGCTAGCCTGGGCTGACCATGCTAGTTTGCACGTACCTCTCCCGTGACCACGAGGTTGTGGATTATAGTCTCTCCCACTTCCCAAATCACGAATTATTATAATATTTTTTTTAAACAAATTATTGAGCAAATGCTAATACATTATCTTTCAAAGCAAAAAGAGTGAGTGGTTAGAGATCGAAAAGGTGTGATACATTTAGAAATAATAATATGTTGGATCCACATCCAGCAATTCTGAAATGGCCACAACTTGGACCTAGCAGGAAACCGCTATAGTAGTTGAACTGGATCTCAAAATTTTAGCCCGCCACGATTTGGAGAGCCCTAATTCTGTACAACCCAACCCATGTTGAATATATATATATATATACACATATTTTCTATTATTAGAGCATCTCCAATGCAAGCGTGACTTGTGAAAAAAAGAGATGCCACATAGGATAAATAGACATTATGTTAATAATTGTGTCTCCAATGCAACCGTGCATATTCATCCTCAAGCTGACGTGGCAAAAAAAATATTAGACATTGTCAATATGACCGTCCACTTTTAGACGGTCTGTTGCACACCTATTTTTTAGGTTGACTCAGCAAAAATTTAAAATTGACATTAATTTTTCATATATTTTTGGTAAGGAAATAAAATATAAAATAAAAAAGGAAAAAAAAAAGATGGACACGTCATTAAAAAAATTGTGTTTTAGACGGAAACATTGGAGATAAAATTTTGAATTGATTATCTATCAAGTCTATTTTTATGCCACATAAGAAGCAAGTTTCTTGACATTGTTGCCATATCAATAATTATTGGTATGCAAGCCACTTTTGCATTGGAGATGCTCTTAGTTCGTCCTAACAATAAATATATCAGGACGAAAAATGTGGACCACTAGATTTACATACTTTGACTCAAAGTATATGCACTTATCAAAACTTCTTCATAATCTGTGGTCTATATTCTTAAAATGACTATATATATATTCAGTATAATGTTGTCACATTGTTGATTTATCTGCCACATTGTTGCCCGTATTGCTTGATTACGTTGATTTTGTCAAGACATTTTATCTAATAGTTTAGTACAATCACAAATTAGCAAAGCCAAGGCTGCCATTAACATTTAATAAATAATATTTTTGTATAACAAAACGAAAAATATATAATCTAAGGCGAGACTGCTACGTGCCATTTAAAAAATTATTGACTTGGCTTGACAGATCAATGTAGCTTATTTTTATTTATAAAAATTATTTTTAATTTTATAACCTAAATAGATTAGGTGAAAATTGTTTTTAGCCTTATTTCATATTTTAATTGTTTATAATCATTTTTGTGAAGAATATAACTCTAGCAGCTATTGTGACTAGCTATGACAACAAGAGTGATCAGTCAAAGAAGGTCCATGGTCCAAGTGACATACAAACCAATAATATTGTGCTGTGCAAAAAGAGAACAGATCAACCTCACTTCCGCTTATTCAACAAAGTAAAGAATACAAGTCAGAGTGTTATCTCAACCATTCATCTGAAACCAGCAAAGCACAAATCAATGGTACAGGAGCACTTAGTCTCAAAATGTATTTGGGCGCCAAAAAGGCAAGTCTATAACTAACTGAGTGCTGACTTGGCCTAATGATTGGCTGCCCGTGTTTATAGGAGTCTGGTAGAGTTCTTCTAGAAGATTTAATCTTGTGTATATATACTCTGTAATTATCACACGAAGTGTGGGTGAAAAATCAATAAAAATCAGTTTCTCTCTGAGTTCACTTTCCAGGAAAATCTTTATTTTCTGAGAAAAGTTCTTCAGCTTCTTTGAAGCATTTTTACAAACATTCTGTGTTCATCTTTCATTACTTTAGTGTTTACACTTTCACATGGTATCAGAGCTTAACACAGCAATGAATCAACTTTCTTCACAACCTGTAATGAGTCAATCTTCTTCCTCAACTTTTTTGCCTTCAAATCCAGCCACTACTTTATCGAATATGCCTGTTATTGAAGCACCAGCAATTGCAAAGTCTCTGAATCACAATCTACCTATAAAGTTGAACAGAGATAACTATGTGTATTGGAAGGCTCTAGTCTTACCTGCAACAAGAGCACTGGAATTGGACGATTTCATCAATGGAGCTCGTTTATGTCCGAACAAATATGTCGAAATCCCTCGATCTAATGGCAATGAGCCTGAGTTGGTGATTAATAGCGATTTTCTTGCTTGGAGGAGGCTTGATCAATATCTGCTGAGTTGGCTTCTATCGACAGTTAGTGAAAATCTAATTGGTCAAGTTACTGATTGTGTTTCTTCACTAGAAGTCTGGAGAACATTGGAGAGAATTTTCTCTCAACAGTCAATGGCCAAGATTCTTCAATTAAGGCAACAACTCGGTAGCATGAAGAAAGGTGCCAGCTCTATAGCTGAGTTTGTGTTGAAAATCAAAAACATTGGTGATTGCTTGAAATCAGCTGGTGATACAGTGTCAGATCGAGATTTAGTTCTCAGTGTTGTGAATGGCTTAGGTCATGAATTTGATGCAGTAATTGTTTTCATCACCTCTCAACTGAACTCAATTGTTTTGTATGAAGCTCAGTACATGCTTATGATCCATGAGCAAAGAATAGAACATCTGAACTCTGCAACTCAAATTGATGTAAGTCCATATGCTAACTTTGTCAACAATGCAAGTACTGGAAATCAAAGAGGCAGAGGGAACTACAGAGGAGGAAATAATTCAGGAAGAGACGGAGGTAATAGAGGAAGAAGAGGCAGAGGCAACTGGAACAACAATAGCAGATCCTCCTGTCAGATTTGTGGCCGTATCGGTCATACTGCTGCTCGTTGTTACAACAGGTTTGACCGAAATTACCAAAATCCAAATAATGGTGGTGCTAATAACAATGCAGGTGCATCAAATGCTAGTAATGATGGTTATATTGCAAATCATAATCAACATCACCAGCAGGATAATCATAATCAAGGAAACTTTGCAGCTCAGAATTTTAATCCATAAGCAAACTTTAATCAGACATCAGGTTACATTGCAACACCAGAATCTGTGATTGATCCCATGTGGTATGCTGATAGTGGAGCTTTGAGTCACGTTAAATCAGATCTTGGTAAGCTTTCAACTCATTCTTTTTATAAAGGTCATGATTTACTTACAGTTGGCAGTGGAGAACAGTTGAAAATAGCAAATATAGGGAATACTAGAATCTGCTCACATACAAAACCTGATTGTGTGTTATACTTGAATAATGTTTTGCATGTTCCTCACATAGCAAAAAACTTACTTAGTATATCAAAATTTGTGCAAGATAATAATGCTCTAGCTGCGTTTTGTGATGATTATTGTGTGATAAAGGACAAAGTGTCAAAAAGATAGAAAAATGTTGAGTGAGAAAGTTAGAGAGAGAAGCTCTAGGGGTTTAGGAGGTAATGGAGATTTTAGGTCCAATCTTGTATCAACATTCGTGGACAATCTAAACCCGATTGTTGATTTAAAATGTTTATGGGGAATTTTTAGGAAGTTTGGAAGGGTCAGAGATATCTATTTGTCTCCTAAAAATAGGAATAGAAGTTGTTGTTTCGCGTTTGTTCGGTTCGCTACAAGGGAAGAAGCTGTGAGGTTTGTTGAGCTATCGAATGACATGTTAGTCTATGGTTGGCGCATCTCATCAAAGATTGCTTCTTTGGGCTGGGGAAGAAGGAGTAAGAGTAAGGAGATTAGGAAGCAGGGGACGTTGAATAATAAGCATTTTCGGTTTATGCCGAAGAAAGTTAAAGTGGATTATATGAATCCAAGTTCCTTGTCTGGGTCTTCATACGTGGAAGCAGTGAAAAGTTCTGGTATTAGGTCTCGATGTTTTGAGACAAAAGAGATTCAAGTTCAAAAGATGGAGGAGAAGGATAATGTGGAGGTGGTAAAGTGGGATGAAGAAGGAAGTAATAATAGTTGGTTACAGTTTTGTGCGGTTGGTGTGTTAAAATCGTTTGTGGATGTTTCTTCAGTGTTTAACGTTCTACGCGATATGAAGATCCAATCATCATCTTATTATCTTGGTGATAAGAACATAATTTGGACTTTTTGTTCGATCAAGGATAGAGACTGGTTTATAAGAAGTAGATGGCTATGGAATGATTTATTTTCATCAGTTGGAGAATGGAATAATGCAATAACACCACAATCTCGATTGGTGTGGGTGGAGTTCAGGGGCATTCCTTTGAATGTATGGTGTGAAAAGTTCTTCATGAGATTATGATGGGCCATAGGCGAGCCAGTTTTGATTGATGATGAGACCTGTCAAAGAGAAAATCTGTTGAGAGGTAAGGTTCTGGTATTGATTCCTTTTAGCCATCGATGTCCTACTGAGATGAAGGTGGTAGCCGGAAAATCTGTCTTTATTGCTTCAGTCAGGGAAGATTTGGTTCCGGTGACTGATGATTGGGTTTCTCGAAGGTTGGGACTGGAAAAGAATGTTTCTGTGTCGGCTGAAGACGGCGGGGCGTGTGATGAATTTGAAAGTCAGGAGAAATCGAGGCAAGGAATGTTAATTGCTTATGGTTCCAAGAAAGTAGATTTGGCGACTTTAAATGATGTTTTTAATAAGGTGGGTGAATTTAGAGCTGAAGCTGTTGAGTTGGATGGTCTTCCTGATGTGCCTATCAAGAAGCCCATTTCTTGTAACAGGGCCCCCAAGAAGATCCAATTCAGAGGCAACTTAGTAACTAACAAAGGCATGGCTTCAAACCAAAATAAGGTGGGGGTGTGTGAAGAAAATGAATCTAGTGGGACTTCATTAAACAAGGTAGATGGATCGGATACTCATTTTGAAAATCCAAATTGGAAAGGAGAAGCCTCTAAGGATGGACTGGCCCAGTTGAAGGGAGGAAATTTTTACATTGACCTTGGTTGTGGTGGGGGTCAAGATTTGGGCCAATCTTTCAAAGAGGCCTTGTTGAAACCGTGCATGAAGGCCCAAGATGTTTCAGAAGCTGAAATACCCAATAGTGATTCATCTGAAAGTAATTCATATTCTTCAGATAATTCTATTTCTCACATCTCTGAAACTCAGCAGCAAGATATGTCTACATGAATTCAAGTTGTCAGCAATACTTCAAAAAAAAGGAGTGGGTCAGAAAAGAAGATTATCAAGGGAACTTGTTCTATTAAAAGGCACGGTATGAAAACAAGAAAAGATAGGAGTTTGATTTTCCAAGGTATTGAGAGATTGCAAAAGGAGAATTTGGAGTCAAAGGCTGAAAGAGGTAGAAGAAAGATGGAAGAGGATGCGGTCAAAGTGGTTGAAAAGGAAACTAATTTTGGACATTTATTTTGTCCAAACCTTGTCAGAGATTTTGAAGTGAACAATGAAGGGGTTGGTAGATCCAAATCTGATTTGAGGAATCTCTCGGATGAAGTGTCCAAAGTTATTGAGGTAGGGACAGCTTTGGGTTTTAATTTTAATGGCAACAAGGAGATGGTCTCAGAGGAGATTTGTAGAAGGGAGAATGAGGAGGAGGCAAGATTTCAGGAGGTTTGAAGCAATAAGTGATTCGATTGTGGGGAATTATAATTTTTTGATGATTTTATTAACTTGGAATGTAAGGGGTTTGGGGAGATTGGAAAAAAGAAGGATGGTCCGAAGTTTGGTTGCAAGTTCTAAGCCTTCTATTCTGTTAATTCAAGAATCTAAACTCAGTAATTTCGATGTGAGGATAGTAAAGTCCTTAGGTGGTGCTTACTTATCTAAAGGTGTTGGGGTGGATGCAAGGGGTTCGGCTGGAGGAATCTTAACTCTTTGGAACGAAGACTTATTTAAGGTAACTTCTTGCATTTCTAATGATCGTTGTATTATACTAGCTGGTACGTTAGTTTCTATAAATAAGGAGGTGGTTGTGTGTAATATTTATGCTTCTAATCTCGAAAAAGAAAGGGTGGATTTATGGAGATTTATTCTGTCAGCTCAAAAATCTTTGTCTGGTCCTTGGATAATTGGAGGGGATTTCAACACTGTTCTAGATTGCAGTGAAAGAAAGGGTGGTATGGGGAATTCACGATCTATGAGAAATTTTAGGAGATTTGTTGATAAGGCTCACGTGGTTGATATGCCAATGCAGGGTATGTTGTACACTTGGTCCAATAACAGAGAGAATGAGTCCTGGGCTAGGCTTGATCGGTTTTTATGCAATCCTATAGTGTTATCCTGGTTTCCAAAAATGATTCAAAAAGGTTTGTGTAGGAGCTTGTCTGATCATAATCCTGTGATTTTTGGTGATATTGAGGTTGATTGGGGCCCTAGACCATTTAGAGTGTTAAATGGGTGTTTGGAGAATAGAGATTTGATGGAAAGGGTTCGGAATTGTTGGTTGAAGTGTTCGATTGGTGATCATGTTGGATCGATTCTTAAAAATAAAGTAAAGGCTGTCAAGTTTTTCTTGAAAACCCATTTTAAAGACAAGAAAAGTAATGAAAACCTGATAAAGAAGTTGGAAGATGAGTTGGCAGAGATTGAAAGGAAGGCAGTTTCTGCTGGTTGGTCATTGGGGTTGAGAGAAGAAAGGTCTGCTTGTTTGATTAAGCTGTGGAAGCAGATTCGTATTGATGAGCAAAAGTGGAGACAATTTTCTAGGGTGAAATGGCTCAAAGAGGGTGATAAGAATACAAGGTTCTTCCACATTATGGCTAATGTGAGAAGAAGGACTAATTGTATAGGTGATATAATCATTTCGGGAAGATTATGTAGGGGACGGGATGAAGTTAGAGAAAATATTTTCTCTTTTTTCAAGGTTCATTTCCAGAAGGTGGGATCACCTAAACCAAGATGGGAGGGATTGGTGGTCAAACAAATTTCGGAAAAGGAAAAGAATGATCTTGAAGTAGAATTCTCGATGGAAGAAGTTTGGAAAGCTTTATGTGAATGTGATGGTAATAAGGCGCCAGGGCCAGATGGTCTCAATCTCAATTTTGTCAAGAAAAATTGGGAGTGGATTAAAGGTGATTTTATGTTGTTTTTGAAAGCTTTTTATGAGGATGGTTCAATGATTAAGGATTTGAATTGTACATTCATTGCTTTGATCCCAAAAATAAAGAATCCGGTGTCTCTTAAGGATTATAGGCCAATTAGTTTGGTTGGTTCTTTATATAAGGTGTTGGCTAAAGTTTTAGCCAATAGACTTAAGGTTGTCATGAATACGGTGATAGGGAACACTCAGATGGCATTTGTGAAGGACCGACAGATTGTTGACAGTTTTATCATTGCAGAAGAGGTAATCCATTCTTGGAGGAAAAATGGCAAGGGTGGGTTTTTGGTGAAACTGGATTTCGAAAAAGCATATGACAGTGTGGACCATGAATTCTTGATTGAAGTTTTGGATAGGATGGGTTTTGGAGTGAAATGGAAGGAGTGGATTAAATGGTGTATTTCATCTCCTTCCATGTCCGTGTTGGTCAATGGAAGTCCTTCTAAGCAATTTCCCATTGAACATGGGCTTCGTCAAGGAGATCCATTGTCTCCATTCTTGTTTAATTTAGTAGTGGAGATTTTGAGTGTCATGTTTATCAAAGCAAGGAATTTGGAGTTGATTAGGGGAGCGAGTTTTGGAAATGGTAACATTCATATTTCTCACTTGCAATTCGCCGATGACACGTTACTCTTTTTAGAACCAAAGCTTGACAACCTTATGAATGCAAAGAGAATTTTGAGGTGTTTTGAATTAGTCTCGGGTTTAAAGATAAATTTCCATAAATCGTGTTTAGTTAGAGTTGGTAAGAAAAGAGCCGGGGAGGAAGGGTGGGCGGCTACTATGCATTGTGCATCATCCTCACTGCCTGTCACTTACTTGGGTCTTCCTTTGGGTGGAAACTCAAGTAGAGAGGCATTCTGGAACCCTATTGTCAACAAGGTGGAGCAAAGATTAGCGCCTTGGAAAAGGGCATTCATCTCTAAGGGTGGTCGTCTTGTACTCATTAAATCTGTACTGTCTTGCCTCCCTACGTATTTTATGTCAGTTTTTTCCATACCGGTTGTGGTAGCTAGGAAATTAGAAAAACTTCAGAGAGATTTTTTTTGGAATGATGGTCCTTTGAAAAGGAAAATACACTCGGTTGATTGGGCTACAATTTGTAAACATAAGAAGTTTGGCGGTCTTGGAGTTGGAAGTATGAGGGACAAAGGTCTAAGTATGTTGGTTAAGTGGATTTGGAGGTTTGGGAGAGAGGAGTCTTCTTTTTGGAAGATGGTGGTGTGTGCAAAATATGGTCTAAGTTCAAATATGCTGTTGTGGGATTGTTCAAAGATAAAGAATAGCTCAAAGTTTGTTACTAATATTAATAAGATTTCTTCTGCTGAACATACAGCTGCAAATATTGTCAAAAATGGCTTCCAGGTGGTTGTTGGGAATGGAGAGAGGATTCGGCTATGGCAGGATGTTAAATGGGATTCGGTTCCTTTAATGAGAGCTTTTTCAAGAATGTATGTGCTTGCTGTAAATAAATCAGGTGTAATAAAAGAATTTGGAAGTTGAGTGAATTCTAATTGGATGTGGAATGTTCAATTAAGAAGACCTTTATTTAATTGGGAAATGGAACAGTGGAATTGTTTTAAGCTATGTTTGGAAAGTATTCAGTTAAGGTCTTGCATTCCTGATGCTTTGACTTGGATTCATGAGCCAAATGGTTTGTTCTCAGTAAAGGTGTTTAGAAAGTGTTTGGGGGATAATAGGGATGTAGAGGATCCGTTTAATGATTTTTTGTGGCAGGGATTTTGTCCTCCAAAAGTGGAGGTATTTGCTTGGCAATTATTGAAAGGTAGGACATTAGTAAAAGAGGTATTAGTCAGATTTGGTGTTGCTCAGGTGAGCTGTGCAGACTGTCCAATATGTGAGAGTGGGGTGGAATCGATTGATCATGTATTCCTCCATTGTGTTTGGTCTAGCAAAGTTTGGAGGACTTGTTTGGGATGGTGGAGTGTTTATGTTTGTGCTTCTGCGTCTATTAGGGAGTGGGTGTTGGGGTGGAATGCTTTATGTCCTTCAGTTTCAAGGAAAAGAGTTTGGAACATCCTCTTTTTTGCTATTGTATGGACAATATGAGAGTGTCGAAATGAGGTTGTTTTCCGTGGAATGGCTGCTGATATGGGTAAGGCTGTAGATATGGTTAAGTTTCGAGTGGCTCTTTGGTTTAAAAGTTTTGGTGATGGATCAAAAGTGGATTTGACTTTACTTATGTTGGATTTAAAAGAAAGATGTGTTGATTCGGAGGCCGTCAGGGCTAAGAGGTGTGTGGTTTGGAAACCTCCTGTTGCTGCAGATTTTTGCTTCAATGTGGATGGTTCATCCAGAGGTAATCTAGGAGCTGCAGGTATAGGTGGTGTACTGCGGGACAGTTGTGGTAAGATATTATGTCTTTTTTTCGTTTGCAGTGGGTGTAATGGACGCTACTTCTGCAGAGATCCTTGCCATACACAGAGCGTGTCTTCTGATTGTTGACAAACAGGTATTGTTTGGTCGCAAGATTACTATTATCAGTGATTCAAAAAATGTGGTATCTTGGTGTAATGGTGATGATTTCGGTAATTTAGACTTGGTTAATTTTGTGTATGACATTAGACATTTGCTTCTTTCTTGGGATGGACTTGAGATTAAGTTTGTGCACAGGGAGGCGAATTCATTGGCGGATTGTTTGGCTAAAAATGGTTCAGGTGGCAAGGGGGATAGATTAGAATGGGGTGATATTGTGTAGATCTGAAGTTTTTTTGCCTTTATGTCCTGTTTTGTATTGTTAAGAGCTGTTGCATTTTTTGGACTGTATTCTTGACAGTGTTTGGAGTTTGTAAGGCGTGGAGTATGTAAGGCCTGGCTCCTGTTTTATGGTTTTGGTACATGTAATAAAATTGCAGTTTCAAAAAAAAAAAAAAAAAAAGGACAAAGTGTCCAAGCATGTCCAAGCATGTGCAAGATAACAATGCTCTAGCTGAGTTACAAAATGTTGCTGTAAATAATGTGCACATATCTGCTGGTGTAAATAATTCGAATGTGGCTTTATGGTACTCTAAACTTGGACATCCTTGTGATCAAGTATTAAAGCAAGTTCTTCGAAAGTTTGCATTGTTATACTTGGCTGTACCCTATAGCACTCAAATTTGATGCCCTATCAACATTTTTAAGTTTCAAAAAGGAGGCTGAGTTGCAGTTCAGCTCTAGTATTAAGGTTTTGCAAACAGATATGGGAATGGAGTATCAATCTTTCTCTTCAACCCTTAAGCTCTATGGTATTGTTCATCGTTTTTCTTGTGCCTACACTCACCAACAAAATGGTGTGCTCGAAAGGAAGCACAGACATATTGTTAAAACTGGCTTGACTCTCTTGGCTCATGCCAAACTTCCTTTCAAATTCTGGGGTGATGCCTTCACGTCTGCTGTCATGCTTATAAATAACCTTCCTTCTGCAGTACTGAAGGGAGGGTCTCCTTTTGAGCTTTTGTTTAAGAGACAGCACACATACTCCTTTTTTAAGACCTTTGGGTGTGCTTGTTTCCCTTATCTTAGACCTTACTCTAAGCATAAGTTTGATTTCCATTCAGCCAAGTGTGTCTTTATAGGTTATAGTAATCGCCATAAGGGTTAAAAGTGCTTGAGCTCTTCCGGGAAAGTTTACATTACTCGAAATGTGTTGTTTAATGAGCTTGAATTCCCCTACTTGCAGCTGTTTTCTTTGTCAAGTTCTACTAAACCTGATCCTACTTCTAGCTGCTCAAATTCTGTTACTCCAGTGCAACTGTCCTCAGTTTCAGTAGCTCACTCTAATGGTTTACCTAATGATTTCTCTGTGGCTTCATCTATTCCTCCACTTGGTGATGGGGTCTCTCATAATCCTGATCCACGGTCCTCTCACCCTATGATCACACGGTTAAAGACTGGTTGTCTAAAACCAAGAGTATACTCTGCTTTGTGCAAGTCACCGTGTGGCTTATCTAATGCTGAACCTATGAATGTTAAGGCTGCTTTAGCTGATCCTAGGTGGAGGATGGCTATGAATAAGGAACATGAGACCTTGCTACGAAATAACACATGGTCTTTAGTACCATCAGCTGATGGCATGAACATTGTGGGAAATAAATGGGTTTTTAAAACTAAATATAGGCCGGATGGATCTGTTTTGAAGTATAAGGCTCGTTTGGTGGCGAAGGGGTTTCATCAAACTCAGGGTGTGGACTTCATGGACACCTTTAGTCCAATTATAAAGCCATCAACAATTCGAGTTATTTTCACTTTTGCTGTCAGTTTTGGATGGCCAATTCAACATATAGATGTGAACAATGCCTTTCTCAATGGCGATCTTCATGAGGCTGTCTACATGGAGCAACCAGCTAGCTTCATTAGTGAGCAGTATCCTCATCATGTATGTCAGCTTCGTAAGGCACTGTATGGGCTTAAGCAAGCTCCACGTGCATGGTTCTAAAAGCTTAAAGGGGCTCTACTTGAGTGGGGATTTTGTTCTTCATCATCAGATGTCTCTCTTTTCATTAAAAGGTCTGGTTCTGATGTGCTTTTTCTGCTCATTTATGTTGATGATATTCTAATCACAGGCAATAACACTTCTCACATTAAAGCAACCATTTTAGTCTTGCATTCAAAGTTTGCTCTGAAAGATTTGGGGGAGGTCAATTATTTTTTGGGTTTCGAAGCATACAGAAATGCTTCTGGTATATATCTGACTCAGACAAAGTATGTTCATGATCTTCTTTCAAAGACCTCCATGCTGAATTCGAAGCCTAGCTCTACTCCTCTTAGCTCAAGTTTGAAGCTCTCTCTAAAAACTGGTGCTCCTTTCACTGATCCAACATTATACAGAAGTGTAATTGGTGCTTTGCAGTATGTCACATATACAAGACCTGATATCTCTTTTATGGTTAACAAGTTAAGCCAATTTCTTGTGGCTCCAACTGATCAGCATTGACAGGCCTGTAAAAAGGTTCTTCGTTACCTCAAAGGCACCTCTACTCATGGCCTATGGTTCCAACCATCTACAAAGTTATTTGTTGAGGCATTTACATATGCTGATTGGGCATCGTGTGTTGATGATAGACGTTCAACAAATGGCTGTTGTGTCTATCTTGGTTCAAATCTCATCACTTGGTTCTCTAGGAAACAAAAGGTGGTTGTAAAGAGTAGTGCAGAAGCTGAATATAGGGCTCTATCACAGGCTGCAACTGAGGTGCTATGGTTGAAGTCACTATTTGCTGAAATGGGATATCCAATTGTTGGTGTGCCTACAATTTGGTGTGACAACACAGGAGCAGCTTCACTTGCTCAAAACCCTGTGTTTCATTCTCACACAAAACATGTTGAGATTGACATACATTTTGTGCGAGAGAAGATTGCTGCGGGTTTACTTTCGGTTCAGTTTATTCCTTCTCATCTTCAAAAGGATGATATCTTCACCAAGGCCCTTCCTGTTTCTCAGTTTACATTTCTTCGTGACAAGTTGAGCCTTTGTGTTCCACCCAGCTCATCTTGAGGGGGGATGTGAAGAATATAACTCTAGCAACTATTGTGACCAGCTATGACAACAAGAGTGATCAGTCAAAGAAGGTCCATGGTCCAAGTGACATACAAACCAATAATATTGTTCTGTGCAAAAAGAGAACAGATCAACCTCACTTCCGCTTATTCAACAAAGTAAAGAATACAAGTCAGAGTGTTATCTCAACCATTCATCTGAAACCAACAAAGCACAAATCAATGGTACAGGAGCACTTAGTCTCAAAATGTATTTGGACGCCAAAAAGGCAAGTCTGTAACTAACTGAGTGCTGACTTGGCCTAATGATTGGCTGCCCGTGTTTATAGGAGTCTGGTAGAGTTCTTCTAGAAGATTTAATCTTGTGTATATATACTTTGTAATTATCACACGAAGTGTGTGTGAAAAATCAATAAAAATCAGTTTCTCTCTGAGTTCACTTTCCAGGAAAATCTTTATTTTCTGAGAAAAGTTCTTCAACTTCTTTGAAGCATTTTTACAAACATTCTGTGTTCATCTTTCATTACTTTAGTGTTTACACTTTCACAATTTTAATTAAAAAAAAAAAATTGTTTATAATCATTTTGCAATAAATTCTTTTAATCCCTAGTCAAAATTACAAAAATACCCCAACCAATTAATTTTTTAGTTTTTAAATTTTTTTCCCTATAATCTTCTTCTCTTCCACAACATCTCTTCCTATCTTCTCTCTCTCTCTCTCTCTCTCTCTCTCTCTCTCTCTCTCTCCTCTCTCCTCTCTCTGTCTCTCAATATATATATATAAATATATATAAGGAAATCATGTCAACAACAACCTGCAAAAATATATATATATAAATAAAAAATGAAATTGAAATAGAAAATCATGTCATATGCAATACCTAAATCAAAGAATTTTGGTGACAAATTTAAGTACAAAATCGAGAAATCTTAGGGCCCGTCCTGTAACGTTTTTCAAAGGTTGTTTTTGTTTTTGTTTTTTGAAAATAAAAATGAAAATGAAAACAGTGTTTTTGGTTTCAGTTTCGAAATCCAAATACGCGTCTGGTAACATTTCCTGAAAGCTGGATTCCGAATATGAAAACGTAAAAAACGCGTCTGGTATCATTTTACAGGCCATAATTAATGAGTTGAATTTTATTTATTTATTTATTTTTTTTGTCAGCAAAACCCAAAATAGGAATATCAAGAACATGCAACCAAAAAAAAAAAAAAAATCAGACAGATTTATAAAAAACATAGGAATCTGGAAATCTGGAAATTTTTTGGAAAATTTTCAGATTTCCTCTCTTAAGCAGATCGGAAAGAAGAAGGGAAGAAGAAGAAGAAAAAGAGGAAGAAGAGATCGGCGCAGATCGGGAAGAAGAAGAAGGGAAGAAGAAGAAGAAGAAGAAGAAGAAGAAGAAGAGGAAGAAGGGATCGGCGGCAGATCGGAAAGAAGAAGGGAAGAAGAAGAAGAAGAAGAAGAAGAAGGGCCCGATCTGACCGAGAAGAAGGAAGGAGAAGGAGAAGAAGAAGAAGGGCGCGATCTGACGGAAGAAGAAGGCCCGATCTGACGGAAGAAGAAGAAGAAGGGCTCGATCTGACCGAGAAGAAGGAAGAAGAAGGAGAAGAAGAAGAAGAAGAAGGAGGAGGTGGAGGGTGACCGGCGGGAAGAAGAAGAAGAAGAAGAAGAAGAAGAAGAAGGGCCCGATCTGACTGAGAAGAAGGAAGAAGAAGGAGAAGAAGAGGAAGAAGAAGAAGAAGGAGGTGGAGGGTGACCGGCGGGAAGAAGAAGAAGGAGAAGGAGAAGGAGAAGGAGGAGGAGGAGGAGGAGGAGGAGGAGATCAGTGAAAGGAAGAAAAAAAAGAAAAAAAGAAAAAAAAAATTTGAGTTTTTTATTTTAAGTGAAAAACAAAACGAAAAACAAAATGAAAAACATCAAAAAGTTGTTTTGGAAATTTTTCACTTTTAACACTGTAGTTGTTTTGTTTTTGTTTTTGTTTTGGAAAATAAATTGGAAAACAAAATGAAAAACGATAACGAACGCGTATTCGAAATCGGATTTAGAAAACAAAAACGAAAACGGGCCTGTAAAACGATACAGGACAGGCCCTTAAATATCTAGAAAAAGAAAATTGAAAAGAGAGAATCTTTGAAGAGAAATACCGACAAAGAGAAAGCCTAAGAAAGGGCCCAATGGCCTGCAATCACCATCACAACACATGATTTTTAGTTTGTTAGATTTTTCTCTCCTGCCATCTTTGATTAAAATTTGTTTGTTGGTTTAATAAAACATGTGATGTTTAAAATATATGAGTACAAGTAGAGATGACGATGATGACGATGATGATTTTGCAATAAATTCTTTTAATCCCTAGTCAAAATTACAAAAATACCCCAACCAATTAATTTTTTAGTTTTAAAATTTTTTTTCCCTATAATCTTCTTCTCTTCCACGACATCTCTTCCTATCTTTTCTCTCTCTCTCTCTCTCTCTCTCCTCTCTTCTCTCTCCTCTCTCCTTTCTCCTCTCTCTGTCTCTCTCTATATATATATATATATATATAAGGAAATCATGTCAACAACAACCTACAAAAAAATAAAAAAAAATGAAATTGAAATAGAAAATCATGTCATATGCAATACCTAAATCAAAGAATTTTGGTGACAAATTTAAGTACAAAATTGAGAAATCTTAAATATCCAGAAAAAGAAAATTGAAAAAAGAGAATATTTGAAGAGAAATACTGACAAAGAGAAAGCCTAAAAGAGGGCCCAATGGCCTACAATCACCATCACAACACATGATTTTTGGTTTGTTAGATTTTTCTCTCCTGCCATCTTTGATTAAAATTTGTTTGTTGGTTTAATAAAACGTGTGATGTTTAAAATATATGAGTACAAGTAGAGATGACGACGACGACGATGATTGTTATATGTTTACTTTTCTTATTTTCTTTTGTTTTGTTGCACAGCTCGTGGATGGAGAGAGATATAGAGAAGGGTTTTCTGTTGTATAAAGTAGTTTTCTTTCTCTTCCTCGTGGAAGAGAAGAAGAGTGAAGGGAAATGTTTAATTTTTTTAATGGTTGCTTTTATATAGAGGCATTACGGTAATAGCGTAAAAATTAGGTTATAAATAAATAAAATTTAAAATTATATTATAAATGATTAGTCAATGTTTAAAATGGTTAGAAATGAAAATTTTCCTTTTATTTAGTTTTTTGAAGAAATTAATGTTGCTTATTTTTTTCGAGTGGTGCTATTGACACACCCCCTATTGATCTATTTATGCCCCACTTTTTAAATTATTTAGTATTATTTTTTTCCTTTATCAAAATTACTAAAAGAGACATATAATTTAAGAAAAAAAAAATATTCTACAAAATAAATCTAATAAAACCCCACATTCCTTAAAAAAAAAATAAAAAAAATTAAAGCGTTCTTTTAATCTTTTCTTGATTTTTTTTTTTCATAACTCTTAAACCCTAAAAATACTTGTACTTTATCCTATTTAAACAATAAATCAAACACTTGGAGTGCATTAGACATATGAGATATTGATAAAACAAATACTTGCTCTTTGCTTCTTGTTTCGTTTTTTTTCTCTGTATGTTTTATCTTAGATTGCTTTGTTCTTTGCTCTTTTCTTGGGGCTGTTTGTTTATTCTTTGTCTTATGACTTCCTAGCCTTTTTCTATAAAGCTTGATGTTAAAAAAAAAAAAAAATTAAAAAAAAAAACTATAAAAGAAATAAGAAGGAAAAAAAATTCATCCATGGAAGGTGAGAGAAAGATGAGACTAGAGATGAAGAGATCTGAGATAGATAGAGATATTAGAGATGGGGTTTATTAAGTTTGAAAAATAAGTAAAAGGGTAGTTTTAGAAATAAATAAAATAAATTAATAAAAACATTTAACTGTATTTAATTAAATCAAAATTTAAACATGTGGGACATCAATAAATCAGTAGGGGGTGTGCCAATAGCACCACTCTTTTTTTCTTATCAAATGAGAGATTTGACCAAGGCATGCCATTAAAAAAGGAAGAAATAATATCATGCTCATTTCTTGGTAGATACTAATATTAAATTATTTATACAATATTTTATGTTCAAAGTACGGTAGAACGTGTAGATTAAATTAATCATCTGACGAAGAAGAGGTTGCTAAAAGCAAGTGCAGCATTATATATATATATAAGGGAGAATCGCAAATACCCCCCTGACTTTTAAGCTAATGGCAAATCAAACCCTCTGGTTTGAACAATCAGCAAACAACCCCCTACAAATTTGAACAATCAGCAAATAACCCCCTACAAATCAGCAAATAACCCCCTACATGCAGCAAAAAATGCAAGGGTTCTTAACGGTAGGGGGTTGTTTGCTGATTGTTCAAACCAGAGGGTTTGATTTGCCATTTGGTTAAAAGTCGGGGGGGTATTTGCGATTCTCCCTATATATAATTCTAAAGTGCATATATCTGAATTTTATCTCTAATATATTTTCCAATCTTTCATAAACATTTTTCTTTTTATGAATTATTACAACAAATTTTCATTTTTTTTTTGTGAATTATTATAATAAATTTTGATACCGATCAAGGACTCAGGATCTTGAGGAGATCAAACAGTACTATATATATGGTTTAAATATCTACTCTTATGATATATGGTGAGACTTGAATTCCCATTAACGTGGGAGATGAGTAGGGATGGCCATTTTACCCCGGGGCCCCAAATCCCCGCTCCCCCATCCCCATTTGGGGATTTTTTTTTTGGGGAAAAATGGGGAAATGGGGGGGGGGGGGATGGGGATGAATTTTATCCCCAAATTGAAATGGGGATGGGGATGGGGATGGGTCCCCCCATCCCCATTTCCCCATTTTCCCCCAAAAATTATGTAAATGGGGATGGGGATGGGGATGGGGAAGCTACCCCCATCCCCATTTCCCCATTTCCCCCAAATATATAATATAATATAATATAATATAATATATTAATATATATTTATTTTTATATTTTTATTATTTTTATTATTTTTATTATTTCTATTTTACTAACTATAAATACATATTTATAACTTAAAACCTAACTTATATAGGCAAAATGGGGGAATGGGGAAATGGGGGATCCGGGGGAAATGGGGAATCGGGGAAAAACGGGGAAAACGGGGAAATGGGGATGGGGGTGGGGAGACCTCCCCCCAAATCTACCCCATCCCCATTTTCCCCAAATGGGGAAATGGGGGGGGGGGGGGGGGGGGGGGATGGGGGAGGGTTTGAAAATTGGGGATGGGGATGGGGGGACCTATATCCATCCCCATTTCCCCATTGGCCATCCCTAGAGATGAGATGTTCACTACCAACTATACTAAAGGATGACGTGCAATTATTGTAAAATGTGTGTAAATATTCAATCAAAGTATGAATATTTACGTATTATTAAAAATTAAGATAAAAAGGAAAAAAAGAAATTGATTGATGGCGGCCTCATCTGATTGGTGGCGTTCGTGGAGAGAAGAGTAAAGTAAAGTCGATCGTGTGCAATCCATCACAAGCTTAGCTAAAAATATACCTTTTATCTTAACTACTGCATGGTCAATCAAGGGCGGCTCAAGGATAGTCAGGGTCTTAGTAGAAATTTTAAAACAAGGCCTTGTGATTACACAACCTTTTTTTTTTTAAAATAATTTTTTTTATATATTTTTTTAATTTTTCGTATTTAGATTCATATTTTTTACTAAATATGTCTAATATCTGATTATCAGTTATCAAAGCTTTAAAAAAAAAAAAAAAAACAAATAATTCTGTTATAGTTGTAAACAAAATAAATAAATAAATTTAAAGCAACAGTGAGAGAGTTTGATTGCAGTAGAAGAGTTTGATTTTGCAGTAGGATGGTTTGATTGAATATATAAGAAGATATATAATAATAGATTTTAGTGTGAATATATAATTAAATAAATTTAACCGTTTAAAAAAAAAAAGAAAAAGAATAACATTAAAGTGTAATTTTCTTTTTAGAAAAACGTTAATGAATATTTAAATCCATTTAATTGTTGTTGACTTGAAAATAGGAATCTTTAATTTGTAAATAGGAATAAATGGTAATTTATAAGTTTAAAGAGATATTTTTTGAATAATAAATAGAAAGAAAAATATTGGATATTAATTGTTAAAATATATATATTGATAATGATAATATGAGGTCTCTATTTTAGATGGAGTCTTTGACAACTATCTCAATTGCGTAGAGGTTCAGCCGGCCCTGTGGTCAATAATTCTGTTCATATTATAAATAGTAATTAAATATAAACCATAAGTTGAGAATTTCATATATATCTTGAATTCATGTCTAGGTGGTCCAGGTGGATCCAGACAAGATCGCAAGAAAAAATGGTCACAAGAACATCAATGTTGAGCGATCACGTTTTAGTTGTTGGTGGCTTTTTCATGATGGTTACTGCTGACTTAATATATTAACGTCATTTTCGTAATTATTAACGTCATTTTATGTAACTACAACGATATAAAATGGTTAATTTTAAATTGAAATAAAAATAAAGTTTTTAAAAAATGGAGTCCAAAAGGTAGGAACTAATCAAAGTTTGTTATTATCTTCTAAACTATATATATATATATAAAGTATTACACTTTTATATAAATTTCGGTTTTTTTTTTTTTTTTTTTTTTGGGTGAAGAAAGAGGATTCGAACCCATAACCTCGTGGAACAAATAAGAGAGGTTTATCATTGGACCAACCTCATCTCGTATTCTAAAATATATATTACAAAGTTAGGAGTGGGAGAAAAAAATAAATTTAACTCATAATCTATTAGTATGGATATTAGAAATTTGTACCAGTCAACTTCCGTCACAAAATATTTTAACAATACTTGAAATCATAGAAAATACCGCACGAAAATTCTTATGCCTCCATTCCACATGAAACCAATTTAGCCCTAAAAACAAAATGATATTACTAATTATTAAAAGCAAACTATAACATTAATTGAACATTTCTCAAAATTGGTCATTTTCTAATGCAACACACTTGACACATGGTAAATAAATATATTTAAATATTTAAATATTCAGAAGCTCTTCAAAGCAAAGCTTTTATATATATATATATGTATGTATGTATGTATCGGTTGAGACGTTGACGCAGCGCAATATTAATTACCTTATCAGTCATTATATATCATCCATCTTCTTCAACGTTGCTTCGAAGCCATGGCTAGTGATGAGGAACATTTGTGTCAAAAGTATCTGTTTCTCAAGCCAAAAGAAGCAACTTTCTTTGATCTCATTCGTTTACTATATTCATCTAATTTGGAAGAAACAGGATTTGTTGAGTTTTCAGATCAAGCGGACAGGCACATAAATAATTTTCGTCGTCGATGGCTTATATTCATCTCTGTTGTGGCACAGAAAGTGCTCCTTTTCATGAGAACACCATTGGCCATGGTTGGATATGTGCTCGAGCTGTGCCTAAATCTCCTATCATGCAACGGCGGTTTTCTCGGGCTTTTATTCAATCTCTTCACAGGTTTATAAATTCTCAATTCGTTATTTTAATTTCTAGTATACATACCATTTTATGCTACTGAAATATCATTGACCAGTAATCGATCATCTATTTAATATTTGCTATCACTAATTAATACCTCTTTTAATATATCATTTCAGGTCAGGACATGAAGAACTACAGAACTAATCATGCATATAGATACATGTTGCATATATTTCATGAAGTTAAATACAAACCCTACAGCCAGAAAATTTTTTTTTCTCATTAATTACTTTTTCAATACAAGAATATTCATAAATTTATATTATTTCCCTTGTATTAATTTGGAGATTGCGAATAAATTGGTTTTGGAAGCGAAGCACTGTCTGGTGATCATATATACATATTAATAGAAATTGTCGATCAGGCCATGTGTACTGTTTTGATAAGGATTGTTGTCTTTCCACGAACTTGGACATGTTGTACAAGTTCAACTCATGAGATAGCTGAGTGCACTGTGCACATGTTTATAAAT
Organism: Acer campestre; assembly: GCA_954870605.1. NCBI lineage: Eukaryota > Viridiplantae > Streptophyta > Magnoliopsida > Sapindales > Sapindaceae > Acer > Acer campestre. Next base: position 28,091,445 of record OX940810.1, read on the forward strand.
TACATGTTAGGGCTCATTTTACGGATTCGTATAGATGTTAATTAATGAAGAATATTTATTATTAATGGGGTTAATTGATTAATTATGCAGTAAAGGTGGTGAAACCAGATAGATTATCAGAGAAGTTCATGTCTGTGGTGGGATTTGCTGACAAAAGAGTTGAATTAGACAGAAAGATTCAACCTAATAACAGAAAGTATTATTCATCGTTGTCGCTGATGGCCGCTAAACTATCATACGAGAATCAAGCGTTCATCAAATCCATTGTCAAAGATCACTGGCAGGTAAGTTTCATTGTCATTTAGGCATATATCACTATCAATATGGACACTACCATGACAAGAAAAAGAAGAAAATAAAACAATCAAAGCTAAAATCAAAAGTACCTTCTTTAAATTTGTGGGGACCGATGGCCATAACAATATTTTTAAGAAAATAAAGGTAACTAACAAATTTATGGGGTAAAAGTGTCAAAAAAAAAATATAACTATATTTTCCATTGTTCTAGTAATTGGTCTAGGTGGCCGTCTAGGCTTTAGACGGACCTGGCTGCTACGAGGAAGGCCTAACCGGCTTTCCTAGGTACCCAGGCTCCTAAGTGGGTTAGGCGCCAGTCTAGACTCTAGGCGGGCTATGCAAAGTCAATGCCATTGACTTTGCCTGTCAATTAATTTTTTTTTTTAATTTTTTTTTTTCCAAAACGGTGTCATTTTAGCTTATACAGCTTCACCACCTAGGCGATCTAGAAGCTAGGTGTCTACTAAAACACTGAATTATTTTCACATCCAAATTAAATCTAACAAGTACCCCATATATATTAATCAATGTTTTTTTTTTTTTTTTTTTTTTTTTTACTAATATTATCGGAAACAAGCTGATGGTTTAAACTGGGACAATCATCCTGCCACTATTAATCCTCAGAATGAGAGATTGTCATTTTAGCTAAACAATGAGCAACCTTATTCCCTTCTATATTTGTCACTATGAGTAATTCAGTTTTCATTTTTACTTAATTCGGTGCAGATGGAACTCTTGGGATCGTACGATTTCTGGAATGGTGAGTACTGATCAGAAGCAACCAATTTTTTAATTTTTTTTTTTGGCTAATTCTTTTTTCATGAACGGTAGAGGGAAATAGCACCAAATTCCATTGGTTTTGTGGTAATATCACCAAGTTATTAAGTGTTGTGGAAATATCACCATAGTATGTGATCTACCCAAATTGCCCCTAACTTATTCCTTCTTCCTCTCTCACTCTCTCTTTCTTCTTCTCTCTCTTTCTTCCTCTCTCCTCCTTTTTTTTTTTTAAAAAAAAAAAAAAAAAAAAAACCTCCATTGATCCATCAATGGAGATCAAAACGACCTCTGTCGAAACGGTCGACTCCCTTCGATGGAGATCAAAACGACTTCCGTTATTAAAAAAATTCTGGAAATAAGTCTCGAGTATTTTGAAATAAGTCTCGGGTATTTGGAAATAAGTCTCGGGTAGGTCACCCGAGACTTATTTCAAGCTATTTCCAGCTACCCGAGACTTATTTCAGATACCCGAGACTTATTGCAAAATAACCGAGACTTATTTCCAAATTATTATTTTTTATAACGGAGGTCGTTTCAAAGACCTCTAATGGAGTCGACCGTTTCGACAGAGCTCGTTTTGACGGAGGTCGTTTTGATCTCCATTGATGGATCAATAGAGGTTTTTGAAAGAAAAAAAAAAGAGGAGAGAGGAAGAAAGAGAGAGAGAAGAAGAAAGAGAGAGAGAGAGAGAGGATGAAAGAATAAGTGAGGGGCAATCTTGGTAGATCACATACTTTAGTGCTATTTCTACAAAACTTATTAAGTTGGTGACTTTTCCATAAATGGCTTTGGAAAGAGTGCCATAAAAAAAAATGCCCCGATATATATATATATATATATATTTGAGTAAGAATTTCATATTAAATTATCTGCAAAGAGTTGGTTGCCCGAAATTAGTAATGTGAAATTGTCAATTGGTAGAGGGCGGCTGGCAATAGCTAGCGTTGAAGATGCTTCTAATTAAAGATTAGCGTGGTTGTTAATTATCTTGAGTTTCGCAGCTAGCTGGCTAATTGAAGAATGTATAATATATTTCCTTCATGATCCACGTTTCACGTTATTGAAAAAAATAAGCACATGAGAAGACTGAGCTGTTTACATGTCATGATTATTACTTTCTTAGTTAATCTAATAAGTATTTAATTTGTGTCTGAAAATGACTTTTTATAATACGCATTTTGTGGCAATGGCGTGCCTTATTATAAAATTAAAGAATTACACGTTATATTAAGGTAAGATATTGTTTACTTATGATCATAGAATACAAAATCAATTTTTTTATTTGATGTTTAACCACAGTTCATTACTTTAAATTATTTGTCCATAATTACTTGAAAAAAAATAAAAATAGAATTCTTCTCTGTCGGTCTAATAATCATGTTCAATTCACATCTTTTACAGATTACCAGAAAAGATTCTCAACACAAGCGTTGTTGCTTCAAGACACAAGGGCTAACCCTAACGTGATCGTAGTTGCATTTAGAGGCACTTCACCTTTTGAAGCAATCGACTGGTGCACCGATATCGACGTCTCCTGGTATGAGCTTCAAAATGTGGGTAAAATCCATGGTGGCTTCATGAAGGCTCTAGGCTTACAACCAAACCAAAGTTGGCCAAAGGAGGTCAACGACCAAGGCAGCCCACCATTTGCGTACTACACAATCAGGAAAATCCTGAGAGAAATGCTACAGAAAAATAAGGATGCAAAATTTATAGTAACAGGGCACAGCTTGGGAGGTGCATTGGCTATATTGTTTGTGTTTGTGCTTGTGTTGCATGAAGAGGCATCGTTGTTGGAGAGACTAGATGGGGTTTACACGTTTGGGCAACCGAGGGTCGGAGACTGTATTTTCGGAGAGTTCATGAACAAGAACTTGAAGAAGTATGAAGTTAATTATTGGAGATTTGTTTATAGCAATGACATTGTGCCTAGGTTGCCTTATGATGACAAAACTCAAATGTTCAAGCACTTCGGTCACTGCCTCTATTTCAATAGCTGCTACAAAGGGAAGGTGAGCCCGGATATATATATAAAAAGCACTCTCTACAAAATCATTTTGATTATGTTGTTGACTCAGCGCGAAGCTATGAAATTTTGTTTAATTTTTTATACTTGCTTCTTATAAAATGAAAATTTTATTGGTTTCCCCCTAAACTTGATTAAATTTGAATTTCTAGCATTATTTGATTGTTTATAAGAATCAATTTATGATTGAAATTCAGGTTTTGCTAGAGGAGCCGAACAAGAACTACTTCAACTTGTTGTGGGTAGTACCCAAGTACATAAATGCTGTTTGGGAGCTGATTAGGAGTTTTATCATCCCTTACACAGAGGGTCCGGATTACAGAGAGAGTTTGTTTATGAGATTGGCTAGGGTTATTGGGTTGGTGATTCCTGGATTACCTGCTCATGGTCCTCAAGATTACGATAACGTAGCCCGACTGGGTTCCATAACTCTGCCTCTCCAGCTCCAGGACTCTGCACAACTTAATCATGATTGAATTAAAGAATATATGTAGTTTTTATTATAGATTGTAAGTTTTTGATTGGCAGCATATGTTTGTTTAAGTTGAATTATATTATTTGCATCATAGATGCAGGATAACTAAAACACCATATTACAGTTTATGCTTGCAACAGTTTCATGTTATCTATATATCACATTATACAGATCAAGGGCGAAACCAGAATTTTTTTTTTTTTTTTTTTTTTTTTTCTGGGTGGGCTATGGACAATTTCATATAGATAAAAATTTATACTATATAATAAAAAAAATCATTTTGTTGGCGAATCTCGATGATACGAGAAAATTTTTATTAGTTAAAATGAAAAAGTATATCTAGTCGGGGGTCATAATCATCTTACCATCAAATACATATTTTAACCAAGAAAAAATACAAGAAAATAAAAAGGAAATACGCATGCATGCAATGTAAATACAATAAGATCCTAGTTATATTTTGACTTTTGAGGCTTCAAAAAAACAAAAACATCTATTACAGAATCCGAATCAATTGTAAATGTTGGAATTTTCAATTATTTGAAAACAAAAGGTTGTAACTACTCGCGAAGAAACACGACTCTTTATAAGAGATGCAATTCTTAATTATGAAACAACACAACCTTTACTGTGTAGAGACACAACTTGTTTTCAAAGGATACAACTATTTACAAAAGCGTTATAAATATGATGATATAGTTTGTTTTTTGAATCATAACAAAAATACAATTCTCTACAGTTTTCTAAGTCTTCTTCTCTTTTTCTATTCTTTTAGGCATCATCAAGAATTTAATTAGAGTGTTCTAAGTGGTTGATTCTTGTCGTACATAACTTGAAATCAACAATTATATTATTAGGCTTCATTGAATCCTAAAGGCAAAATTCTCATGCCTATTGTGTACTTGCCGTTTTACGGGAAAGGGGAGAATTATTGTCTGAAAGAATCGAATTCCGAGCCTTGAAGTCTTGATAATTTTTCATTTACTTAACATTTTTCTCTACAACGATTCTCTCTTTCAAACCCCATATTTCCAACAGTAAAAACAAGTTCTTTTTCAATATAAACAACCATACAATATTCAAGAAACTCGTCATCCATCTTGTTGTGCAAAGACATTTTGATAAGTTTCATATCCGAAAATAAAACTTAATTTTACAATTAATTTTACAACATTAATCGTATTTTCAAAGACCAAGAGGCTCTTGTTGAAAAGGCTGTGGATGATGTTAATTTTAGGACGGTTTGGTGGTTCAAGTATTTCAGTAAAGGTAGCAAACTTCCGGTTTCAGTTTTGTTACTTAACATCAAGGAGAGCTGTGTTTCAACTATTCCGTCTTCAAGGAAGGCCAAAGGTGTTTGGAAGCCTCCAGAGGATGGTATTCTGAAGTTCAATGTGGATGGCGCGTCAAGAGGTCTCAATGAGGCAGCTGGGATAGGGGGGGTGTTGAGGAATTCTGCCGGTTCCTGGCTGTGTAGTTTTTCCATTGCTGTCGGTAAGAAGGATTCAAGGGCTGCTGAGGTTTTGGCTATTTTAAAAGCGTGCGAATTGAGCACGTCGCATGACAGACTGGATGGGTGTAATATTCAAGTGGCAAGCGACTCGTTGGAAGCTGTCTCCTGGGTTAATAATTCCGAGGATTATGGGAATGTTGATAATATCCATGCTATCAGGGATATTAGGAGTTTTGTGAGCAATTTTGCCGGCCTTTCTGTCATCTATAATCCAAGAAATTCGAATGAGGAGGCGGATCGTTTGGCAAAAAGGAGTTCTAGAGGGGGTGAGGATTTCGTGCAGTGGTTCTAAGTTCTTTTGTTTTTCTTTTGGGTTGTTTTCGTTTTGTTGCTGCTTGCTCTTGGTGGGGTTGTTTTGCTGTGGCTTTCTTGTTTTTGTTGTTGGTGCGGGGGCTTTCCCTCTGTCTTTTGTTTCTTTGTTGCTTCTTAGCCTTGTGCCCTTAATAAATTCGCTGTTCAAAAAAAAAAATTTTACAACATAAACTTTAAAATAAAAATAAAACTTACATTTATCTCATACCTACGTCCACAAATCCAAAAACTATGAAAACTCATAAAATTGAAATTATTGGAGACTTAGAGATTAATTTATATGGTAAATTTACTGCTTTTGGTTAGTTGTTAAAGGGTTAAAATTTATCAATTTGATCTTTCACTTGGTCAAGGAAATACAATAGACTTTAACGAGTTTGATGCATGTTTTTAAGTTATTGGGATGTTATTAAGATAAAGAAAAATATGATAAGTTAAGTGAGAATCGGAATTGAACTAGGACATACTTAGAATTAAATAGGGTGTATTTAAAACTATTAAAAAAAACTAAATTTTTTTTTTTTTTTCAAAAAGCTGGCCCACCCTAGCCATGCTTGTTTTCGCCTTTGATATAGATGCCGATATGTCTTCAAACTAGGGGCGGAGGCAGGGACGGAGCCACCTTTCTTAAACTTAATTATTGCCTCACAAGTTTTATCATAATCTTAAAAGTTCAGTTCCGTAATAAGGAGAGAAAAAATATATATATATATACACATTTAAATATAAACGGTGATTTTATTTAATGGTTAGATTTGATTTAATCTAAATATATATGTCTAGGGATCTACTTATGAGAATTGAGAACTCCTAATTATAAAGAACCTGCCTAGTAAACTACTGCAGGGTTCATAGTTCACACCCACATAAAATCACAATTAAAAATCAAATTGAAATTTTATTGTAGTTTTATTATAAATTTAGAAATCAAATACGAAGAGAGATTCTTGAAAATTACCCTTTTTTTTTCCATGAGAGAGAATGATGTACTACCAATTGTGTGACTACGTGAAGTAATTGATATATACACTTTTAAAAAGGGATTCTCTTCTTTCTTGATTTTACTCTTTTTTAAAAATAAAAATAAAAATTAATTATAGCAAGAACATTATAATTTTACAATGAAGAAAATTCAAAAGCAAGGCATGCCATGGAAAAGATAAAAATCATGGAGATAGACAGATCAATAGGAATCAGTGAAGATTGTGACTTGTGAGTAAGAAAAAGAATGTTTTTTTTTTTATCAATGTGGGTCATTGATCACAGGGTCGTATCTAGACATTTTGGGGTCTGAGCGATTTTATGATATTAACAAAAATTGGGGCCCTATATATACAAGATTATTATTTTTTTCGTTTAAATCTGTTTGTGTATTTGTATAGACTATAGTCAATTTGATTAATGATTATAATTATATAATCTGTTATAAAAGAATCCATTATAAAATATTTTTGTTTGGCAATAAATGATTCAAAAAAAACTTAACAAATTGACTACAAATTGACTACAAAAAAACTTAACAAATTGACTACACAAATACACAATACACATACAGATTTGAAAACTAAGATCACTAAATCCTAAAATCATCGGATACTAATATGCTATTGTAAATAAAACAAATAATTAAAAGATGAGTCAAAATCAACATGTTGAAATTAATGACTAAACAAAAACAATGACAAATTTATTGGGCCTGAAGTTTTTATTTTATTTTATTTTTTTAATTTAATTAGTTCATTGGGCCGAAAAGAAAAATATATAAATAAAAGCAGTAAAAGGTTTGGAATTGGGCATTGTTTAAACATAAATATATTGGGTTCTAGGCCCCAAAGAAGAAGAAGTAAATTGGGCCAATTGAGGGCACCAGCATAATGCTAGGTTTGCTGCCCCCATGGGCTGGCCGGCCCTGATTAATCATCATATATGGAAACCCAATTAAAGAAGGCGTCACCAACGAGAAAGGGCTGCATTATCATGAAAACTATAATCCATGTCGTAAATGTTTTTATTTTATTTATTTTATTTTTTTAAGTATTACGATCAATTCTGACAATGAACTGGTGGGTTTATCGTAAATCGAGATCTTGTGGAGATTAGTATATGTGATCCGAATATCTATTTTTACAATATCTAAAGAAATTAAACTTCCTACACATACTCGTAAAATGCACAGGACGAAACTTGAATCACACCATTAACGTGAAAGACGAGGTGTAGCACCATCTATACTAAGATGTAATGTGTAAAACATGTGTCCAAATATCGATTTAATTACTTATTATTAAAAATTAAGATATTTGCAACAAGAGAAATGGAGAATTGTTGTAAGTTGAAACTGAAAAGGGGAAAAAGAAATTGAATGATGGCCTCATCTGATGGGTATCGTACGTGGAGAAAGTGTGTAAAGTAAATTAAAGTCGATGTGCGAGCAATCCATCGTAAGCATAGCTGAAAAGTCCGTTTGCTTAATTGGTCAATCTCGCCATAATTAAGTTGAGAATTTCATATCTTGAATCCATGCCTAAGTGACAAGACACACAAGATGCCTGGTCAAATGAACATCATCAACAGATTACAAATAGATAGTTGTAATTAACGTTGGTCTCTCTGTTGATGATGATGGTGTGCGATCGCATAGTTATAAGTCGGTGACTTTTTCATGATGGTGGATATGATATCGATATAATCAGTTCCTTAATTATTAAAATATATAATTACAAAGTACTATGTACAGTATATCAAATGGCTAATTTTAAATTGAAATTAAAAATAAAAATAAAAAAGTTTTTTTTTATTATTATTATTTTTTTTTAAAAAAATGGAGTCCAGAAGGAACCAAATCACCAATCAAGGTTATGAGTGTGAGGAAAAAAAAAATTAATTAAAGGCATAAATCTATTAATGAGATTTCTACCCACCCACTTCAACTCCTGTCACAAATGAGAATTCTTAAATATTGAGTTTTGATATATAGGGTTAATTGCATAAACTTACCCTGTATTTTATCTTTATAGCAAAATATTCAACAAATGACCTTAATTACATGAACGACCCCTGTCGTTAGTGGTCAACCGTTAGATTTAATGGTTGACTTTAATGATCAAGGGTAAAATGGTCATTTTAACATCAAATAAAACTAAAAATTTAAAACAATCTCAATCCTTTTTATTATTGCATATTTACCAACAAAAGGATGATTAAAAGAACCTATTAATGTATATAATCATATTTCAACCCCAAATAAAAAACAATTCTTTAAAATTCTTCATCCTTATCTGAGATCTACTTCATCAGATGTTGATCGATCCACAAAAAAAGGCTTTTGTTTTGGGCGAGGGAGGAGATTGATGGTGTGGAGCTCGCTGCAGATTCAAAGCACGAGAGGGCGGCGTCAGGGAGCTCATCACCGACGGAAGAGGAAGAAACGACGAGGGATTTAGCCGTAAAAGAGAGGCTTTGGTGGTAGTCCATCTCCGACGAAGCTCCCTTCTCTATTCCAAGAGGAGCGGCGCTCCATTCGCCGACGGAAGATGGAGCTACCATCTTTGATCCATCCGTTTTTGTGTTTTTTTTTTTTTAATTGAATCCATCTCAGATGGATTTCCCACTCCTTCTATGTTTTTTTTTTTTTTTTTTTTTTGTTGATATTTTTTCTAATTGGAAAAAAAAAATGGTTTGGTTTTCTAATTAATTTCGATTGATGAAGATCACAGATTAATTTGTGTTCTAGAATAATCATGGATTGAAAAACTACTTTGCTTCACACTTAAGAAAAACTGTAGATCTTTTTTTAAATTAATTGTTTTATTAAATAAATAAAATATACACTGGGCATTTTAGTCTTTTTAAAGTCAACCGTTAAATTTAATTGTTGACCACTAACGACAGGGGTTGTTTGTGTAATTAAGACCATTTGTTGAATATTTTGCTTTAGAGACAAAACATAGGGTAAGTTTGTGCAATTAACCTTATATATAGTTTTTCTATTGTCAGTTTGTCCTGATATAAAATATATTATGACAAAGAATGTGGACCAATAAATTTACATACTTTGACTCAAAGTGTATGCACTTGTCAAAACTTTTCCATAATCTATGGTCCATATTTTTCGTCATGATATATTTTATATTAGGACGAACTGACAGTAGAAATACTATATATATAGTGGTTCTCTCATAAGGGATCCCTTATTTATAGAATTCTAAGGATCGTATTATTTGACCTTTGGATATATCTAATGGTCATAAATTAATTAGATTTTGAAGCATACGGACAGCTAAAATTAAGCAAGTTGCTCGCTGAAATATGGAAATATCAATTAATTCTCTCTTGATTCTTTATTTGATTTTCCATGACCATTAATGCTCTCTTTTGGTATTTGAACTTGTAAGCCACTGATGACTACGATTTATATATACATTGGAGACGTTTTATTTTATGCAGCTTATATATACAAAGGGGATGTTTTATTTTATTCTTAGACAACATTATGTCGACAAACAATGTATTTTCAATTCCTGACTTCTAATTCAAAGAGACTAAATATAGTTGACTTTAAGATTGATGAACAAAATAATTGTTCTTGCTCCGTATAATGTTCTAGTAAAGTATATATTCTCTCATATGGCTGACAAATATAGAATTGTACAATGCTTCGTGAACACTATTACATGAGAAAAAAAAACAAATAGATTATTGCAATTGAAGGACTATGTCGACTAATTGCGCATGAAGGTGAATAAATGAGAGAAAACATAACAATGGAGTTTCACCTTCTTTTTCGGCCTCGAATTGGCTTCAATCCTTTTACAGATTATTTTCAGGAAAATAGTTTGGTTAATTTTCAAATAAAATTAGATTTTACTTTTTTGTGACAAATATGAGAGAAGAATTTGTTTAAATGGAAAAACAGTTGGAGCAATATTTGTTTTTGTCAAAAAAAAAAAATTGCAAACAATTTTTTGCAACTTGAAAGTGAAGTCTAGCTTCCAAAAAAAGGGAAATTTGAAGAGGATCACAAGGTCAAAAAAATTAGTTAAAAAAATATTGATAAGTAAATGCTTAAAATAAAATATAATGGCTATGGAAATTCGAATAAAGAATCAACAGAGCTTTAATTGCCCTTTCCATATTTCAGCGGGCAGCTTGCTTAATTTTAACTGCACAGATGCTTCAACATCTAATTAATTTATGACCATTAGATATATCTAACGGTCAAATAATACAATCCTTAGAATTATATAAATGAGGGATCCCTCATGAGAGAACCACTATATATATATATATGTTTATTTTAGTAATACTCAAAATCATAGAAAATACCACAAGATTAAGTTCTTCACACATACATCCAAAAGGTTACAGGTTCTAGTTATACCCAGAGGCGTACCCAGAAATTTTTGATAGGGTGGGCTAAAATAAAAGTATATATATATATATAATTAATAATAATAAAACTTCGACGGTACTAAAAAATTTCATTAATCGAAAACAAAAACAAAGTGATGGAGTGATGGAGTGACGAGATGAGAATTTTGTACCTATGTCTAGAGATATCAAAATTACCCATTGGTTCAGGGACTAATGGGGTCCCGCCCTTAATGGGGAATCACCGTATTTGAACTGTTTATTTTAAGGTGGGTATTCATTGATAATGGTATTTCTTATACAAATTGGGATTGGGGATGGTAATGAAAAATCCATCTCCAACCCATACCATTGACATCCCTACCTATACCATGAGTAGGGGTGAGCATTTAATAGATTGGTTCACTTTTCGAGTGAACCGATAAAAAACCGATAATATCCGGTTTTTAAAAAAGTGAACCGATCCGATAAAATTTAAAAGTGTGAACCGATCAAAAACCGGTTGAACCGGTTTGGTTCAGTTTGGTTCGATTTTTTCGGTTCTCGGTTGAGTTAGTTTGTAATGTTTTTGGCTTGCAACTTTAACGGTGAACAACCATTCCATTGATGAAAACATGACTAAATATGCAGTCCTATGAGTTTTTAGGTTTGAAACTAATAAGAATTAAAGGGCATGCATTAGTAACTAATTTGAAGGCTTGTTTAAAAAATCAAATGGTAGATCAATGATTCGATAATAGCTTAGGTTACATATATTAAAAAAATGTGTATTAAAAAAATATTGATAATAAAATTACTGTGCAACAATATTTATGAAATATGAATTACTCTTTTTGTTTTTAACATTATTAGTTTTAGACAAAGTAGAAAAAATTTAGGGATTTTTGATTATATACGTCGGTTCTTGGTTCGGTTTATCGGTTTGAACCCTAGAACCGGAAACCGAACCAAAAATACCAGTTTTTTGAAAAACAAACCGAACCGAAACGGTTAAAAGTTAAAAACCGGAAAAAAAGCGATTGGACCGGTTCGGTTCGGTTTAATGGTTTTTTGCCCACCCCTAACCATGAGGTCTTTAAAAAATAGCCCTAAATTTATGTAATATTTAAAAGTAGAAAAAAATAAAATAAAGTGATTAAAAGATTTATTAATTGGGAAGAGAGAGAATCAGAGAGAGAGAGAGAGAGAGAGAGAGAGAGAGAGAGAGAGAGAGAGTGAGTGATGTGACTATAACTCTAGCACTCTGTTACTACTCTAAAACTCTACCAAAGTGCTAATCAAATTGGTGTTTATCAGTTAAATTATATAAATTTCATCATAATTTTTTTTTTTTTTATACAAAAGGCTGACTCAGCTATAGCCCGGGTCAACCCTCACTATTGTTCGGCCCTGGTTATTCCCCAATTCTAAAATATTGTAATAATTCAAAAAAAATAAAAAATACCACTAGAAAATTTATAAACGCCTGTACCACAAGAAACCAATGCCTTAGAAAGAAAAGCTAATTATATATATACAATTTTTCTATTGTCAGTTTGTCCTGATATATTTTATATCATGACGAAAAATGTGGACCACTAGATTTACATACTTTGACTCAAAGTGTATGCACTTGTTAAAACCTCTTCATAATCTATGATTCATATTCTTCGCCCTGATATATTTTATATCAGTATGAACTAATAGTAGAAAGATTGTATATATATATATATGTATCATCCATCTTCTTCAACGTTTGCTTCAAAGACATGGCAGTGATGAGGAACATTTGTGTCAAATGTATCTGTTTCTCAAGTAAAAAGAAGCAACTTTGTTTGAACTCATTCGTTTACTATATTCCTCTAATTTGGAAGAAACCAAATTTTCACTGCAGTTCATCACCTAAATCTTCTCTCAAGCTGGATATGTGCTGGAGCTGTGCCTAAATCTTCTCTCAATCAACGGCAGTTTTCTCGGGATTTTATACAATCTCTTCAAAGGTTTAATTCTGACCAATTCGGTTTAATTTCTGGTACATATGATGAGAGTCACGAATCAACGTAATCACACAATTGGTAGTACATCATTCTCTCTCTTGGAAAAGAGTAATTTTCAATAATGTATTCAAATTATGGCAAGAAATTTCTAACGTAATTAATTAAAGGAAGAAATTTCTTCCTTTATTATGTTCTTGCCATAATTATACGTTAGAAAAAAAAAGAGTAACATAAAGAAAGAAGTACACCACATGTGAATTTTCACGAATCAACGTAATCACACAATTTGTAGTACATTATTAATTCACACGTGTATCCATGAATTTACGGGTTCCAGTTATATCTCTCTCCTAATCCCGAAATTCCAACTATAACTCTTTCAAAAAATAAATAAAAAAATAAAAAAAAATGAAGAAGCCAAGTATAGCATAATTAAACATTTCTCAAAATTGGTCATTTTCTAATGCATGTATGCAACACACATGGGCACATGGTAAATATATTAATATATACAAGATATATATAGGTGAGTCTCTCATGAGGAACTTTGATAAAATCACATCAATTTTTTTTTTTGAGTTTTGATCTGAATTTTTTAGTGAATGATAATTTCATTGAAATTTACATATGAATAAAATTTGAGAATTTTTGAAATACTAGAACTATTTTTTCAGATTTTTTTAAATATTAAGGCATCGGATAGTGCTTGAAAAATTTTCAAATTTTATTTATATGTAGATTTCAATAAATTTATCGTTCACTAAAAAATTCAAATCAAAACTCATAAAAATTGATATGATTTCATTAAGGTCCTTACCAAAATTAAAATAAAAAAATCCCTCATAAGATATATATATATATATAGGTTATATCTCATAATTATCATCCATCTTCTTCAACGTTTGCTTCAAAGACATGGCTAGTGAAGAATATTTGTGTCAAAACTATCTGTTTCTCAAGCCAAAAGAAGCAACTTTGTTTGATCTCATTCGCTTACTATATTCATCTAATTTGGAAGAAACAAGATTTATTGAGTTTTCAGATCAAGCGGACAGGCACATAAATAATTTCCGTCCTCGATGGCTCATATTCATCTCAGTCGTGGCACAGAAAGTGCTCCTTTTCATGAGGATACCATTGGCCATAGTTGGAAATGCGCTCGAGCTGTGCCTAAATCTTCTCTCAATCAATGGCGGTTTTCTCAGGCTTTTATACAATCTCTTCACAGGTTTAATTCTGATCAATTCGTTTTAATTTCTAGTACCATCATGCTACTGAAATATCATTTACTAAATTACTAGTAATTCATCTTTTATTTAATTTTTACTAACATTAATTAATTCTTAATGTTTTAACGAACTCTTAAAGTTGGAAGTCTAGCTCATAACAAACCCATCTCATGAGATAGCTGAGTGAACATTTTAATCGTAAATTACATGTTAGGGCTCACTTTATGAATTCGTAGATGTTAATTAATGAAGAATAATATATATTAATTATTAATGAAGTTAATTAATTATGCAGGAAAGGTGGTGAAACCAGATAGATCATCAGAGAAGTTCATGTCTGTAGTGGGATTTACTGACAAAAGAGTTGAATTGGACAGAGAGATTAAACCTATAAATAAGAGAAAATATTATACATCGTTATCGCTGATGGCCGCTAAAATATCATACGAGAATCAAGCCTTCATCAAATCCATTGTCGAAGATCACTGGAAGGTAAGTTTCAATATTGTAATTTTGACTTATATCACTATCAAATATCAATTATGGACACTACTATGACAAGAAAATTAAAAGAAAAAAAAAAAAAAAAAACAATTCCATAGCTAAAACTACAGTTAAAAAAAAAATTTCACTTGCGAATCTAACATATATCAATTAGTTTTATCTGTCACTATGAGTAATTTTAAGTTTTCATTTTTTTTTGGTTCTGAATTTTGTGCAGATGGAACTCTTGGGGTCCTACAGTTTCTGGAATGGTGAGTACTGAGAAGCTACCTAGTTTTTTTTTTTTTTTCTCTTTAATATAATACAATGATTGACCATATTTTACCTAGTCTCTCACACTCTCACACACACATATATATATATATATATTTAAGTAATAATTTCACATTAAATTATATGCACGTGGAGTTGGTTCCTCTCGAAAGGATTATGAAACTGGCAATTGGTGGAGCCGTAGGGCTGGCAATAGCTAGCGTGACTTGAAGGTGCTTCTAATTAAAGTCAAAGATTATTAAATAAAATTTAATTTATTTAGTGGTTGTTATTTGTTATTATCTTTTATAATATATTCCTTCATGATCATCCACGTTTCACAATAATGAAAAGCACATAAGAAGACTGAGCTGTGTCTACAAGTCAGTAATTACTTAGTTAACCTAATAAAGTACTTATTTTGTGTCTGAAATTGATTTTTTATAATACACATTGTTTGTATTTTGTGGCATTGAGGCGCCTTATTATATAATTATATATATATATATATATTTT
The DNA here is from genome assembly GCA_954870605.1 of Acer campestre. Taxonomy (NCBI): domain Eukaryota; kingdom Viridiplantae; phylum Streptophyta; class Magnoliopsida; order Sapindales; family Sapindaceae; genus Acer; species Acer campestre. The sequence goes on from OX940810.1 coordinate 28,106,695, forward strand.
TTCTTTTTGATGTTTAACCACACTTCATTCTCGGGGCTTCTGTCTGCCAATTTGGAGTCTGACGCTCTTGGGGTGGTGAATATGATCTGCTCGAAGGAGTCCATGTGTGCTGATGTGGGAGTGGTTGTGAACGATGTTATTTGTCTCCTTCGGGAGGTTAATGTGTCCCCTGTTTCTTTTGTTCCTAGACTAGCTAATAGTACTGTTGGCTGTTGCTCATGCTTTGACTAAGATTGGCTGTGAACCATGAGGGTGCGTCTAGGGTTGCACATTGAGGAAATGGGGATGAATATAGGTCCCCTCATCCCCATCCCCACTTTCTAGATCTTTCACCATCCCCCCATTTCTCCATTTGGGGAAAATGAGGATGGAGAATTTTTGGGGGAGGTACCTCAGTTCCCCATTTTCTCCGTTTTTCCCCATTTCTCCATTTTCCCATTTCCCTGTTTAACTAAAAATTACAAATTAGAAAAAAAAAAAAAAAAAAAAAAAAAAAAAAAACATTCCATTACAAATACAAAATAAAATGCATTACAAATATAAAAGAAAATCCATTACAAAATAAAGTATTTCAATAATCCATCAGTGTAAATGAGGCTTATATAGTTAGGTTTTCAAATAATAAAAAAAATTAAAATATATATAATGATATTTATAATATTTTGGGGGAAATGGGGATGGGGGGAGGGCCCCTATCACCATCCCCATTTCAATATATTAGTGGGGAAAATGGGGAAATGGGGATGGGGGAGGGTCTCCCCATCCCCATCCCCACCCATTTCCTCATTTTCTCCCCCCAAAAATTCCCCAAATGGGGATGGGTACGTGGGGAAATGGGGATCCGGGGGGAAAATGTGCAACCCTAGGTGAGTCTGTTTGGTTAGAGGATTGTCCTCTACGTGTGAAGAGTCTGGTCCTGGGTGATTGCCCATTATCTTTGTAGGCTGCTTTCCTTCTTAATGAATTATCATTTTAAAAAAAAAAAAATTTCTTTAAATTATTTAATTTGTACATATATATATAGGGAAAACCTTAATCAAATCTATAAGTATGACATATTATTTTATTTTTATTTTAACACAAACACAAATTAAATTAAATTAAATTAAATCTTCCTCCAAAGACATTATTTTTACACATCTCATAATTGGAAACTTGCATATATAAACTTCATATACAATATTAATCTCACAAGATAAATACTCAAAACATTTATATTATTATATATAAACATTGTTATGTGAGGGGTAATGGGGGTATATCATTGAAGCAACATCATCTGGTCAGAAATTAGAATTTCTTCTATGTTGATCTAATAATCATGTACGTTCACATGATTTACAGGTTACCTGGAAAGATTCTCAACCGAAGCGTTGTTGCTTCAAGACACAAGAGCAGACCCTAGCGTGATCGTAGTTGCATTTAGAGGCACTTCACCTTTTGAAGCAACCGACTGGTGCACCGATATCGACATCTCCTGGTATGAAGTTCAAAATGTGGGTAAAATCCATGGCGGCTTCATGAAGGCTCTAGGCTTACAACCAAAAGAAAGTTGGCCCAAGGAAATCGACGACCAAGGCAGCCCACCATTTGCTTACTACACAATCAGGAAAATCCTGAGAGAAATGCTACAGAAAAATAAGGATGCAAAATTTATAGTAACAGGGCACAGCTTGGGAGGTGCATTGGCTATATTGTTTGTGTTTGTGCTTGTGTTGCATGAAGAGGCATCGTTGTTGGAGAGACTAGAAGGGGTTTACACGTTTGGGCAACCGAGGGTCGGAGACAGTATTTTCGGAGAGTTTATGAACAAGAACTTGAAGAAGTATGAAGTGAATTATTTGAGATTTGTTTATAGCAATGACATTGTGCCTAGGTTGCCTTATGATGACAAAACTCTCATGTTTAAGCACTTTGGTGGCTGCCTCTATTTCAATAGCTGCTACAAAGGGAAGGTGAGCTCGATTGGATAAATAGCACGTTAATTTCTACAAAATAATTAAAACATTTGGATTATAAGAACTAATGCATTGGATTTCAGGTTTTGTTAGAGGAACCGATCAAGAACTACTTCAACTTGTTGTGGATAGTACCCAAGTACTTGACTGCTGTTTGGGAGCTGATTAGGAGTTTTATCATCCCTTACACTGCGGGTCCGGATTACAGAGAGAGTTGGTTTATGATATTTGCTAGGGTTATTGGGTTGGTGATTCCTGGATTACCAGCTCATGGTCCTCAAGATTACAATAACGTAACCCGACTGGGTTCCATAACGTACTCTGCTGCCTGAATCCTGATCTCCACCTCCAGGACTCTGCACAACTTAATCGTGATTAAATTCAATAATATATAGTTTTTAGTATACATTGTAAGTTTTTGACTGTGCCTCTTTGCGGCCGTTTGGGGATCGTTTGGGCTGTTGTTTTTGTTTGTTTTGTTGGTTCTGGGCTGTCAATCACCAGCGACAGGGTGTTGTTGTTTTGTGACCCCTGTCGCAGAAGATTGATGTTGTTGTTTGCTGTTTTGTTTGGCCTTGTGCCTGAATTTTTTTCTTTCGAAAAAAAAAAAGAAAAGTTTTTGACTGGCATGCAGCATATATATGTTTTTATTATAGATTCTGAACAACTTAATCTTGATTAAAAGATTATATATATATATATATAGTTTTTATGGATTGTATGTTTTTGATTTTTTAAATTGAATTTTGTTTATTATAGATGGCGGATAATTAAAACAACAAATTACAGTTTATCCTAGGGGTTGAGTTGCAGGAGAAAATTACAGATTTTTGGATAAAGTTGAAAATTTTAATATAAATTAGGAACCAATTCTAAAGTGAAACTGCCCTTTAAAAGAATCAAAACCATCTAGGTTTAGTAGACGTTTTATTAATCTCTGTGACTTAGTGGAGTGAGTGGACGCACCTTGAATCGACTCATGACTTGCCAAGCACATCACGAGTCAACTTAAAGCATTATTGGTGATGTGTTGAGTTGACTTGTGACGTGACGTGCCACATCACAAGTCGACTTGAGATTCTATAGTGAATTAATAAATAGCTTCTTTTTCTTGTTTCGATGAATATGGGTATTTTTATCCATCACCATACTTTGATGTCATTTAAATTCAAATTATTAAGTAAGTGATAGTTCCAAAAATACCTCTCCAAAGAGTACTATAAATTTAAATGACCCTTATTTTTCCCTAGACTTTTTAATATACCTAAACATAAAAGAAAATACATGGATAAATTTTGTTCTTTTTTTTTTTTTTTTTTCACTCGTACAAGTAGGTGTTTCACTTAGGTTGTGTTTGATTTTTTGTCTGAAGAATGAACAGTACTGAATTGTACTAAAGACTGAACAGTGACCGAAAATTGAAATTGAAAAACATGTTTTTTTTTTTTTTCATTGAAAACCGAATATAAGTAATAAGTTGTTTATTTATTTAAGTTACAAATATTTGAAAATAAATACTTTTACATCTATACCCTTTTAACTATTATTTGTTATATATTTATATTTTAATGTATTAAAGACAACTAAAAATAGTAATTCAATAATATAATAACAAATTTATAAATAAAAATTGCCACATAAAATATAACCTTTTGAGTAAAAAAATTGAACAAGTTAATTGAAGTTTAGGTTAAGAAATGACAACATATTAATAATATGTACAATCTTTATATGTAGAATTATAATATTATAATAACTAATTTATAATGAAATATATATGCTCTATTAATATTTTTTTTTTAAAAAAAATTGATAGTGGATGCTAAAGTTTTTTAAATAATGACAAGAAAAAAAATATCAATATTGTTAAGGGTTGTGAGAGAAGAGAAAATCGAAAATAAATAAGATTTGTTAGGATAAATTTGGAAGTAATAAATTGATATATATTTTAGTTATTTTTCATTAAGTGAAAAGTGAAATTTTTGCTTAGGAAAAGTGATTTTAGGAGTTCATTTAGCAGCTTTATAACTTAAAAAATCAAACGAAACAACTTAATGACACACATTAAGTACAATTAAATATTAAATGGAAAAATCAAATAGGCTCTATACTTGAAGAGAGAGAGAGAGAGAGAGAGAGAAGAAAGAAAGAAAGAAAGAAAGAAAGAAAAAGAAAAAAAAAAAAAAAAGGTTACGAGAGAGTCCTAACTAAAAAAGAAAACCTTACAAGTTACAAGGGGCATTACTAAAACTAGAGGGTTGGTTTTTAAAAAACGTCAAAATTCAGAAGGGTTTAAGAATTTCCCTAGAAAGAATAGAACAGTTAAAAAGCATTTGATCTAGAGTCTGTTTAAAAGAGCTTTTCAAATAGATTTTTTAAATTAAAATCGTTGATCGTCTAGTTATTAAGTAAAAAAAAAAAACTTTTTTTATTGATAGGATTATCAAAATACTAAAGCAAATATTAAATTATAGGATTATATTAGAGATTTTAGTATTATTAAAAAAACTCCAAAAAATCTACTTAAAAAAGCTTTAACTTTAATTTGGGTTTCTCCCGGTGAACATAAAACAACCTTTTTAATCATCCAAAAGTTCTATTTAGTGATAACAAACGACAAAAAATAATAATTAAAAAGATATTTTTTTAATTAAAAATACTCCTTTAACCACTAGAAAAGCTCTTCCAAACATGCATTTACTTATGCTTATTGTTTTCTAGCGTTTAGCTATACTGAAAAAGTTACACCAGATGAATGGTATTCCAATTTCAAGAGGCACACTATCACACTAAGAAAAATTCGAAGGCTGATGTAGATACATACATGCATACAAGATTTAGTTGTAACTTGTTTCTTTAGACACATTGAATACCAGAAATGTGGCAACTGAGATGTTGCGTATTAATCAAACCTTGAGCGAGGAATGCTCACGCCACTACGAACTGCACTGAGTCACTGACAACAATTTCGTGTCATTATAATAAATGGCCAGGGCCGCATATTTTACACGCCATTAATCTTCTTGCAATCCGCTTATCAACTCCTTCTACCTGGGCAGAGATGCCATAAACCTTACATAAGCATATTTACATTGAATATGATCGCTTCAATCTGGTGATTATTAAAATATGGAACTGTATCATCACTTTCGAAAAATCTAACGTGGAATGTGATGTTCAAATGCAAGTTTAACTAAGGCACGTATAAAAAGAAAACAAGGGTATTGTGCTCGACTCTGTTATTCCAGAAAGACAATTGAGAATAAGGGTTGAAGTGGTATCCCGCCTGTTTATATTTGTTTTACAGAAATGTAACTTCTTTCACTGTATTTTAATGATGCATTCTATAGCATTGTTTGTTTCTATTCATTGGATGAATTACCATAAACTAAAGGAGATCGATATTACAACATTTGACAGAAAACAGAAATAGGCTTGAGCTATATCTTAACTTTTGAACAATCGAGCAACAAATATGGCAGGGCATGTCGTGTGACGCCATTAATGCAATCAATCATTTGTTTTTCTAATCAAGTAACGAAAGAATAAGTTATTATGACTGAATAGTAAACAAGTAGATTGGAAAATTACCTGAGACTTAACACTGATCAAAGTGCATGGATGTGATATTAGAAAGCATGGCAGGTAAAGCAACCACTCAAGGAGCTCATCTGGCAGGTTTTGCGAAATGATACAGCCTTATGGTGAGTCCTAGGAACTTGATTGTCCTGGCTGGTTAATACTGAGCTCCTCATGTCTTGAGCTTTCTTTTGAGCTGACCTCAGCTTGTTCATAATCTTATCCATTGATGAAGATCGCTTCTTTTCCAGCTTCATCTGAATATATATTTCAGTCAAGATAAGCAAAAATACAAAGTTCAAAGAACAATTCTACAATCCAGAGTGGCATAATAAAGGTATGTGTCTCTTTTAAATGCCAAATTTAGTAGAATTCTGTTTATTGATAAAACAAATTATGAATGGAAAAAAATGAAGGAATCAAAGAACATTAAGTTGATAATGAAGACCAGTATTATTAATTCCAAGAAATAGATCCAGCAAAACAAACAAATAAAGAAGAAAATAAATCAAAAGAAAAATTACATAGAAAATTCACATAACTGATAACTGATAACTGTCTCTTTCTTATATACTTGTTCTTTGTTTCTGCATGTTCATTAATAGTATCTCTATGAGTCATGACTATGAGTTGGTTATACTCAATAAATTATCATTTAACTTCACTTTTTGCTAAAACATGTTTTAGAATATATGTTGAACTATTAATAGAAACCCCAAAGTGAGCAAGATTGCAATCAAGAAATAACTTCTATCATTCTCACATCCCACATTTGTTAACAAAATTTAAAAATTAACTTGTTAAGAGATCTACCCCATTATGCCAAGTTTTAGAATGTGTTTCACATACCAATCCCCTTATAGAAAGTTGCAGCAAGAAATGTTCCGAGTAACAGGACACACTTCTCAACATCACAACCTTGAAATCTTACTAGCAAACTCCAAGAGGAACAGATAAACAGAAAGAGAGTGGTAAGATTTTAATAAGAAGATTTCTTTTTAACTGAGCGAAGGTTAATGATGAGTTCATATGTTTTGACAATAAATTAGAACAGTGTATATGTGATGACAAGAAAGAAGAAAAGAACCTCCAGTTTCCGTACTGCTGCCTCAGCTTTTGCCTTCTGCAGGTTTTCCCATGCTGCGATTCTGAGCTCCTCTCTTTTGATCCTGTCACAAGCCAAAACATCAGCATACAAACACTGATTTATATTTGCTTCTGCATATAGTTCAGCTTCCATTGGAGTGAGATTGGTGGGTTGTTTGATATGTGGAATGATTTTTTTCTAATTTAGTCAAACCTTCTATCGATATTATTGATTTATTGGGATAGAATTGTGTAATTCAAACAATAAAGGCAGGATATAGGATGCACTTGTAATTGTAAAAAAGAAATGGAAAGATTTTGGTTAATCCTATACACATTGAATGAGAGCATACCAAACTGAGGACCAAAATTCTGATAACAATTTTGAGTAGTGCTAGACAACATAGCACAACTAATGATGTGGCTATTAGACTCGCATGACATGTGGCGAGTGAATCAAATCTATTAGAGTTATTATATTAATTATAAGGATAGAATAGTCATTTTACTTCCATTTTGCTAGTGAGACTCTATATATATACCCCTTCTTATGCACTTTTGTAGTTTTGCATTTTTTTTTTAATGAGAAACCCTAGCCCCTAGCCATTACAAGCAAGAAGGAGCTAGGTTTCTCATTACAAAGAGAGAATGCAAAAATACAAAAGCGCATACAAAAACCAAAGAAAGAGTGTAAAAGGAAGTAAAAGACTATTCTACCTTATAATTACTATAATAACTCTAATAAAATCATCATTAACATCTATCCATTTACCAATTGGCGCATCATTAGTTGGGATCAAGGTATAATACAAAAATGGGATGCCTAACATTACTCAACAATTTTTGAAAGAAAATCCATACATTCTCAATATTAATTAAAGAACCTTATATTTTTCTTCCACATTTTTTTTTCTTTATTAGAATGCCAATGGATTCATATTTTCACATGCTGGTTGACCAAAAAAAGAGGACCTTAGTCCATAAGTTATGTTATAGTAGAGAAAACATACTTTGAAATGGTCTTTGTTGACTCTGTGATATCCCAAGCTGAAGTTCGAGTATCCACAGATTTCTTGCTCCAGTCATCAACAATTTCTGAGCTCTTCCCAGCAATTCGAGCTCGATGTTTCTTGGACCACCTTGTCATAGTCACCCTTTCATCTACCTGCACATCCCTCACTTCTGATTTAGAGGATTGCACACTCTGAAGTTCCACAATAGGCAAGGCAGAGGGAGTAGACACAGAGAAAGGCCTCCTTTCGGGAGAGGAGTGAGTGCTACCCTCAGGGCTCATCTGAGTCGCCATGTCCCTTCTAGAAACAGTGCGAGATATGTCGGTGGCAGCATCTCCGATTCCATCAAACTTTTCATCTGTATTAAACATCATTACTCCAAGATCAGATATGAAAAAATTCAGTTGGTATTAATAAAATTGACATATCAGTGACTAATCTTTCAAGAAAACAGGATGTTAGAGTTCAGATCTTGTAACTTGTCCACACTACCTTGAAGGACTAACTATTATATATTCAGTTGGTAACAAAAACGCAAAATGAAATACCACTTGTCTTGTGTCCACTTCCCTGGACATAAAGAAACTTCACACTGAAATAATAGTGAGGGGATTGTTCTTGGTTGTTTGTAAATGGTTATGACAACACATTATTAGTAATTTGACAATCTTTGATCAATTCTTGAAACAGGACAAGTTATTATTGACAGAGGACAAGATGTTATAATTGATCTCATAATATCTAGTGAACAACTAGAAGCACATCAATATCAGATAGCATATTCTGAACTTTTTTTATTTAGACATGATAAAAACTGATGCTTGTATTATCAATTCTAAGCCATACAATACCTTGTGAGGGCAATGACGACGGGTTTAGCACCTCGGAGCACCCGTGAACACTAGCTGAACGTGCCATGCAAGGCTCCATCCGCACGGGAAAGGCTCCACCATGGCCACCAGAATGAATTGACAATCCATCAGGTGCTATTACACTGGCTGTAAATGGAGAACCCATCATAAAGTTCCCTAAATTTCCCCCATCAAACGTTGGCATTGCAGGTGAATATAATGAATAATATGCCACCCCAGGAGGGCCAAGGGGTCCGCTCTTTGATTTTGGCCGCCTCTGAGGAGCCGCATAGGACTGCCTCACTACACCATCGCCAGCAACAGGACTTAGTATCCACCTCTCAGCATCCTCCCATTTTGAAGGCAAAGTCCTTCCGTTATTGAGCGGCAGCAACGCAGCACCCACTTGTCTCCTATTCCCACCCGTATGCAACGGTACCCGCTCTGAGCTCCAACCCTTCTGCATTCCAACGCTTGCGTGCCTATAGTTTGGAGTTCCCGGGCTAGGAAAAGTACTGGATTTGCGCGTCAAATTTGAGCTTTTCTTCACGGTTCCCAATCGGGGGGAAGAAATAGTAGCATTGTTTAGATCTAGTGAAGCAGGTCTCCGTCTGTCTAATTTCTTCGATAGAGCTTCAGCTCTGGATCTCCTTTCCTGACATTCTATAGAACAAAACTAGTTCTTCCAACATCAACTAATAAATATTTTATGGAATTGATTTAAATTGAAATATGAGATAGTTTTGGTACCTTTGAGAGACAGAGAGAATGAGTTTCTAGCTGAATCTAAGGGTTTGTTATCGCCTTCTATAGTAGCATCGTTGTCTTCTTTTTGAACTGCTTATAATTGAAAGGAAAACAGTGAGACCAAGTAGGTTGAGTTTCAAATTTTTTGCAAAAGGACTAGTGGTTTTTGTTTTCTTTTACAAGTGTCTTTATATAGCTTTAACTTTACGCACAGATTGGTAATTGAAATTCTCTATAGCTGTACCTTTCACTTTTTCGGCTTTTCTAAAGAGACGACTGTGCTTGTTGTGTTGTGTGGTTAGTTTGTTCGAATCTGGATCTCGATCTGGACCACCACTTGAACTTTCCTGGTGTTGATCACGATCCTGTCCTGCCAAATGCTGCACCACCAAAATTCCACAGATACGTCATTTTTTTTTTTTTTTCATTTTCAAAATCGTTTCCTCTTTTTCGTCAGTCAGTGCCAGTTCATAACAATCATTTCAATCTTCCAAAAACAACCGATTTTAATTCAAAATAGAACATGCAACTCTGCTTCTTCAAAAAGACAAAAACAAAATCCGTTAAAATCAGTACTTTGAAAAACAAATCAAATATGTTTAAAAAGCCAAATCAAGGTCAAATGTTAGTGAATGCGAGTGATTTTATATCTTACCAGAGAGATTTCAGAGGCGAGAGAGTCGTGATCGTGAGCATCGGACGCAAAAGAGCAGCGATCGACACTCGCCGAAGCAGAAGAAAACAAACTGAAATTGGACTCGAGAGTGAAAATGACGGAGTCAGGACTGGCGTCACGCGCTCTGTAACCGGATCTCATCGACCTCTGCTGCTGCTCCGGCATTGTATAGACTATAGAGTTCACATTCACGTCTCAGTCACGGAGACGGAGACGGAGATTCGCCTTCTTTTTTTGTTTCAGCTTATAATTAAAAAATGTGTTTTCTGATATTGGCGGGTATATAAGTAGGAAAATTTGTTTTTATTTATTATTATTATTATGTTTAATTAAGTAATTAAAAGGGTGGTTTATGATTATATTGACAAGTGATTGTGGTTTTTGAGGGTAAAAGGCCAAAGAAAAGACAATTTAATTCGGCTTTTGATTTCCATTTTCAAAAAGAAAAAATCAGCTTTTGATTTAAATGTTTGTTTTAAACTGTTTTAAAGGTTTTTTTTTTAATGATGTTAATCGAGTGAAGATGGTGGGTGATTAGTAGGGTCTCTGCTTTTAATGGTTTGGTCTCCATCATTTCCCTTGACTGTGAATTTGACTGCCGTGAAAATGACTGTGGGACCTTGAATTATATTTCTGAAATTATTATGTCCTTTTTTGCCATGGAGTTGGAGGGACACTTTCAATTTTCATTTTTTGAAATTTTCTTTTCTTTTTTGAAATACATTTTGATTTTTTCTAGTAAGAAAAAAAATCAGTAAAAGAATTTTTATTTTTATTTTTTTTTACTATTTTCATAAAATTATATTGAGAAATTTATTAATTGTTTAATTTTTTTATTACTATTTTCATAAATTTATATAGAGAAATTTATTAATTGTTTCTAATATATGGAGATCCATTTTAGATAATAGGGGTTGTATGAATTATACTTGTAATAATTGATCTTGGTGACTCATTTTATTTATTTGTTTTTATTTTCAAATATGTGAAAATAAAATTGTTTCAAATATATATATATATAGGGGCAGGATCCATAGCTCCAGTTTTTGACACAATATTTTACATAATTTTTTATCTATTGGATTTTCAATGTTTGAATGGATAAGATTCAATGGTATTTAATCTTTCTTTCTCTTTTTTTATTTAATATTTGTTTTTTCTCTCCCCTATTATCTCTCCCCTTCTTCTTTTTTTCCTTTTCAACGTCTTTTTCTTTTTTCTCTCTTTTAATTTTTTATCTCTTTGTCTTTTCACATTTTTATTTGGACAATGCTTGGGTACTGACCAGTCAGTACCCAAGGTGATGACCACACCACTCATTACTTGCCACGTAACCCAAAGCAAGGAGAAAATTGGAAAAAGTAAAAGAGTTTTGCCACGTGATAACACTCTATTGGGTGGTTTGGTGTGGTCAGTACCCAAACAATTTCCTTTTTATTTTACCAATATCAACATTGACCATTGATATTAAAAAAAAAAAAAAATTGTAATAAATTATTAGCATTTCTTTTATATTCTTTCAAAAGTCAGGAAAAAAGAAGAAGTTAATTACTATATTTTTGTGATGATAATTCTTACTATATTATCATGCGTGTTTATGATTAAAATTATGAGTGTTAATTATTTTTCTTCAGCAGTATTTATTTACCTTGTTTTTGGTTTGAAAGACACCATAATTGAAAAATCCCACCTTAAAAAAAAAATGCAAAATAATTGTTGTCCTAACCATTTTATTCTCTTAAAAAAAATCAAGTCTTGACTTTTTTTTTTTCCTAATAAATATTACATTTTATAGCCTGCATAAAATAAAAAAAAACAAAAAAATAGAACCATTTAAATATTGTTTTTGAAAGGTTAAAAATAATTAATTGATTATAAATAATGAGCTATTACTATTAGCAAGGTAAATATATCCCAATGCAAGTCCACCAATGCTCTTCCCCTTTACTTTTTAATAGAGTTGAAGACTCGTTTTACCCATAGGGAAACACATTTTCAATAGACAATAGCTAGAGTTACATTTTAAATTGCACGCTCTCCGTCCTCGTAATTATTGATGTGGTCAAATTCCTTTAAGACAATTATGCTTGATTAGTGTCACATTGTTTTTAAATTTCAAAAGTCCCAATAGCCTCTTATAATCCGGATAAAACCGTAAAATTTTCAAAAAGTCCGTAATCATCATGCCACCGAAATGTGAGAGTTGAATAAAATAGGAAATCGGTGGTCAAAAGGAACTCAATTCATTTGCGTTGTATTTCTCGGTTTCCTCTAGAAACAAACAGCATCAAAGCACTATATCTATTTGTCCCCATAAGATGTGCCGCATTGGGTGCTCAACAATTTTATTGACCATTTTGCCACCTCCACCATGCAAGGATTTTATATTTTTTTTTTTTTGGTTTACACCATCCGGTTTCCGGGTGGGACGGATCCACCATACGGTGCAATCAACCCAGACCACATCCCGATTAATCCAGACTCGTATCAGGTCGACCCACTAAGGGGTAAAGTGCTCCCAATATGTGTAGCTCCGTTCACAAGGATTTTATATTTCAATAGTTCTACTTCTACTTCTACCAGGTTAAAAATCCGAAAATACCCTGTAAAATTGTCCTCTTGTTTGTCCATATATATAGAAGTCAATATTTTTCATATCTTGATGTTATTTATTTGTAGTAAATTTACAAATCACTCGGAGTGATAACTAAGGAGTAAGGAAAATCCTCGAGAAAGGAGCAGAGATTATATATTATGTGTCGGACAGCTGGAGAACCTGACCTCATACCGGTCAAATCAGGAAATGCTGCCCAAAAAAATAAAAAAAATGTGAGTAAACATATAAATTACTGGGTCCATTCTTGGATACAAGTTGTTAATCTGAGTAAAATTGATTTTTGATTAGGAACTCAAAATCAGTACTGACTTTAGAAATAGAATATGCAGAGGAGATTCCCATTCCATTCAATTCAATTCTGATATGAATTTTACTTGAATTTTTTAAAATGATGTTAATAAATCGATGTGTTTCCACATCCTGCATAAATTTGAAATAGACAATAAAACTGAAACGTTGATGTAATATTTATGTGATAAAACCATGAGAAAAACATTCACGAACAAGTGTAAAATGACGAAAGGATTAAGAAAAACGACTTTAAATGAGAGAATGTTTGAAAGATAAATTCTTTTATTGATAGCGTGCACAAGATGATGCATCATATAACGTACGAAAAGAAAACATATCTACAAAATGATATGATGCGTGTCATTATATCAAGAAAGTATGCATAAAAAATGAGATGTCATCATGCAGAGGTGTCAATGCATGAGGCAAGGTGGCAATAGGTGGATTGTCACCTCCATCACTCCATGCAATCATGGGTGAGGTACATTACAAGATCTTTTCGGGAAGGAAGCCACCTATTGCCACCTCACTTCATGCATTGCCACCTCTTGACATCTCATGCATTGCAACATCTATGTATTGCATAGTACCACCTCACTTTTCTTCCATGCTTTCTCACTATACATCATAAGATGATGAAATGCCAAGTCAACAAGATGACTTTATCTTTCCAACATTGATAAGTTTCCACTTTTATCGTAAAATCAAAATAGGGAATAAAAATGAGAAATTAACATAAAATTTACATGGTGAAATCCTTACTCCGAGGGAAACATCCACGTACAATTGTAAAACGATTTTACTATGAGAAAACTACTCTCTATAACAAAGAGAGAACAATAGAAATTCTCTCTCAATATAAGAGAAAATATCCCAAAAATAACTTAAACTAAATAAATTACAAGAAATCTTGGGAATGAGATTCCGGTATAATTTTTGAAGCATCACTGTTCACTTGACTTGGTATTTATAGGCAAGTGATAACCTTTAATGGATGACACATATAAGCTATATGTGTCAACGAGGGAAGCCACCTATTTCCATCACTTGACACGCATTGCCACCTCCACCATACATTACATGATGCCACCTCATTTTTGTATGCATGCTTTCTTGCCACTGTACGTCCATACCAGGCCAATATAATGACTTGATACGAGCGACCTTGTCTGATTCCACTGGCAAATTGAGTGGTTTAAATACGAAAGTCAGAGTGGGAGTTTGTCCTTTCCTCCACAAGTGACAACCACACGTGACTTGCAGGCTTGTTGGGTTTCATCCTGGGATGATAAGATTGGATTTAGATCCAAGCTTTTAAATTTTGATTTCAATAACCTTGTATATATATTATATATATTGATGATAAATGGAGAAGGGTACGGTGCTTGTTCTTTAAAGTAAAATTGATTATGTTTCTGAATGATTTATGTCGCATCCACCAACCTAAGCAGAACCGGTTTTACTGTTCTAAACAAGGGACGCGTTCACTTTAATGTGAGACTTACCTAGCTCGAGTTAATAAGCAATTTATCCTTTTTACTTTTACCATTTACAAGTACGGCACTCAAATCTAAAAACTGATATTATCTGATTGACGGCACTCAAATCTAAAAACTGATATTATCCGACTGAATGACCGTCTAATCAACAACTGGGTGGTGGTTTTTATTTTTTTATTTTAAAAAATACTTCAGGATTTCAAGTTTTCAACAAGGTGATCGGATATGTATGATTCCTTCTATTAACAAACTTTAGTTGGGAGAGAGCTTTATCATTTCTCAATACTATATTTATAAAGTCAATGTGAACGAGATCACCGACAGTTTGGATGGGTAGACTTCACAAAACTAAAGCCAAAAGATGAACAATTTCTAACTTCAAATTATTCACTTGTAACTCCTGTATGGAAATGAATTCGATACGATCACCAACCACACCAAGCACTCACCGTGTTGTGCCAAAAAGATTTGTCAATGATCTGCTCTCATGCTTACATCACAACTTAGCTATGGTAGGTACAAACAACAAATACGCGCTTATAATAAGAGGGAGAGAGGAAAATAACTTGAAGTTAAGGGTAGCCCTACAACTATAAACACATAAGGATTCCAACCACTGTCCAACTCAAATCAAAACAAACTGTTTTGTAGATTAATACAGCATCATTTTCACAGCTTTAAGAGTTAAGACTTACTGGCTGGTAGCTGGCTGTTACAAGTGTGGTCCTCCCAACCAAGCCTCTGTTATAAATTTCTGCTATAAGCACCTCCATTTCCGAGCTCGAAACAGAATGCCTATTGGTGCCAGAAATACAGAAACCACTTTCATCTCCTTTCCTTCTTGGTCATAACATAACAGTCCAATTCTATTAGTAAAGTTGTTCCATATATGATCTTGTATAAAGACGATTTAGCTAGAACACTGATCAGCAAAAGCCTTTATATTTCCACGGTTTTTAGTGTTCAAGACAAAAAATAATATTAAATTAAATGAATTAGTTACAAAATCTTTAAATGATATAAATTCACCACTCAAACTTGTACAGCAACAGTCAATATTTACAAAGGCGGACCTCACCCCACGTGAACTCAGCTGATATATTGTTCTCTAACCACCGTATGATTGAAGTAAGCAGTTATTGCCTTCAGCTTGCCATTCAAAAAGTTTTTCTCAACCTGACAAGCACATTGTTTTTTTGCAATAAGAATATGATATGATTTTACAAACATGGAACTAAGAACATCTTAAATTTTGGAAGAACAGCAAATTAAACGACCAAAACTCTAGTTTCTTATTGCATTTTTTTGCAGGGCATTATCAGGGTGTAGATGGGGCTCCCATAATGTTTAAATGAGCAAGGTGTGTACAAGGTGGAGCAAAAGAACTGTCCTTCCAACAGTATACGAAAGAGTCCAAAAAAAGAGGAAGAACAAGCAGACTATCCTTCAAGAATGTGCAGGGGGTATGTATTTTCAGTACAATGGTGCAAGATGATATTGCAGTACTCAAAAGGTTACCTAAATAATGAAAGACGGATAGAAGTATCAAGTAGAAGTTACTGGTTTCTTTTCTTCAGAGATATGATAGACTACTAAGAAATAATGACAAGTTCAATATTCTAGGTACATTTGAACTACCTGTACAAAGGAATTGACTTCATTCTCCATGGATATAAAAAAGGAACAGAGGTAAACCCAATACTTCCATTTCAGAGAACTACCATTTAGAGACAGAATTGAAAACTATCCGAAATCTGATATGGTGATCTCACATAAACAGGCATCTAATCGCCATCCTCAAGAATGGTACCCTGACAATCATATTTTATAGGCCAGCCACCAACTACAAATCTTATGGGGATGAAAGTGGCACTACATACTATTAATCAACAATACCTACTGGGTGTTCACAAGAAAAGCATAATTACTGCAAACTTTTTTTAAGAAAATACCTCTAATGACCATGTAGGAAAGGCAGATAAACACAATTCCGCCAATTGATTGACATCAACATTCCTTGGAAGAAACATGACAATTCTTGAAGCAATATCCTTTGCACAATTAAACAGAAGATTTCTGCAAGTGCATATCAGAGAAAGGAGTTCAGTCTTAAAGCATGTGCTAAAAACATAAACAAATGAAAAATTGTCTCAATGGCATAAAAGTAAGTTTAAGGAATACCCATTATGTGGCTTAAGCATTGTCTGAATGTCATATGTCTTCACTTTAACATAATCAGGACCCCCCCAAGGAGGTGACAAAAAGACTGTGTCTGCCTGCAGCAAGGAATTATAGATACTGAAGAATATTAGAATGGAGATGAAGATAAATAAATAAATGAACAACCTATTTACGTTGACAAGATGCTTTGATACCTTCAAGGTTCGTGCCAAAATGAAAAAGTCCCCCTTCATGAAGTCTATTTGATCAACAACTCCATAGATGGTCGCATTATGATAGGCATAATCAATTTTCTTTGGATCAATATCAATTGCAATAACATGTTTGCTCCTGAATAGAAGCAATACAAACATCAAGCAGAGATAGTTAAATGTAAGCAATTGAAGTTTTACATTACAATAAAAAATACTTGAAAGAAGGTTAAAGAAATAAAAATATTCTCTCTTGCACACACATATGGTGAAGACATCATACAACAGATAATTTAACCATAAAGTGAGATTAAAATTATTTCATCTATTGACAAGCTACTGTAATTGAAGTTTTACATTACAATAAAAAATACTTGAAAAGAAAGTCAAAGAAATAAAAATATTCTCTCTTGCACACACATATGGTGAAGACATCATACAACAGATAATTTAACCATAAAAGTGAGATTAAAATTATTTCATCTATTGCCAAGCTACTGTAATGCCAATGGAGCATTTGAAATATTATTGATCATGCAATAGAAGGAAAAGATACTAGAATCATAATGTTCCCAATGATGCAAGAAAATAACCGAGGTAGATTTTTGTTGAGCATGCTCTAGATGCAACATTAATTTTCCCATAATAATGGTGGTTCATTCAAC
This sequence comes from Acer campestre, assembly GCA_954870605.1. Taxonomy (NCBI): domain Eukaryota; kingdom Viridiplantae; phylum Streptophyta; class Magnoliopsida; order Sapindales; family Sapindaceae; genus Acer; species Acer campestre. Next base: position 28,124,049 of record OX940810.1, read on the forward strand.
CAAAAAGAAAAACAGAACAAGTAAAAATCATAACCATCCAAGTTCAAAAATCATGTCGATGAAAAGCCAAACGATATCCAAGATACAGATTTGTATGAACTGATTTACAATACAAGTGAAGCATTGCACAAGCAACAACACTACCCTCAATTGTACTTCTGAACGGTAAAAAGAGAATCACATTATAGAGTTTAGATAGCACAAACCTTTGAGCAAATTGGATTGCATTGCCACCAACTCCAGTAAAACAGTCAACTATGATTCCATCACCACATTTGACAGCATGATGCCTAGCTAAGGTCTCTGGCGTGACAGAAAACCATCCTTCCTCATCCATTGTTATACCATCATCAAATCTGGAAAACAGCAGGTATCTTTGACACCAATATTTGCAAATGTTGGTAGGAAACTCTCCAACCATCCCTTGAAATTGCAGCTCTGCAAAAAGAAAATGTCTTTATTCAAGGTGGAAAATGTCTTTATTCAAGGTGCAAAAAGAATTTAGCAATATTTTTTTATATATATTAAATGACATGAATAGAATTGAGCAGCACGATAAAAGTGCAACAAAACCAAAGGTTACACCAATTAGTTGGGAAAAAAAAGAAAAAAGTTAGAATTTTTATTAGAAAAAAGTGCTGTATTCTCTCTTCAAGGTAGGAAGCTAGTTTCAAGTCATGTCCACTTATTTTGTTTGCAACATACCAAAGAAATGAGCAACTTAATACTGTTATTTTTCATTTAATAGACTATTAGAATAAGATATGCAATTTGAGTTGGCATTCAGCAAATAGCCATATATGTATGGAACTATTGTATGTATAGAGATGTATTTCGCATGTATATGTATGCATGTGTATGAACCATGAACAACCTTCACTTTCATCGGACAATTTCTTTTGAGCACGTCGTCTTCTTGATTTCTTTTTCTCTTTGGTAGGGACGGAGTCAAGTTTGGCATCTGGAACCATGAGTCTTAGATGCATATCATTCCCCTCACTAACTGCTTCAGTCAGTGTATGGGTCAAGCTGCAACAATAGCTCAACGTCATAAACCGGAAAAAAAAAAAAAAAAAAAAAGATGTCTTATTTCTAGGAGTTTCACAGAGAAGTTGAACAATCAAGAATTCAAGATATGCCCCTATGTCCTACCTTATATCACCTAAAAGTTGATAGGCTGTGTCATCTTTGCATTTCATATGGGTATCAATTTCATCAAGACCTAGATGTTTGACATCCATTTCCTGGCTGTCAATAAGAAAAATACTAAATTGAGGGTAATGAAATATTGACTGAGATCAACAAAAAGGAAAAGTACACACAATCACACATAGAGGAGACAAATTACCCATTGCAATGCTCCTGAGTATCTGACGGCAAACATAAGGGATCACTGCAACATCTATTGATCCCAAGATCATCCTGCAAGTGAAACTGAAATTCTATTATATGTCAAGAGAAAGGTATAGATTTATAGTGTACAATCTAGGTTAAATCGGGAAAGAAAAAGAATACAAGATCAGGAAATTAACTCTTAGAAATCTGCACTAAATCAGGAAACTATTAACTATTCCTAGCCCCTAATTCCCATGCTTTCTAACAGATCCAAACTGCTGCTTATGTTAGGCATAGCAATGCCAGACATTGAGTTGTCGGTGGCATGTACCAATTCCACTGAGAGCTAACCAAGTGGCAGATATGCTAAACTACTACCATATAAGGAATCCTCAAATGGCTCGGCATTATATTCTGAAACACACATATCTACTGACTCTGAGCAGACAAAAGAAACAGAAGGACTAACAACCTTCGCAGTCATGTCTTCATTAGATTCATCAGTGATGTCAGCAAAACTTAGATGTTCCATGCCTGGGGGCGGATCCCAGGTAGAAACATGTGTTTTGATGTTGTAGAAGTAGTTTCTCAAGTAGCAAGAGTCCCAATACACCTTCCAATCCCCATAATCGCCATTGCAATTGTAACTGCTAACACCATGATTGACCACTTCCAAGTTTGAGGAATTAACATCAGATTCAGGTACCAGTAACTGCTCAATGTAGTTATTGTTGCAAAAAATTTCACCTTCTTTATCACTATTAACCACTGAGGACATTTCTAAGCAGTCACACTCCATGAAAAGACCACCTAGTTCTTTCTTACCATTTGCATAGCCTACATCTGTAAGACAGCATTCTGGAGAAAGTAGAGACTCTAAGGTAGTAGAAACCACAACTTTCTTGTCAGCGTAGGACATAACATCACCATGCAGTACAATGTCACTGTCTTGCTCACCATTAGATGAAACATGAGATATTCCAATACAGTTTTGTTCCTTGACAGCAGCACCAGAAATCGTACCTGAACTCGATGAATCTTCCCTTTCACCATTGGGGTATTGGGATTCACTGACATCCACTGCAACATCATAATGAGATGATTCACTTTGGCCCAGCATTGACATGCAACATAAAGAATTGCTTGCATTATCAGGTAAAACATTAGGATATACCATCTCTGCCTTGTTCACTTCAGAAAACTCTGGCACTCCATCCATAGTTTCTTCATGGCGGTGAGAATGTTTTGTGCGCGTACTCTTCCTTTTGCCCTTAATCATTCCGTTCTTCTTCTGCAACAGTGCCAATTTTACTGTCAGACCAACAACTAAATCTATAATCATGGCAATGACAAGATTCACAACTCAAAAAAAATATAAATCCTTTTGCTTTTTGATTTATTCTCTTCTTATCGTTATCTAAGGAAGCATCACTTAATACAGTTTGACTCTTATCATCACATCACTTAATACAGTTCAACTCTTATCATCAACAAGGTTCTTCGTCAATTGTCACCTCTTACACACACAATGAGAGAAGAGTTTTAAGTTTCATTAATAATGAACAATGGAGAAGTGCAATTCATATAAATCTCAAACCCTAAGAACTAGAATGTGTTACTTCAAGCAAAAAAGAAGACTGTAAAGTAGGATATTTACCTTGTTAGTTTGGAAAGAAAGGGGAAGTCCCAGTTCGGTCATCTGTGTAACCAATTCCACATCCTCTGCTAAAGAGCTAAAATCTGAATATGCACAAATTAATTTCTTCAGAAGAGTAATCTACTGATGCACAAGTACAATAATTCATCACAAAAAAGAAAAAAAGTTGCTAGTCATAAAAAAGCGCAAAGTCAATTACTTAAAATATATATTAAAAAAAAAAAAGTCACAAACTTGCCACTGGATGTAGAAACTATATTTGAGGTTGCACAATCAACATCTCGCGACAATTTCTGTGTACAAGAAGACAAATAGACACAAAATTTTAAAAACAATTGAAAAGGCTATAACAATAAGTTAAAAGCATGAAGTTGAAAGAATAAATAATTACACAGGGTTCAGGTTCTTGCGCCGCCGTCCATCCGTCGTCCCTACGGAGTTGTACAAATAAAAATACAATCGGTTAAAACTCTAATAAAATCGACAGTACTATTTGAAATAGTTGTAAATATGAGAAAAAGAAACAAACCATAAGTGGACTTCAGTGAGCTTAAAGAGGGAGCCAAGAGCTTTAATAGCAGCACCATCGGCTTCGAGTCCAGTTCCGTCCATTTAGTGAAACAGAAACTTTTGGTCTGCTTCAGTGAACAAACAACGGGACTCTACGACACTCCCGCTTTATATTATATACACTTGCTTTTTTTTTTTTTTTTTTTTTTTTTCTTTTGTATCAACGCTAGAACTAAAACGCTGTCGTTTAGAAAATTGGTTTAAAAAACGACAGCGTTTTTGTTTCTTGGTCGTCCGATACTCCAGTTAATAACCAGAAAAGAAAAAGAAAAACCCAAGTTGGGAAACAGGGCAAGGGAAGCGAGAACGGAAGCGATGGAAGACGGCGAGATAGAGGAGGAAGGAATGGTGATAGACGGTAACGGAGGAGGAGACTCGATGTCAACGGACTCGCCGAGTAAGACGGAGAAATTAGCTTACGAGATGCTGAGAGAGAGCAAGTCCTCTATTGAAGAAATCGTAGCTCAGATGCTTGCAATCAAAAAAGAAAACAAATCAAAATCTCAACTAAGAGAATTCGTCGCTCAAATGTTTATCAATTTTGTCACTCTCCGTCAGGTCACTGCTCTCTCTTTATTAGGGTTTTGCATTTATTTACTCTTAATTTTTTTAAAAAAAGTTTATTTGGGGATTTTTTTTCTTCAAATTTTTAGGCGAACCGTACTATATTGGTAGAAGAAGATCGTGTCAAAGCAGAGACGGAACGCGCGAAGGCGCCGGTGGACTCGAGGACTCTGCAGCTGCACAATTTGATGTATGAGAAGAGTCACTATGTTAAAGCAATAAAGGCTTGTAAGGACTTCAAGTCCAAATATCCTGATATTGAACTCGTGCCTGAGAAGGAGTTTTCACGCGATGCGCCACATAAGATTAAAGCGTCCAAACTCTCTAATGACAGCTCGCACAATCTTATGCTCAAGAGACTCAATTATGAGTTCCACCAGGTAACTCATAACCCAAGAAATTTTATATATCTTATTAGTGGATTAACTTAAAAATGCATCTTGTTTGAGGAATGCTCAAGTTGTAAGAATTTGGAGTTTATTGTTTGGGTTGTTGTTGTTATTTTTGTCATAATGTGAGTACTTCTAGATCAAGATTTGAAGTACTAACAAATTAATGTATAATCTGTATCAGCGAAAAGAACTGTGTAAACTTCATGAGAAACTGGAACAGCATAAGAAGAGTCTGCAAGAGACCATTGCAAACAGGAAGAAATTCTTGTCAAGTCTCCCTTCTCACCTCAAGTCTCTTAAGAAAGCGTCCTTACCAGTACAAAACCAATTAGGGGTTCTGCATACGAAGAAAATAAAGCAACAGCACTCAGCTGAGCTGCTTCCACCGTCTCTGTATGTGATTTTTTCACAGCTCGCTGCACAAAAGGAAGCATTTGGTGAAAATATTGATCTAGAGATAGTGGGAAGTTTAAAAGATGCTCAGACTTTTGCCCGGCAGCAAGCAATTAAAGACACTGGTAAAGAGTGCTAATTCTTACTCTTCAGCTCTTTGAACAAATTCAATTATGTTTCAGATGGCACTTTTGTACTAATTACTATATATGTAATACGGTTGAATGCAGATTATAAATGTGTCAATGGGTATAATTTGGCTACTTAAAGTGAGCCCATTACTGTTGGTCTTAAACAGTTACTTTTCTTGGAAGATAGTTAATTTGATTGAAACTGAACATTTGAACCACATAATGCTATTTTAGAAACATGTTTAGTAGCTATGGCTGGTCTATATAGGCTTTTACCATCTTGAAAAGTAGGCCCTTTGATTGTATTGTTTACTACAATTTTGGCCTTTTACATTTGAGGTAGTATTACATTAATCCCTAATTTTGACACTGACTTGTGTGATGATTCCTTTCTTAACAAAAAAACTGAATGCTGTTGGATATTGTGGCTCAGGCGTACCTACCAGTGTTGAGAGCTCCAAGTTGGAGGATGATGTACCTGACGAGGAAGATGATGGCCAGAGAAGGAGAAAACGGCCAAAGAGAGTTCAAAGTAAAGAGAGTCTTGACCAGTCTGGATTTTATCAAGTTCATCCACTTAAAATCATCCTTCATATAAATGATGATGAGGTTGCTGATCCTAAGTCTGCAAAACTCATAACTCTGAAATTTGAGTACTTGTTGAAATTGAATGTTGTATGTGTTGGGATAGAAGGGTCTCATGAAGGAGCTGAGAGTGATATCTTGTGCAATTTATTTCCTGATGACACTGGCCTTGAGCTTCCTCACCAGGTAAGGGTGTTTTAATTTGCATGCTCTCTAGGCGATATTCATTTATTCATGAGTTAACTTTATGCGTTTCATATTTTTCTTGTCCCATTTTGGTTTAGTATGTCATTATTGTTTTCTGGATGATGATGCAGTCAGCAAAACTCTCTGTTGGTGATACACTAGTCTTTGATGAAAGGAGAACTTCACGTCCATATAAGTGGGCCCAGCATTTGGCAGGAATTGATTTCTTACCAGAAGTCTCACCATTGCTTGCTAGCCATGAAACTCCAAATAGTGAAGCTGGCAGAAACGATGCTGTTATATCTGGCCTAGCAGTTTATCGCCAGCAGAATAGGGTAGAGACAGTTGTGCAAAGAATTCGCTCTAGAAAGAAGGCTCAGCTGGCTCTTGTGTGAGTCACAGTTCTGCATAATTGGAGTTTTGTATAATCTAGTAAAATCTCAAAAATCAGTAGGAGATGAATTCCATGTGCTTAAATTGATTCTAAAGCTTTTTTTCCTTGGCTATGACTGCTATGGACATCCTTCTTGATAAGAATTATCCATTGTTTCATAATTGTTTTTCTTGTTACATTTTTAAATTTCATGTTGGGGCTCTCTTAGTGTCTTGTTTGTCCTTGTGTTAGGTAAGCGCAGTGTTGAAAATTTGGAATCCTTTTATTGATTTACAGGGAACAGCTTGATTCACTTATGAAGCTTAAATGGCCAGCTTTGAAATGTGAAAGTGTTCCATGGGCTTTGCATACCCCACTATGCAATTTGCATAATTGGTCAACTGCAGGGCCTTCACCTAATCGAGCTCCATCTTTGCCTACCATTGATACAGAGCAGATTCAGGAACATATTGATGTTAACATGGATGGCAGATCCGGTAATTCTAAGGAAGAGCTAGAGAGTGCAAGGGAAGATGGGGAGCTTCCATCTTTGGTTCCAGCTGCATCTGTTGGAAGTGATGTTCAAATTACACCATCAAAAGCATCTAACTTAGATCATTCCAGGCAGCTGGCTTTAATTTCAAAGAGCATGATTTCTCCAGTTAGAAAGGCAAGGTCACTAAGTTTCAAAAAATACGACGATGATTCAGAGCTCTTGCTGGATACAGATAGTGAACAGGATGACCCTGCACTTATTGTGGCAGAGGCAGAAAATGCTGCTTCTATACAATGCTATGAGACTGAAAAGTCATGGGTTGATTGCGGGGTCAAGGAATTTTGTCTCACTTTAACTCGGAAAATGGATGTTAATGAGAAGATTGTAAGGTTAAAAGCTAAGGTTTGTCAATTGTGTGTGTGTTATTTTTTTATTCTTTTATTTTCTTAGTATTTTGTTCATTCATTTACCTTGGAACTTAAAATCAATTTTTGTTATGACAGATCAAGATCAGCATGGAGTATCCTCTTAGGTCACCTCTCTTTGCTGTGAGTCTTGACACTACTGGAGAAAATGGACATGAGAGTAATAGTTCTGTGTGGTTCAATGAACTCCGAGCCATGGAAGGAGAGGTAAGCCATTGATGTCTTATTGAAAAGCACTCAGCTGTAAATTCTACACAAAGTAGCTTGTTAGACTGGTTTCATGGAATGCCTTTATTGTATGTTGCAACATTTTAGCTGTCACATAGATGATAGATTAATTAAACTATCATTACTCATGTCATCAGGCATTAATTGTAGGGTAGGTTTGGGTTAAAGTGGAGTACTTTTATGTTGGCATGCTTGATGTTTTCTCACACTAGAAGTTGATTTTCATGATCTTCTTTGCACTTTGTTAATAATATTTTCAGCATGAAAAATTGTATATAATGACCCCTTTTCTACAGAATACCATATCGATATTCTATTTCCCTGTTTGCACCATCTTATAGTTCTCAAATCTATGTTGTTAATAATCCATGTGAAATTTCTGGTAAGGTTTAAACTTTTCTTTGCATCCAATAGGTCAATCTTCACATTCTAAAGATGGTGCCTCCAGATCAAGAAAACTACACCTTAGCTCATCAAGTGCGTTGTCTTGCTATGTTGTTTGACTACTGCATGGATGAGGCATCCCCATCTTCTGAAAAGAGGAAGAGTACTTCCGTTGTTGATGTTGGTTTGTGTAAGCCTGTTATTGGTAGGCTTATAGCCAGATCACTTAGAGGAAGGGATCGGAGGAAAATGATATCATGGAAAGACATGGAATGCACTCATGGCTATCCATACTAGAAGGCAAGTTTCGCAGCCCGTGATTATTTAGAAGAAAATGTAGGATGGTATTGTTTTGTCGGCCATGGCAAAGGATGAAGAAAGGCATTGTTTTCATAAAATCTGCACCTCAACTTCCTCAACTTCATAAAATTTGTTACGATCATTGCTACAGCAATCGGTGTCAGTTTAGGGTCACAAGAGTAGGTATTTTTTTTTCCTTTTTGTTGTGTCATCATAAGAATATAGTTCTCCATTATCCAGGTAAGAAAGCTAAAGATTTTAAATTATCCTGAACTTGGCAGAGCTTGGAGAACCATTTTTTTTTTTTATTGCTTAAAGCAAGCTGGTCACTAGTCTTATATGCAGCTAAAATCAATCACTTTTTTTTTTTTTGAAGCAAAAATCTATCACTTCTTTGATGGTATAATAGCTCAGGTTATGGCATGTAATAGATGTTCACCATTTCAAGTCTAATGGGAACTTGAATCCTACTGGGCTAAGCCACGCACGCATCCTAGACTCACCAAACGAAGCTTTGCATTTATCTTTTTATTTACCGGCTCAATGTAGCAACTTTCCTCTCGTCCAGCCAGTTATTCTCAATCAACTCTTCTGTTGGGTATAATTTGTGGGCACATGCGTGCACGTGTGAACATGTGATCGGATCATGTGTTGCCAGTTGCCACTTGCCAGAGATAGTGTGAGAGGCAGACAAAGCCAGATTTATGATAACTATTAACTAGGTGAGACACGTATAAGTATAACATATCATCCGTACAGTCTGTTTATAATATGTGAGTGTTTGTCCCACCCAAAATTCTCTTGAGATTTCTTTATCTTCGGATATCGTTGTGCAATGTGGCACATGGAATATTGGGAGATAAATGAATTTAGATCCTGTGTTGATCTGGTCTTTTTTCTGACTTTACTTAATCTCATAATATATAAGCATTGTAATGGATCGATGGTTAATATATGATTGATTTTTACAGCCACTTTATCAACAACCAATTACATATTTTAAAAAGATCAAAACAAAAAAAAAATCAGATTAACAGAAGATTCAAATTCGAGATATAAATATATATATATATATATATAAAGGGTTCAAATATCTGCATAATATCATAATATTCAGTACTTTATATATATATATATATATCCCAAATTTTGGAAAATATTGAAGATATATAGATAATATTATCGATATTTACTTCTTTGTTTCTATTCATGCTTGAAAAAAAAAAAGTCAAGGCATATTAAAACGTAATATTGTTTGCGAGCAAATAGTAATATGGTAGATTGGTAATAACCGGAAATGCGCTCACACTGAAATTTATATCAAATGGTAAACTAGCTAATATACTTTATTACTATGTATTTTTCTTCTCTTCCTCTACCTAATCAACACGTTTCATAATATAAGCTGGTACATATAATAGATAACAGAATATCTAATCTAAACCACACTAATATAAATGACTTCATAATATTAATCTACAGCTGAACAGCGACCACATCTTTGCCTCAAATATGTACAGCGACTGCCATACATGATTTTCAAGCACATAATTACAGTCACTCCCTTCGCCTTCACCATGGGCCAGTCTGTGTCCGTCTCAAGCACTGTTTCTTCCCTACACTTTGCATATTCATCATCTCCGTGACCTGTGATTCCATCAAATGCAAGCAAGCTCACAAATTACAAATATTTCAAATCTTATGGAATTCAATGAAACTAGAATATTAAGTCTTTTAGAGAAAACAACACGAAGACAGGCTGTCTGCATTTCCAATTTTCCATTGTAAAAATATAGCCTTTTCATGAATACTTTCCCAATCATTAACCTCATACGTATTCAAAACCCAGAATCTAAAGACTAAAATAACAAAATGACAACCAAATGAGATGACACTGCAGAAAAAAGGAAATTTGAGCAGATTTACCTTTCTGAGATTTCATCCTAGAACTAAAACTATTGTAACAAATGAGATGGTTTGCAATGCATAAGAATACGGTGAAGTTGATTAAAGTAGCGAAAAAAACAAAAAATCAAGAAGACTCAGATGAAAGTTAGATGACAAACTATAGATGTATGTACTAAGCTAAACCGCAAAGAGTGAAAACCAGCCAGTGATTATATTCCTTCTTTCTAGTTTCTATCATGCTTCCATATTCTGTGTTTTTCTCTTGCCCAAAGAGAGGCATATGTGCATGCACAGAATCATACATACTGATACTGTATTTGTGTACCATAACACAATAACATAATGCATATAAAAAATTAGCAAGCCCCATATGCAATGAGTTGAGCAATCCATCGCAAATCAGCAGGGATCAGAGTAGAGATAAAAGACTCCATGCTGCTAGTCAAATGCTCTTCATTTTAATGAAATATCTAATGTAAGTCTATGGCTAGTCAGGCAAAAAGCAAGGTCTGACTTGCACTACTAACCTAAATTAAACTTTGAATCAGTTTATTTCACAAACAGGACAAATTATAGGAAACCATATTCAACTATTGCGAGACAATGATATGGTCCAGATGAAACTTGTGCACTTTATTATCCAATTAGTATATTCAATACATTTTCTATTAAAAGTTTTCCTACATCCTGTTACAAGGGTTTCTGTCAGATGACCTTTTTTTTTTCCTTTTTGATAGGGACTCTGATGGTTCTCACAAGAAAATACTCATTTTGAGTGGGAAACAAAAATAAAAAATAAAATAAAATAAAATAAAAGATCTGAAGGTATATGTGATTGGAAAAAAGTCATCTTTTGGGAATGAGAACAAAATAATGTAAATGGAAAATCGAATTACCCTAACAAAAGGCAAAAATATGATAATAGCCTGGGATTAGATTGATTTGTTTTCAATAAGGAACCCAAAACCTATAAATAAAAAGGGAAGAACTTATTCACCTGATTTTTCTGCATTTCCATCATTTCTTCCTGCAGCAACCAAGATACAGACAATGAGATTTGGCAAAGAGATGTCCACTTACCACAAACATTACTTTGGTGCATGTGTGTGAGTGTGCATTAATGTGTGATTGAAAACTAAATATACTTGTTTCTCTCGCAATTCTTGGTTTTCCTCTTTTAACTTAGCAACTTCTGCTTCCAATTCCATGGTATAAGCCTGGCACATTAACAACAGAGAAATGTAAGAAACATGTCAAAGCACATATCCAGAAACAAGAAAATATTACCAATAAATTTTCTGAAGCAAAAAGAATTATTTTCATCCCCCTCTATGATGTTTCTTTCAAAAAAGCATTAAGGTCAGAGGTTCTGAAGTTAATCATCCTTTTAATAGGTGTTCACATGATGCAACTACTACTGGATGTTATGTTCCTTAAGCAATGTTCCATTACCTTTTACAAACAGGATCCTTATAACTTCTCATGACCTTGACTTCTCATAATCTTTCATCTCTTGTCATGTCAGATCGCTATCACATTACCATTCTGCTGCATAATCTTTCATGAAGCTTAGGATGCAGCATGTCCATAGATGATAAAAGCAGAAGGTTAATGGCTAGCAAAATTCATTAAGTGACAACAAGATGAAACTTATCATTTTCTTTTTAAGCTCTAGTGGTCATGTATCTATGTTTCTTTCCTTTCTTCAAAATAAAATTTGAATATAGTATAGCATCGATTTATTTCGTACATCAAGGCTACTGGAGAGAAACTACGCTTTTTAGGTTTCTTTTCCCCGCATTTAGTGAGCAGATCTATAAGTATAGGCACACTCAGCTTTCTTAATATTCAGGTTAGTAAGCTAAGGAGGTAAATCGACAACAAATCTAACCTAATATAAGCTATCCTTTTCAACAATAACTCCAATGTAGTTTACAGAATTCTTCAGACTTACATAACCAGGTGTACACAAACATGCAAAAAATCATTTATTCCCATGACTGATAAAATAAGTCTAAAATGGTTGTTTGTCATTGACAAATATAATTTTGTAAATTGACTATCTGAATGTTCACTTGAACAAACAAGCAATTACATCCTAGCATACAAAAGGAATAGCAACAGACATCTACTCCTAAAAATCAGAATTAATATGCATAGATAAGCAGTTGATGATGACCAAATAAAACAGATATTCACCTGCTTGCGAGCTCTAGACCTTGCAGCTGATTCTCTGTTCTTTATCATTCTTCTCTGCCTCCTCTCAACAACCTTCTCCACATTCCCATTGAATTTCCTCCCTCTTATACCTCCGTTAAACATGTAAGGAACTGGAGACACAGAAGATGTATCCCCATTACTCTTTCCTAACCCATCTGATGAGAGCTGATTTGCAGGTGATCCTGTAGCAACACCGACAGGCGCAGCTCCTAAACCAACCATTCCCATACCTCCACCCTGTAGTGCACCACCCTGAATCAAACTACTACTCATCGACTGATCACTTAATCCCACCATTCCACCTTTAATTACAGGACTACTCTGTAAAGGCATCTGAGTTGCAAAGGCCATATTTGGCTGCTTGGGAAATATTTGTGGCTGTTGTGGCTGTTGTAGCTGGTGTTGTAGCTGCTGTGGCTGCTGATTAAGCGGCTGGTGATTTAACCTTGCCCCATTAACATTCAAAGGCAAATTTGAAGACTGGATAGTAATCTGATTTCCATTCTCCAAATTATGATTCCCCATCAAATTTGCACCATTACCCATCTGCTGAAACCCAATTCCCAATCCAGTATTATTAGCTACACGCGATAAATCACCAAAATACCCACCATTATTATTTACCTTTCCACCACCCAACTGTGTATCCTCCCTAACAACCCCAGCTTTCACCAAAAACTCCTCCAATGTTATCTCCCCCAAGGTCTGCTGCCTCTGCGCCTGCGGCATATTATTAGATCCTTGACCGCCACCGCCACCACTACTCCCATCCTTCACACTATACTCCTTAGAAATATTTTTCCACACCTCATCAACAGTCTTTTGACTCAAAGTTCTCGGCAAAGTTAACGACCCTTGCCTTTGCAAACCATTAATACCATCTTGATTCCCACCAGAAGCAGCCACCATGGTCTGTGTCTCTTCAGCAGTCCATATATTCTTCAACAATTCATCCATATTCATTGACCCAAAATCTTTGCCTATATTACCACCCATAGTGTTTTGAAACTCATCAAACGTCAATGAATAGATCGATGACTGCCGCGTCAGCGACATATTTCCCGGCAGCTTATTGCCGTCGTTGAAGTTCATTTCTACTTCCTAGTTTGTAAGTATCTGAATCAAACAGTGTTGAAAAGTTGATTTAAGCTAAGAATCCGATACTTCAATGAGAAAATGAATCTGATAAAAAGCAGCACACAAAAACTTTAAAAATAAAAAATAAAAATAAAACACAATTTCAAACTTCAAATTTTAGAATCCAACAACACACATCAAAATTCAGCTAATAAATAAATCAACACATACTTCAAATCCCTTACTCTAAAACATTTAAACAAAAATCAAACGCAATTCATTACCAACAGAAAACTAAAAACAACATTAAACAGTGAAGAAAAATTTACAAACCGTTAAAAAACGATATAGTTGGTAAAAAATGAAAAGAAGCAAAGATCAAAGTATAGATACTTGACACAGCAAACTCAAAGCACATCTAATCAACCGAAATGTTTAAATAAGATCATCAATTCGAAAAATCAAGCTAGAAAAAATATAACAAATAAAAAGTAAAAGAAAGCTAGAGAGAGAGTGAGCCATGTACCTATAGTTTTCTTTTTTAAAGCTTTTTTTTTTTTTTTTTTTTGTAATAATTTTAATTGTGTGGATTTTTTCTGGTCTTTGTTGGCTGCGATTTTGTGTTCCTTCTTCGTCGCTTGTTAGGGATTGCTGGATGCGCCAAGTGTCGATTGTCGATTGTCGATTTGCTAATTTTTTTTTTCCCTTTTAAGACATGGAGATTGGTAATTGGTTTTTCAATCATTTTATTGTTAACTTTTTGTATATAATAATAATATTTAGTAGGTCCGGCTGGATTTTGAGACGTGGACCAATCAGGAATGGGTGGGAGGCCTTTGCTGTGATGTCCAGCCAATCATGTTTCGCTACATGGGAGAATTCTGGCCGTCCACGTTGCGTTTAAAGACCGGTTGGATGCAGACCGCATGTGTGTTTGTTGGTTGGTTATATCCAATACTCAATACTGTGTGCTCTGACAACAGCTTAAAATACGCCGGTGTGTGTAGTGCGCACAGTAGGGGTATTTTTGTCCAACAATGAATATAATTTTTTTAATGTATATCCGTTAAATGCACGTGAAATCTATGAGCCGACCTGACAAAGAGCAGAGATAATATCGATCGTTGTCCGACGGATTGGAGCCACAAGAATCAGAGCCGGTTTTTTATGTCGAAAATACCCCTAGGTTTGTGTGCCTTTATTTTTGGCACTTGGTGGTACGAAAATCGTTTTGTTATTGGAAAATGAGAAGTGTGTGTGTGGTCAGTACACTGTCCACCCATCAAAATTGTGTGAAGTGGAATTTGGAAAACGCAAAACTCAACACAAGTTTCACATTTTCTTGCTTGCTAGTTGCCACTAATTTCTAAAAGGCCCGTGTTAACATGTACTCTTGAAGTATATATTAGAGCATCCCAAAAAGACTTTTCAAATAAGATATATTTAAAAATTAAACGAGCCACGTCAGCATATATGCCTTCAACAGACTCTTCAAATGAGATTCTTCAAATAAGATTTTACTTCTCACTCTTCAATATTGAAGAGCAACTTCTCACTCTTCAATTATTATTATATTATTTTTTATATCACATCATCATTAATATTTAACATCTATATCTTTGCACATCACCTCCTAGAAGAGATGGTTGTGCACCTCCCTTCCACACCTAGTGGTCAGGGGTTCAAGTCCCACCATGCGCATTTTACAAGCATGTGTGGGGAGTTTTCTCCCGGTTTGTGGGAGCAGCCCTCTCTTCGGTTGTGAGAGTTGTAGTCCTTATGTAACCTCTCCCCGATAGTGGGAGCAGTATTCCGGGCCGTGCTTGTAGAATTTAATTAATCTCACCGGGTCCCGGCAGCAGTTGTATTTCAAAAAAAAAAAAAAAACATCTATATCTTTTATCTTTTTAATTAAATTCGATTAATATATAATAAGTTTTAATTTATAAATTATATCATCATAAAAATTATACCACTAGAAAGGTCTCATGTAGATCTTTAAAACGAGACTAATATTGAATATTTAATAATAACATATAAATAACATGAAAAGTTATTATTTCTAACTTGAAAAAAATAGAGGACAATTAGATTTTTTGGTGGTGATGGGGGAATTTGAGTTATTTATAATTGAAGAGTCTTTTGGAAGAGCTTTTCTTTTTTCACTCCTCAAATTGCCACATAGGTAAGCAAATAGACATTTGAAGAGTATAAATAGAAAAGTCTTTTGGGGATGCTCTTACCAACAAATTTATTTCCATAAAAGGAAATAAAACATAGGTTAACTAGTTTATTTATTGTATTGATACAATAAATAATTAAATACAGTGTTTTTATTTCTTTTTATGAAAATAAAGTAGTTATTATCAGATAAAGGGTATAGGTTAACACTATCCTTTCTAAAATAATAAATTCCCTTATAATTTCATTATCATTATGGGCAACGTCCATACAAGTAAAGTCAAACTGTATTTATTGTTTTGTTTCTATATTTATTGTGATTAAGGACATTAAATATATTGTAATTTTCATTTTACAGTGTTTTATGTTGTGCCCTTAGACTAATATTAACCTTTCATTATTATTGATTTAGTGGCTTTGCATTTCTCTTTCCACATTGGTTGTTGGAGGTTCAGATTTCGAATACGGAAATACAAGAGTGTTTCTCTCGTATCGTACTCACACTATAGAAAATATTTTCATTTGAAAATTAAAAACTACCCATTTACGATGCAGTAAATTATAGCTAAACCCATCTAACGAAAATAGTCATTTCTAGATTGGAGTTCAAAATTTTTTTGTCACTATATGGGACGTTTTTTGTAAGACTGTCACCACATTAGTAATTTAAGTTTAAAAGACATCTATTTGGGTGACGAGACAAAAATACTCTTTTTGTCGATTTGTTTTGTTTTCAAACGTGAGAGAAAACCCTTGAGATAGAAAATGTGCCGGCTTTACAGTCCTAAAGGCGACCAAAATCGTCAGCAAGTTAACTGGCGACGGAGCTACAGTACTAACATCGAAGAGAGTTCAGCGGCGAACTGAAAAGATAATGGTTAGTTTTCTTCCTCAAGCATTTCTATTCTTGAAAAGTTTATTGTGTTTGATGTTGCATGCCGTTTTTATCATGTAGATTAGGTTTGATTTGATTCGTTGTTGTTGATTATGTTTGTTTGATGATGATGTTAAGTTAGGGTTTTTGTTTCTGAAAATTTTTGTTTTGAAGGCGATGAAGATCTGGGTTTTCGAGCCTTTTTGAAAATTTTTCGAGCCTTTTATAACTGTCCCCGAGCCTTTTTGAAAAAATTTCGAGTCTTTTATAACTATCCCCGAGCCTTTTGAAATGATACCCAAGCCTTTTATAACTGTCCCCGAGCTTTTTAAAATGTTACTTGAGCCTTTATAACAGTCCCCAAACTTTTTAAAATCTTCGAGCCGTTTTACACTAAATCCAAACCTTTTCTTGAGTTTTCGAGCCTTTTGAAACTAGATCCGAGCCTTTTAATTATTTATGACTATGTTAGTGAATTTTGATTCTCTGAGCCTTTTAATACATTACCCGAGCCTTTTAATGAAGTGTTACACAGTTCGAGCCTTTTCATACGTTACCCGAGCCTTTTCATACACTACCCGAGCCTTTTAATGAAGTGTTACACAGTTCGATCCTTTTCATATGCTACCCGAGTCTTTTCATATACTACCTGAGCCTTTTCATAAAGTGTTCGAGCATTTTCATACACTACCCGAGCCTGGTACAAAGGAAAAATTACTCGGCATGACCATTTCGATGACCTTAGAGATATCAACAATGCCCTTGAGAGTGTACCTGACAATCTGAAGATCGAAGACCGACATCGGTATACTGAGTCTTGTTTTGGTAATTTCCTTCAGATGCATCGCGAGATTCATTTTTCGGCTAGGATTATCCATTGGATGCTTTTGTGTGAGTTGCATCACGATGGCCCGGAAGATGAGATGAGATGAGATGAGATTTTTGTTAGGCAAGCACAAGGTTCGGTTCTCGAAGATTGAGTTCTGTATAATCACTGGTTTGAAGTTCAGAGTCATTCCCGAGACGGCAAGCTATGATATGGTAGAGAATGGCATACACGAGCGGTACTTTCAAAGTTGAGACATCGAGTTTGAATAGCAGAGAGCAGTGCTGTGGAATGGTATTTTTGTGCAACAGTACGATGCAGTGAAGTTGTGCTTATTGTTTATGCTCAACTGGATACTGATGGGGTTGGACGAGAGAGATAAAGTTTTATTATGACAGTTTTGCCTAGTTGAGGACTTGGATGATTTTGATGCGTTCCCTGGGGCGCACACGTGTATAGGTGGTCTATACATGGTTTCAAGTATGCGTTGGATGGTCGACGGGAGCAGTTTGAACAACGACAGCAAGAAAAAGGTGTTGATGTACACACCATCGAGACGTACAACTTATACGGTGTATTGCACGCACTATTGGTGAGAATTTAGAATTTGAAGCCATACTTTAATTGTAATTTTTTTTATATGACTGATGTTTTTACTTATTATCATCGTACTTATCTATTGCGTAGATATTTGCTTTTAAGGTTATCCCCGAACTTGACAATAAAAAATGTGGGATTTGCAGGAACAAGATACCCCCTCACGTATTCTAAAATGGGAGTTGAATAAGCTACTGATGGGGGAAAAGCTGGATACCATTTTCATCGAAAGGGTAAGTATTGTTGTTGTTAATATTTTAAATTATTAGTATGTATACAGTTACAATGATGTAACTCTGATTTCAGATGTTTACACGGTTTGAATTGGTGCCGACGGCTGCTGAGAGGGCTCAACGGTACTACGAAAGCATAGACCTTGGAGGCAGTCTATATGATGCCGATGCCGCAGATATACGTGGTGACCTTCCAGATCCCGAACGACATAGGGCTACCAAACCTAGTGATACGTGGTGATCTCGACACGTTTCAAGATCACAATATATGTTGCGTTGGTTGATTGATGACGCATGGACCGTGCAGCTACATGACGATCGTGAAACCACTTTTGTAGCATATTCCTAATAAACTCTGCCAGTGTCATCATTGGCAGTTGCCGTGCGAATTTTAGGCATGAGTTTAGGCACTCTGCAATATTTGTAGTCATTAGCTTGTACCTTCTTTGGGGACAGTGTACGCGGGACCACTTATGTGGACCTGCAGCAATGGCATAATTGAATGCACCTTTGTGCAGTTTACGTAATTCCTCCATGTGCTAGTTATATTTTAATTTACTATACATCCTAGCTGCTGAATCCATTATGTTGGTAACATCCTTTCTGTGAAATCGCTTCTACATATTTTCACCAAAATGCCAGCAACATATGGTATGTGTTGCATAAATGAACACTTTAGAAATCCCTGCTTCAATGCTTGCATGTCGATCGGAAATGAAAACTAGATTATCTATATGACCAAGGGCACCCCTCAAGCATTCCAAAAACCACTCTCAAGAAAAGTTGTTTTCTGAGTCACCATACCCAAAAGCAATTGGATACATCTGTTCATTTCCATCTTGTGCAGTTACAACAAACATTGTACCCCCGAATCTTCCTTTCAAATGGGTACCATCAACTGCAATCACAGGACGCATACACCTCCGGAAACCTCTAATTGATAACCTTAACGATATGAAAAAGTAAAGGAATCTACCATCGTCAGCGCACTGTAAGTCAGTGATTGTGCCAGGATTTGGTTGTTCTAAAACGTATACGAAATATGGCAGCAATTGGAACATTACTTCATGTGTTCCATAGGTCAATGTCAATGCATATTGCAGGGCATTATGTGCTTTACTGTACATGACGTGGATGCCACACATTGTTTTCATATCGGCAATTACGTCCTTCGGACGCATGAGACGACCATCATGTTATTGAAGTCTAGGTGCAACAACTTCTCTGATTATGACTGCACTAACTTGTCGGTGGCAATGGTGAATCTCCTCCAAGGGGCAACTGTGTTCGTTGACGAAACTTCTGACTTAGAAGTAAGTCCCTTCATCTCTCCTCACCGCTCTTAATTTCCACGTACAGCCGTCAATGATGCAAACCAGATGTAACGTTGTCTTATTAGACCTTTTTACCTTCCATTCAAAGTTCTACCGTATTGAAAAAAGGCCAACGAGCCTCTTCAAATCCTTTTTACTCGGACAAAATTAACCATTATAAATCATGCTTCTAGGTTCTTGCGCTGCCAAGGTGCTCCTGTTGGGGTTTTTGCTCTAAAACTTGTAATTTGTAAATGTGAATTGAACATAAATAAAAAAAAAAATAGTTTATTCATTCAAATTGTATCATATATTTATTTATATCATGTGTACTTAACATCCAAGATTTCCGAATGTAATCTCTAACTGAGTATATGAGTGTCATATACAGAGGTATTCATTTTGAGATGAGCAATCTAAAGAGTCCATAGATAGCAAATAAAGTTGGGTACTTTATTTGTGGTTAATCTACAGCTGCGGTCCGTTCCGTAACGTACGATAGTCTTAACCTAGACTATTCATATGGTGATATAAGAATGGAGGCACCTTATATGATTTGATCATATAAAACTGGGTCATGATCTATATGAATCTCTCACCAAGATCCGTTAAAAGATGAGATTCATATATATCAACAAATGATGGCTATATATAGGTGATCTTAATCCTGAGTGTCTTATCGACTCCTTCAGGTTAGATCGTGGTTTTTGATATACCATGGGTGAGATTGGAGTTGCATTCCCGGTCAATAACTCCGTATGTTGGAATCACGGTTTGGCTTGTGGCTGGGAATGTTTGCACACAATAGTGGAATCCACTCATTCTTATGAGAAGTAAATAGTAGTTCCCTTAAGGGTTGATTCGGCGCTTGAACAATATGAGCGCTCTCTTAATTCCGTAAGGAATGTAGGATTTATTGTTCATTAGAGAATCAATGGTACTTAATGGAAAGATATAATTAGAGGGGTATAACGGACATTATGACCCAGCTCTAATTATGAACTACTGATGGAGAATTATACCATATGTAATAGCTATATCGATGGACACCAAGAGTTATTGGTTTGTGTAAAAACGTCTACAGTTGAGAGAGTGCAACTTCGGGTTTTTAGTGAAATAACACCGTGGCTATCATTTAAGTGACACTTGAAATAGGACGAGGTCGGAGAGTAGCACAATAGAAAGTAAAGTTCGTTCCCATAGGGATCGAGTGACCGATTACCGAAATTGACTAGCCTATTTGCTATTCAAACAATCGAAAAGGTTGGTTTTCCAATTAAGTAAATTAAACTAAACTAAAATAAAGCTAAATGCTATTGCGAAAGAGAAATAACAAGAAAATAAACACAAGTGTAATAATGGGGGGAAATATGCTAGGATTTGACTACACCCCACCCTAATTTGACTTCCGTTCTAGACTCAATTATTCACCCAAAACATGCTCATGCAATTCATAGACTCATGCACCCTAATATTAACCTACAATCCTGGTCAAGTAGAATAGATCGCACCCAAAATCATACCCAAGCCTATCTCTCGATTACTCGGAATATATGAATGAGTTCATTAAGAACCTTGGCACACTAAGGAATCCTATACCTTAGCCTAAGTAGGTCTACTTTTCTAGACATGTATAGAGGGCATTTTATCGAGCACGTGGTGTGCGTCTCCAGTCAATACATAACACACCACAAAAATTCATTCAAAAAGAGATCAATCAATTAAAGCTTTAAGCACACAAAAATACCCATACAAACCACACTTGCACAAAATGAATAAACAAGGGTCAATACATATAAATATTCATGGGTGGGGTTCATCAAATCCTAGCAATGAAAGTTTAGCTCATATTACAATTAATAGCCATACAATAAATAATCTCAAATAAACACATGGCACAAAGGATAAAAGAGAAAAAGTTAGAGAAAACCATATGGAGAGCTTCCTCTTCTTCCTTTTGCTCCTCTCTTTTTTTAAGCTCCTTCAATTTCCTTTCTCCCAAGAACAAGAAAAGATCATAGATTGGTGTCAAGTGTCTCTTGGATCGTGTAGAAATTTAGGAAAGATGGAGTATTGGTGAGTAGGAGAGTTCCCTTTCTTTGGAGAGTGATTTTCATTTCTTTTTATGTGTCTCCCCCTTTTGTGAAAAAAGAAAGAAGAGATGTATATATATGGGTCCAAAATAGGGCAAGAATTTCGTTCAAAACGACCAAGAGACGGACTGCCGCGGTCTGGGCTTTTCGCGGTTGTCGGAAGCGGCATCTAAACCGCGGTAAGTTTGAAAGGTTTCTGTCGCGAGGGTACCATGGTTGGATGACCGCTGCACTTCAACCACGGCAAATTACTATCGCGAAGGTGCCACTTGCATGCCGCGGTAGGGAAAATGGAGGTGGCAACCATGGAAGCTTAGAAGAATTGGAGAGGGAAAAGTGCTGAAATGGAGGCCTAAAAATGGTGCCAAACGGACCGAGGAGACCCACGCCGTCGATTTGGGAGGATGGCCACCGAAAAACGGCTAGACGAGGGCGGGTTGATGTCGGGTCGTGATCTGGGTCAGGTCGTCCCACGCGGGTCTGCACCCGGGTCGCTGGGTGTAGAAGTCACGCTGATGTTAGCGACCCCTAAACTATGCCGTTTCATTAAATGATGTGGCACGCTGTGCTGCGCTACCTGGCAAATTACAAAAGGCTCCCCTAAACTCTTCTCTAATCACGGAATCTTCAATCTTTTCTTCAAATTTTCACTTTGACCCCTGATTCTCCAAAATTACACCAATGCCCCTGAACTCCAAAAATACCTGAAACACTTATTTTATCATATTAAATACCCGGTTTTACCTGAGAAATGAACTCAAAGTGATACAGAAATGAGGCTCACTTTGTGTATTTGTGTAGAAATGAAGCAATCACACCGAAGTTAATAATCATGAAATATTAATTAAAGAGTTTAATTAATCATTTATAAGGATTATCAGAGCTCAAAATATTGTGGGTCCATTAGGTCCTCTTGCTAGCCCGATTAATTAAGGTAACAAGGGTCGCGATTAATTAATTGGATTGTCCAATTAATTGTGTTACGAAAGTGACACATGTCTATTCAGGAATTAATTGAATAATGAGATTATTTAATTAATGAATATTAATGATTATGTTAATTAAATAATTAGATTATTTAATTGTGTAATTAATCATTAGATGGAGGGTGTTGATTGATATTTAATTTTGAATGAAGAAAAGATAATTTGATTATTTTATTTTCAGTTAATTAAATATTTAAATTGAATTTAAAAGAGTTTTGAATTCAAAATTAAATCAAATAAATTAATTAATATCTTTAAAGATATCATATATCTTAAAAGATTTTATTAATTAGTTTAATTTTAAAATATATATATATATATGATATATGTTAGTTTTAAATTTGAATGAAGTATGTTGTATTTGATACACGAAACACAACACAACACTTACAATCAAAAGTTGTTTTGAAAGTAAGAAAGAAGAAAAGAGAGATAGTGGTGCGGCCAACTAAAAAAAATAATAAAGGACGAAAAATTGTTTTGCTTCTAATTTTTTTTAAAGAGGGGTGGCCGAACTCTACTAACACAAACAACAAAAGTTGTTTTTGTGTGTTCTTCTTCTACCTCCGTTCTTGTTCCTAAGTACTGTGACGTGCCCACAAACCGTTACCAGTTCCTGGAGATAGCGAGGAAGATCAAGTGGTTCAAATCAGGAGCAGATCATATTAAAGTGAATGAGCCTCCTACGCTAGTATGAAATTGTTTTCATCTTTTTCTTATTATTTTCAATTATTACTGTACAAATGGGTTTATTTGATGATTGTTTGCATAAAAAAATTTAAAACCTTCCGCTGCGCAATCTATAACCCTAGGTTCCTACAGCTGCTTCTACTAATACCAAATAAGTATGAATCTGCTCCAAGAATAACCCACGTTGTCGCATTATCACAATCAGATGCAATTACATTATGGATCACCCAATCTTCCCTTAGCATAAACTGAACATCATCGTCATTTCTTATAAATGTGCGACATGTACTGCCAGGAACGATTGATATTGATGTTAGATCAACATTGAATTTGTTTACATCATACTTGACAATGGTATGCACGATCGCCACCAATTCTTCGTAAGTCATATTCCTTGACACATACATTCCCTGGTGATCGGATCCAACAAACTTTTGACTTCCGTCGGGTAACTGCTCTCATCGACCGTTGTAAGATATTACTATTCTAACCTGATTCATGATACTGTCAAATTAATCATCACAAACCATTAATAAAAACTTAGGACTAAAAAATATTTTTAAATATTACATTTACAAAGGCTTGGGTGAGGATATTGAAAAGGCTTGGGGAAGACTTGAAAAGCCTCGGAGAAGACTTGAAAAGGCTCGGGGAAGACATTACATGAAAAGGCTCGGGAAAGACATGAAAAGAAAGGCATGAAAAGTCTCGGGAAAGACATTACATGAAAATACTCGGGGAAGACATTAAATGAAAAAGGCTCGGGAAATACATGAAAATGCTCAGAGAACTCTTGTTATTACATGGAAAGGCTCGGATAGAAGCTTAAAAAGCTCGGATAAAGCTTATAAAGTCTCGGAGATCCAAAAACCAAAAATTCTGACAATGGCTTAAGGGTTTGCAAAATACTCGGATAACATATGAAAATGAACAAATGAAAATGTGAATAAATTCAAAGAAGTATTTGGAAAAAATATTATCTTATTGAACTGAAGCACGTCCCTTCTTTATAAGTTGAAGAAGAAAGTCGAGGCAACCTTGAACTTTTATTTGCAGAGAGAGAGAGAGTTACTGAGCTAACACTAGTGGAGAGAGAAAAGTACAAAGAGAATAACATAAACTCATATCTAAGGGCAATTTTGGTAATTCACCATAATATGTGTTTTTTAAGTTTTAAACTTAACTTATTAAACCACTGACAATGTCACCAATTCAGTTTAAGAAGGTGACATTTCTTACCATTTCCACTTCTAAACCGTCACAAATGAAAAAAATAATAAAAAAATAAAAAAATTATAGACATATTCAATATATAAATAGATGCAAAAATATGTTTCATATTAAACCAGGTGAAAATTGTCAAAACTAACCACATAAATTATAGGAAATTTGTTTTTAACCACATACGAACTTTTATTTATTAATAACCACTTTTTTGAGAAATTACAGGAAAGCCCTCGTATAAAAACCCCCAAATCAGCTCTCTCTCTCTCTTCTTTCTCTTTTTTTTTCTCTCTCCTCTGGTCTCTCTCACCAATTTCCCTCTCTCTCTCCCGATCTACCTCTCTCTCTCCTCCATTGGAAGCTCGCCGGCGTGATGGAGGCTTGCCGGTCGCCGGAGAAGGCATCGCCAAGCACCGGCGAGCCCCCAGCTGCAGCGGCAGCGCACGGCGCTGTTGCTTCGCGAGCGCTGTCGCTCGCGAAGCAACAGCGCCGTGCGCTACCACTGCAGCTGGGGGCTCGCCGGTGCTTGGCGATGCCTTCTCCGGCGACCGGCAAGCCTCCATCACGCCGGCGAGCTTCCAATGGAGGAGAGAGAGAGGTAGATCGGGAAGAGAGAGAGGCTGTTGAGAGAGACCAGAGGAGAGAGAAAGGAAATTGGGGAAGAAGACATCAAGTTTCAGAAATTCCATTTTTGGCATGTTTTCAAGTTTCACATATTTCATTTTAGGCATGATTTCAAGTTTTAAATTTCGTTTTAGTCATGATTTCAAGTTTCAATATTCAAGTTTTTAACCATGATTTCAAGTTTAATGTTTTAAAAAAAAAAACTAATTTCAAGGGCATCATAGTAAATTACGGACATACAGTGAAATTTTTTTAAAAAAGTGGTTATTAACAATTATAATTTCAAATGTGGTTATTAAGGAAAGTTTGATGTTTTGAGTGGTTATTTTTGGTTTTGTCTCTTAAACCAATCGATATTATCCTTTACATTCCAAATTAATCTACAAGCTGATTTATAGCCATTAAGACATGATCATAGAGAAACAATCATCACAATATCACTTGAGCCAACGAAGAAGAAATATAAAAACAAACCTTGCAACTGTCTTTTTTTTTTTTTTTTTTTTTTTTTTTTTGAGAATATTTATTAATTCGGGATTTAGTAGTTTTTAAAAAACTTTCACCATCGATAGGATTCGAGCTACTGACTTGGAGTTATTTGTCTAAGCCCCAAGTTCGTCCATCTATCAGCTGAACTGAGCTACGCCCCTGTTAGCATGTCCCTTTGATTTTATTTAATTATTTTTGTTTGATATTGGTCAAACAATACAATAATGTAACATTTTTAGAAGTAGAACATATATTAAATTAAAATAATTTTAGTCAAACAAGAGCGCTGAATTAATCTTCCATTTTATTTAGAATGGACTACATCTTTGACATATGGACGTAATATATCTGCTGGTCCAAAACTTCTACATTAATATGCACAATCATTTATGATTTTTAGTCATAATATTATCAGGATAACCCTTATCCATTTGTATTTTTATAGGTTAAAAGTCATGACAATTGACAAGTTTGACAACTTAGAGATATTAAAATCATCCATTACCTAAAATAGGACCTCCCGAGATTATAAATATATATATATATATATCAAGTTCATTTTTGGTCAAGTAATGTAAAGTGTGTACACTTATCCTTTCACATTTGTAGTAAGAAATTCAAACCCCACCTTACGTGTATACAAACAAGTGTGACAAAGCTATTATCATTTATCAGCGTTGTTAAAATAGATATCAGGGTCCATGGTCGGAGCCAGCTTTATCAATATGAGAGGGTCAATTAAAAAAATTATTAAAAATTAGAATGAAAAATGTAAATAACAAAAATATTAAGATAAAAATTTACTGGAATTTTTTTTTTTATTATTATTGGTCAAGGGCCAATTGCCCCCTCAATCCCCTAAAGTGGCTTTGATCCGGTAGAAGTTGTGTATATATTGTTTGATTTCGTTAAGTCCTATAAATTATGGATGTGAGTCAATGTATCGTTTTATTATTATTATGACTTTTTGCAAGAAAAAAAAAAGTTTATAGACTTGATTGTTTTATAGAACACAATATGAGTATGTGGAGGTCACTTTCTTAATTTGGTGAAGGCCGTGCGAGTCACGGTATTGAAAAGTGAGTGGGAATGAACTGGAGTCTGGAGTAGTGGCAATTTGGAGTAGATTGATTGGAGGACATGCATGAGAGACGATGCTGATGCAAAGCAATGATGCATATTGAGATTTTCTTAATTTTTTTTTTAAGTATTACAAGATTTATTATAATATGATTGTCGGAATCAAACAATACATGTACGGTTCGGATATATACTCTCATAACAGGAGATAACTCTTAATACATACTTGTAAAATACGTATGATGGAATTTGAATATCTCACCATTTATATGGAAGGGGATTGTACAACCAACTCTACTAGAAGATAATGTGAAATGCATATAGAGTATTGAAAAGTCTTTTAACATACAAGAGTAGTAGCACCGATGTCTCACCTAATTTTCACCGGTGAAAGGATAAGGATTCTCCAATCTTAGTCAAAAAGATCACCGTATCCTCTCTTCCTCACAACATATAAATTCCCATTTTTTTTTTCTTTTGTCGCATTATATTGTTGATGCATTGCTATCTCATATCTTATTAAAATTCCTCAATTTATGTTTTTTTTTTTTTTTTTTTAAAAAAAAGTTATAAATTGTTCAAGGAGTGTGACAAACGATTTTCTACAATCTGAACTTTTATAAATTATATAAAAACTTTTACTTCAAGTTCAATTATTTCAAAATAATAAACCATTTCTTACACGAAAATAAATAATACTAATATAACGTCTTAATCGGCATGTAGAGATTTCATCAATTGGAAATTACTCAGAATGACCACAAATATTAGGGAAAATTCTTTTTTAACCACAAACGAAATTTTAATTGTTTATAACCATTTTTTTGAGAAATGACAAGAAAGCCCTCATATAAATAGGGTCCCCAAACACACACACTCTCTCTTTTCTCTCTTTTCTTTCTCTCTCCTCTGCTCTCTCTCTTTTCTCCTCTCCAACCCACCTCCCATCGTCGGAGTCTTCCCCGTCGCCAGAGTCATCGTCGAACCGTCCGGGCTGCACCGGACGTGCAATGACAGGTGGTGGGACGTGCGACGATAGGCGGTGGAGCTGCAGTTGGTGCGACGAAGCCGCTGGACTGCTTCGTGCGACGACAGGCTGTGGGTTCGTGGCCGCCGCTAGTTCGTGCGACGTCCGGCACCTTCTTGCTGCTCCAATGACTGACGTCCGGCGATGGGGTCTTCAATTGGTTCAATTGATTCAAAAAACCCTAATCCTAATTTTAATTGAGGAAGAAGAAGAATGAAAAAATATATATATAATAAAAAATAACCTAATCCTAATTTCAATTTAGTCTACATTTCAAGTTTGAATATTTCCATTTAGGTATAATTTCAAGTTTGGATATTTCCAACTAGGCATGATTTTGAGTTTGGATATTTCAATTTAGTCATGATTTCAAGTTTTCTTCGAAGTTTAAAAAACACTATTTTCAAGGGTACTCTGGTAATTGATGGATATACACTGAATTTTTTATAAAAAAGTGGTTATTAACAATTAAAATTTCAAAAGTAGTTATTAATAAAAGTTTAATATTTCTTATGGCTACTTTTGAATTTCTCTCTTTCGTCAAAATGCAAAATTTGAGAAGATGAGACCATCTCTGACTATAAATAATAAATTATTAAAAGCCGGTGCAGTACTTTAATTTCAGTGGTCTATATAGTATTCAAGATAGAAATTATGGGAGAGACGGCTTGACCATAATAATAAAGGATCCAATAAAATGATTTTTTTTTTTTTCTGATTTTGAGAGGTTAGTCTTTTTCACCCAACCCAGTTAGCCCAAAAAAAAAAAAAACCCCAAAAAAGTTGGCAGTTTTATATTATTATTATTATTATTATTCTAGTTGGAAGTAATGGATTACTAGATCCTTCAATGGACGATATGGGCGGTGGGGGGTTTGGCTTATAGAAATAAGACATCTTGACAAACGACAAATGTTTTCATTTCACTATCTAGATAATCAAACAGAGAAAAAAAAAAGGCACTTTTCCATACTTTTTTCTGGAAGCAACTGCCAACGAGCAAAGCACTCTTCGGTCACTATAATGAAATTTCATAACTTAGAGTTAACACTTAATTTCTCAATTTTATTTATTTATTTTTTATTGATATATGTTCTCATAGATTGGTAGCAAAGAAAGTGGGTTCGTGAGTTCATCATTTGAACTTTCAGTTTATGTTGAAATAGATCGGTTAACAATATATTAATCGATTTCAACAACATTAAAATTACCCTTAAAAAAAACATAGACATATCCATAATAACCTTTTATAGATAGACAAATCTTTTGTTTAATGCACCATCTGATAGACTAGTTTTGACAGTATGCACAGCTAGAACATCAATGGGTGCCGGCCGGTTCATGAAATTAGAGCATACGTGTCGAGCCACAATGTCACACAAAAAGTGAGCTTGGTGGGCACAGAAATCATCCAAGAAACCTATCGATCAATAACTTTCATTTCTTGTTCTAGCTTTCATTTATTGTTCTTGGAGTTTGGTTGTAAGTTCGTAACACGTAAGGGTTTTCTTATATTTTTACAATTTAATAAATAAATATGAGATTCAAACTTTTGTCGTATAAATGAAGGGGAAGTGTCCAAACATTTTATCAAGCGCGGTTTGACTATTAGTTTCTTGATTAAATTTTAATTCATTATTTATTTATTGGGTTATATATAACTACACATAAGATGTATAATTAAAGTAGCTACTTAGAATCTATCAAAATTGAAAATAAATAAATAAATTTGGATTAAAACTATGCATTAACTATATTGTTCCAATATGTTTGGAGCTTGAGCAAATAACTTCTAAATCAGTGGCTCAAATCCTACTAATAATGAAAGCTTTTAAAAAAAATAACCGGTTCCGGGATTAATAGATATTGTCTATTTGTTCCTATATAGAAAGCAAACCCTTACAATATATTTATCATCGAAGTTAGAAGATCACGAATTATACAAAACAATCAATGTCCTTGAATGGTGTAGCTAACTTTGTTATTCTCAAGAGTAAGCTATCCATTTTCAACATTCAAACACCAATAACAATGCGACACTAATAAGCTCTTGTGCAGAATTTTATTATTTAACAAGGGTTGGCAATGCATGTACTCAGCAGTCAGCATCTTATTGCCCGTTCTGCTACACAACCTAATATAAAATTCAGGCAACTTTGGAACTCGTCAAGGATCCTGTAAATGCTATTGAAATATTCCATCTAGTGTATTCCGTGTAGTGTAGAATATTGGTACAGTCTTGCTTCATATAATAGAACAGATATATATTTATAATATATATAGTCTTTCTATTGTCAGTTCGTCTTGACAATAAATATATAAGGATGAAGAATGTGGATTATAGATTATAGAGAAGTTTTGACAAGTGCATACACTTTGAGTCAAAGTATGTAAATCTAGTAGTCCACATTCTTTTGTCCTAATATATTTATTGTCAGGACGAACTGACAATAGAAAATCTATATATATATATATCTTGATTGATAGATATATTTGCTTAGTTTTTACAGTCAAATTTTTGATAAACAATAATAGTTTCATGGTCAAAAACAAAAAATGCCATTACAATATATGAATTCAATACCAATTTTGACTTTTGTATGCTTGATGTACTCACTCACATCACATGACATGTAACAAATGATTTGTAGCAAACATATAAGATGATGTGTTAATAATCTGATAGTTACAAATTAGTTTGACACATCATTTGGAAAAAGAAAAAAAAAAACCGGGTAATATAACGTTACTCTTCCAAGAATGGTTATAAGGGATTCTATTTACAACTGGTCTATGAATCTCAGGAGAGAAAATACTTTTAACTCAGTTTGATGCGTTTCCAACAGCTTTCGGATAATTTATCTTTTGCTTTTTTATCAGAATCATATAATGGTAGACAGTAGATAATTACATGTGTTGGTTTAGGAGCTGAGTCCAAAGAGGCCACATATATGTCTTCCCTTTTAATTAAGTACTGAATCTGCACCGAAACCAAACCTAATCACAACCAACAATTCACTTCTAATAACTTGCCAAAAAGGAAAAACTGAAAAGAGCTTATAAATTATAATATCTATCTTACACAGTAATTAAGTGATACACTACCTATGCTAGTTTGCTGGCTTTTGCCGATGCAAGTACCATGTGTGTTTGATAACCGTAACAATATAAAGGAATATGTAAGATGCATAGCTCGAACCCATATAAGCTATTTCTAGGCATGGTTTCGAGTCACTTCCTAAGGCTAAGAGCCTAAGAGTCACTCCATCGTGAAGAAGAATAAAAATCAAATCATAGATAATTTTTAATTTTCATCATATGTCATTATAACTCAAATTGTAATTGGAGGTTGTGCGCATTTGCTTTGAAGGTGTTTTAAGCAAGATTTAACATAGGTGAAGCAGGACTCAATCAACTAATTGAGGATTAAGACAATAAAGACGTGCCAATTAATCAATACAAAACTATGTATTAGGGTAATACATATAAACATTTAGTGTAGCTTGTAGACCAATTCCCAGATATGTTATTCTTTAGTATTTAACTTCCAGTTTATGGAATTATATTTCAAGAGACTAAAACCCAACGATCCAGCTTTATAAAATTTTCATCATTGCTTCTAATTCCTACAGAATTATTTTAGCGCATACAAATTGACATATTTCAAGTAATAAGAAAAAAGATACAAGATGGTGTGCAAGTTGAGAGTAATACCCTCATCCACTCCTATGTCGTCGGAAATGCCTGAGAATAAAACTGTCTGCATATAGTGGGTAGTTCTTCCTGATCAAGCCCTTTATGCATTTCCAATATGAAAAATCAATCAATTCTCCATCTTTTCGAACTACAAACAAGCATCTTGATCCTTCAAATTCGGGATGATATCCAATCTGTCAACCATACATGAGAAACTTTAGAAATCCGATACAACTGAAAAACAAGAACTGGAATGACATCCTTCAATCCTATTAAAAGAAGAAGAAAAAGAAGACAATGTTCGAAGAGGTTTTAATGTAGAAGAAGGTGTTTATATATGAGAAACATCCATGACACTGCCCTTAAGAATGGGTGATACTTGCAAGTAGCAATACCATCTTGCAACCACCAAGATTAGTTTCCTTGGCAACATTTTGTTGGTGCATGTGTGGCTTCACCTTGACAGTAGAGTGAAACTGCCACTGAGTTTTCACAGAAAAATAATTCATGTTTCTCGCAACATTTACAGCTGAATGATATACAATAAAATTACTTGAACAGGTTTTGAACTGCATAAAATTTGACTCCAGCAATACTAATCAGGAATGAACAAGCTATATCCTTTCACATAGAGATAAGTCCATGAGGACACAGCAGTAACATAAATAACCGGTAAGCTCTAGATATACCTACAACACAACATCACAGCATAAATCAAACATCTCCTGAAGGGATTTTGACAAAAATCAACAGGACGAACAGTCCCAATACCCAATCTCATTGGTTAGCAGGCTAACTTTTATTAATACCTAAATCCTATATAAAAGCATTAGTTATGAAGTTTATTCACTTGAAAGACTTTGATTGAGTTAGAAATATGTAGGCTCTAGTACTTGCTAAGTGTAAGGCAAAGCTATATGCAAGCTGTGATCAGTCTGACATACATGCTATGATAAAGCATGAACTGAAGATAAGCTAAAAAAAAGCACATATATAATTCATAATCAGTGAGAGTAGAAACTTTTCAACCCACAAAAAGGAATTCTGAGACATTAATGGAAAATCAAGTAATAATGTAAGAGAGACCAAAACTAGGAAAGTGCATATAAATCATTATTAGAACAAAGCCTCCAGAACAACAAACAGCAATCACATTCTGATATTTGTAGTATTCAGTGTATCACACAAAATTGAATCTTTAACCCAAAATTTTCTATTAGATATTAGTATGGCTAGAGAGAAACATACGGTAATATAATCAATCCCACAACCAATCTTCTTTTCAAACTCTGGATGATAGGGAAGCAACCTCTCGAGAATTGTTGTCTCATGCTCCGGATCTAATCTAGCTCCACTCTCATACCTGCGCGACAAAATAGAGTTAATTCCTCTTAACACATACCAGTTACTAGCGAAAAGATTAAACGCATATATTCTAAATTATCTACCAATACTATCACAAGTTGCATTATCATCATTCATTTTCAATTTCCAAATACATAATCATGGCAGCAAATCAATTCTAATCAAGTTCAGCGATTCAATGTACAGTGCAAATGAAATGCTCAAAAAACAGAATCATATCATTTTAGCATTAGTTACCTTCCAGAATGAAGAAGCATCCTAACAAAGCCTACAAGCGGAACGGTTTCCTCCAAAATCTTATCCTCCCAATCAATCCATGCCTCATCCTCCTCCTCCTCCTCCTCCTCGTCGCTGCTCTCCTCTTTGTCCGAATTTCCACTCAAGTCCCTGCTCGTAGGTGAGATAATCGGTTTCCTCAGCAAATTGGAGCCGTGAGATTCTTGGCCCCCGATCTTATCTCCGTTCGATTTCAGAGCAGAGACACGGAGGCGAAGCGACGTCGTTCGATAGAATGGAAAAGATAAGATTACTGGAGAAGAACAGAGTGAGGTAGGGTTTGAGTGACGGTGCACAAACGGCGGTGGTTTCGTAATAGAAGCCATGCTCATGCTCATGCTCTCTAAATAAGT